>JBAGKP010000022.1:572275-585345 GCA_037177255.1 Melanotaenia maccullochi | reverse complement strand
TGATTGGTTAAGGAACCAGGAAGTAGGAAAGAGCAACACGGTGCACCCAAGTTATTCCATCACTCTTATTTTGAAAGAAGAAAAGCTTGACAAAGACATTGTTGATGTGGGAGACAGATAAGTGTTTTCAGACACAGAGAATCGCAGGATTTAACACTGGTTCTGACCAAACGGTCCACCTCTGGCTCAGGTCTCTGATCTACCGCGACCACGTCGGGTTGTTGGCTGTGTGAATACAGAAATAAAATCAGTGTTTGTAGAAGTAAAGATGTAAGTTGATGCTAAAAGGAAAGAGACGCCCACATGTCTGCAGTTTTCTCTCCATCTGGGTCTCATCACTGTGCTGGAAATACGACTATGATACCCAGGTAGAGCACACTCTCCATCAAAGCCAGATCTCCTCTTTGGTAAATCATCCTCTCAGCATCCGTACGCGGCGCCTCCTGCATTCAATGAAGGTTGATAATTGAAGATTGAAGACCAACTTCTGGACACATTAATGTCCCACTGAAATCAATACTTTCATCTCTGCTTTTGGTAAGAAGACACGGTTCATCATGGACGTTTGATTTATAGTTGCTGCACCAGCCAAACACGGATAATTTATTATTCTGCCCGTGTTCACAGACCTGCCACAACATTAAAACCACCTGCCTGATGCTGAAGCATTCCCTTTCACACTAGCCAAACAGTATTGTGGGGGTGTCCAGCACCAGGACATGAGCAGATCTTTCGGGTCTTATGTCTTTTTTTGGTGGTGTCTCCAAGGACCTGACTTTTCCAGCACATCCACCATCACCTCTATGAATCAGTAGTTTAAGAATTCCTTTCTTAAATTATTCCAACTTTTTTAGCTCATCAGGGTGTTTCATGTCCACCATCATATTGATGCTGTTAAGGTAGGTGGTAAACGTCAGAGGAACATCCATAGACAGGATGTCAGGATCCAGCACGGCTGGATCATTGTGAAGGGCTGGCCATTTCCCGCCCAGAAATCCATCTTTCCAGGCTCCAAAACTGCTTCCTGCTGGACATGTGAATCCCCACCACTGAGGCTGATTCGATGTACACTCCATACGCCACCAGCGATACGATATTTTAGCGATACGATACTTTAGCGATACGATACTTTAGCGATATGATACTTTAGCGATACGATACTCTAGCGATACGATACTTTAGTGATACGATACTTTACTGATACGATACTTTAGCGATACGTTACTTTAGCGATACGATACGTTAGCGATACGATACTCTAGCGATACGATACTTTAGCGATACGATACTTTAGTGATACGATACTTTAGCGATACGATACGTTAGCGATGCCATACGATACTCTAGCGATACGATACGTTAGCGATACGATACTCTAGCGATACGATACGTTAGTGATACGATACTTTAGCGATATGATACTTTAGCGATACGATACTTTAGCGATACGATACTCTAGCGATACGATTCACACCTGTTCATGATGTGATGCGATTCATGAATGATTTGATGATTTGATTTTATACAATGTGATTCAGTTCAATATGATTCATGATGTGATTCAAAACTAATTCAAAACACAATACAAATAATTTACAAGGACAAATCTGGTTTCTAAATAACATCACAATTATTTTCTCCTTCCCGCTGACGGACGTACGTCATACTTGGTTGTTTTCTATAAAGCAAACCAATAAATTCAACTTAAAAAGAAGATGTAATTCAGTGTGGTCCAGACAGAGGATGATTTATTTCTAAGATACTAAATCAAAACAAAAAATTATTTTCATTACATTTTTTTCTGATCATTCTCTACTTATACATTTATTTGGGATTTTTTTCCACCTCTTATTAAAAAAAGAAGAAAACTAGAAACGTTGAAAAGAAGCCACTTTTCATGATGATGAATGATTGTGGGCATTATTTTTTAAGCTAGAAGCTTTAATGTCAAAATGATCTCTATCTCCCCACGGCAAAGCATCCTTTTACAACTTCCTGGATCCAGGCGGTGATCCGGATCACCCCCAAAGTCTAATCCCTTGTTCCTTATTCCATTTCTGACATTTCCTGAAAATTTTATTAAAATCCATCCATTCAAGGCAGCTTGAAAATACGAGCAGGGGAGCCACTGATGCACTAAGAAAGATTCAGGCTGCATCTAGCTGGCAGCTCCGACGCTCTGAAGTTAGCGGTGCAGTCGCATCCCAAACATCCGTCTCGGACCGATTCAAATCGGTGAATCTCTCCATCCCTGCTTCCTACAGCAGGTTTCTGTAGGATGACCCCCAGCGATCGCTGCACTCTTCTGGTTCAACTGGCTGCAGCTCCACAGCCAAACCACGGCACATCCAATCACCTGCCAATGGGACTGCGGTCATCTTTAGGGGTGTTTTCCGCCAACATGTCCAGGAATTATTTGGATTTATTTACCAGGGTCAAAGAATTCCTGGTAACCGACGTGGTTTTCATTCCCACCACAAAGTTCCAGAAACTTCCTCTGTCTGAAACCACGCTTGGAAAAGGTGGTCGGACCAGCGTAGCTGTCCTGAATCTGTTCCTGTGTCCTGCATTCAGCTCCACACGCTACACGCTACATGCTACATGCTACATGCTACATGCTGTTGTTCTTAGTTTACACCTCAGGTCCAGCAAACTTGTTGTCAGTGAATCTGCTCCTAAGAACCTGGACCTTGTCGTCGGTCCACATCTCATACCTCCATTTTTCTAACAATCAGAGGTTGTGGACGTAAACGTGTCTGCAGCTTGTACAGCGAGGTGCACAACGCTGCAGGTGTGTATTTCACCAATCAGAGCTCTTCAGTACTAAGCCCTGCCCCTCAGTTCCAGGAAATCTGAAAAATCCTGCCCTTTTTTTTTTCAATCCCTGGCAATGAAAAAAATCCCTGCGGTGGAAAAGATGGCTTCCAATGTGGTAAAAAGGAGCGTTCCAGAACTTGTGAAAATAGCCCGGTTTTCCAGCCGAGCCATCCTCTGCTCCATGGTTCAGTTCTGACATGTTTGTCTTAGAAGTGTTTGGTCTGCATGGGGACAATTAGCCGTCCACGTCTGTCATAGAGTCAGTGGACATGAAAAGCACCTTCTGATTGGCTGAATGCCTAGAAGCATGATGAGTGGACGACAGTGGGCTGGTGGTGTATCTTCTGAGACAGAAAACCCTGGTTGCCATCTCTTCGAGGCTCTTCACACATCACCTTCTGGTAAATATCATTCTGGTGATGATGTAGTGGTCCCACCTCATAGTCTGAAGTTTCTGTTAAAATGGTCTCTATAGGTCTGAGTGAAAATCTCAAGCTCATTAAATGTGTTAAGAATCACCTTCAGTACCACTCGCAGCAAATATACGAGTAACTAGAATCCCACTGAAGGGCTCCAGGCCGAAGCTGGCAGATTCTCCAATCTGGAATCCACAGAAAGTGTAAAACAGCGGTAAATGGTTAAAAAGCTCCTCTCCAGCAGCAGCGCTTCGGACGGGAATGCCGAAGTCGTGGAGTCCTAAACCTGAGGCCTGCGGTGGTGTGTATGTACATGCACATGGTGTGTAGGGCTGCACCTGCATGCAGTCCTAATTTATCCAAATCAAAAGCAGCTCCAACCACAAATAGTTCCAGTGTGAGTCAACGGTGTTTTGGTTTCCATGAACAACCACCCTCTGTGGTTTGATGTGATCATAAAATTACACATTCTCATAGCGAGCTGGCTGCGACTCAAACACGAGCGCTGAAATGCATCATGGATGCAAAGTGAAGAGGAAAAGAAAAGAGAGAGAAGAAGTCTTCTCAGCTCTGTAGTTTGACTTCAGATTAAATTAACGCTGCTGATACCCTGGCCTCGCCATTCTGACTCCAGCTACATGTTTTAGTCCAAGACGACATAAATCCACACCATTAGTTTCAGCTAATATCTGTTAATCAACTGGACAGGTTAGTCTTCGCTCCCTGAGACCTCAGAGGACACAAACAAGCCAAAAAAAAGCCTCCAGACCTTTAGTTTATTGCTGCAGATTACAACAAAACTTTAGATTCTTAGCTTTGTAGCAGACAATCAGAAGCAGGTGGGAAATATTAGCAATTAGCAGCACGCAGAAAGCTGGCAAGTTTCTTAGTGCTGGTTCTTCAGCAGTTTGTTTCATGACATTCATTCAGCAGATGCTTTTATCCAAAGCCACTGCAGGTAGGCAGTAGGGCCTAAGGACCCAGCTGGAAGGAGCCCGGGGGGAATCGAACTTGTATCTGCTGCTCTGCCAAGCTAACCAAGCCAAGCTATGTTTGCTAACTCAGCTGTTTTATACTGATGTTGGAAACTTCTTGTTTATCAGACACATGACAAAGTCATAACCGGCTACACTGGATGTAAATAAAAGACCAATCAGGTTTACAAGAAGCTCGGTAGATATTTACTCCAGCAAAGGGCAACGAAGTTAAGCTGCTCATCAGTTTCCCAATGCTAACGGGAGATTTAGTCGATTTAGTCCTCAAAGCTGTGTGTGCTGGATGTGTGAACATCGAAGCCCTGCTGAAAAAAACTCTTCCTGCAGTAAAATCAACCAGAACACAAATAGATGCCAAGAAGAGAATCTAAAATAGAAAAAGACTAAATTACAAAAAATAGCATCAGTCAGAACCGCCAGTCAGACACTGCACTTCTGTCCTCTGTCCATCTTCTGTCCATCTTCTGTCCATCTTCTGCATCTTTTATGAGCAGATTTGAGAGAGCTTGCAGATGCATAGCCCAGCGTAGCAAACGGAGCAGTACCACCAGAAACCATGGGGGGCAGCGGTGAGCTTTATAACTGACATACAACCAGTGAAAAGACCAAAGAAGACGCAGCTGTGATGTATTTAATGACCATACAATCTCCTCCATCATCACCATGTTTGTTGTTGTCTGAAACTGACGTCAGAACGTGGAGGTGAACTCAGCACTGCCCTCTAATGTGATGTACTTCTAGAAGTTTGGATGCATCGTTTTAAAATGATGCTTCATGATACTTCTAAAAACACCGAAGCAGGTTTCTTTGTGAAGTAAACCTAGAGGGTTGGATCCTTGTAGGACACATAAGAACATTTTCTTTTCTTTCATTTAGCTTGAACCTGTCTTTTCTTTTCTTCTAACAACCACTGTCCTCCAGTCCCTTCTTCAGCATCTTTACATTTACAGCTTAGAGTCACCATTTGCCTCTGTTGTTGCAGAACTGTGCACAAGTTGAGTGGCGTGTCCTCCCCCGGTCTAGAGCGAGTTTCAGTATGTGTGGGTGTTGTTCAGGAGTCAGAGAAGGATGAAGCAGGAGATGTACAGCTCTGGATTTACTGGTCCATCTACACTCCTACCCTCACCTGTGGCCACCAGCTGTGGTGACTAAAAGAACCAGATCATGAATACAAGCGGCTGAAATGAGTTTGTTCAGTGTCTGAACTCTCTCTTAGAGAGATAGATGTTGGTAAGAAGCTCGGTCATCCAGGAGCAGATCAGAGTAGAACTGCTGCTCCTCCACATCCAGAAGAGCCAGATGAGGTGGCTCGGACATCTGGTCAGGATGCCTCCTGGATGCCTTGCTGGTGAGGTTTTCTGGACACGTCCCACCAAGAGGAGAGACCCAGGACATACTGAAGGGACTACATCTGTCACATGGAACGCCTCGGGATCTTCCCGGAAGAGCTGGAGAATGTAGCAGAATTCTGCCCCCATGACCCAACCACAGATAAGTAGCAAGAAGATGGACGGACAGACGGACGGGCGGATGGACGGACGGATGGATGAAACTGGTTTAAACAGACATGTGCAGTAGGATGAGGGTTTTATCCCTGAAAAGAAATAACAGTGTGGTTAGCAGGAAGCTGATTGGTCTGATATGTTTGGGCCGTTTAGACTAATTAGTCTTTACTTCTCAGGTAATGTGATGACGGCTCCTCGGCTGTGGAAGAAGTCTTCATTTAATATTTGTCCAAAACCTTTAGATGTGATTGAAACAGGCTGAGACAAACGTCAGTCCTTAGGTGTAATGATGTCTCGTCAGTGTGTTTTATGGCTCCTGGAGGCTGCTCAAGCCTCTGTGGCAGCATGTCTGGTAGATTGCTATGGTTGCGCTCACAAATACAACACTGTTATGCAATCTGAACACGTCCAATCACATTGCTCTGAAAACATCAGCTGGGCATGCAAGCCAAAGTAATCAGCTTCATTCCATTGTTCTGGGCTTCCTCCGTCACTTTCAGATCCTCATGAGAAAACTAAACTCTCTTTTCAGTCATTTTTTTCATTCGTCATGGGGTCTAAATTTGAGAGAAAATATATATTTCCGAGCGAGGTCGACAGGTCTCGTAAAACGACCGAGCAGGATCGGTGGGTCCCATAAAACGACCGAGCAGGATCGGTGGGTCCCATAAAACGACCAAGCGGGATCGGTGGGTCCCATAAAACGACCAGGCGGGATCGGTGGGCCTCGTAAAACGACCGAGTGGGATTGGTGGGTCCCATAAAACGACCGAGCAGGATCGGTGGGTCCCATAAAACGACCAAGCGGGATCGGTGAGTCCCGTAAGACGACCGAGCAGGATCGGTGGGTCCCGTAAAAGGACTGAGGTCGGGTCCACGGCAGCAACTGCATCCAGGCCGTACATCACCAGAAGCAAACCGTGGGATGTAGTGCTGTAGAGAACGCCGCCTCTGGAGGGATGAACCATGCAATTCCACAATTCCAGGCTCCCAGCTTTGTGGGAACTGTTTGTGAACGGCTCTTCCCTGTTCCAACATAACTGTGCACCAGTGCACGAAGCAGGTCCATAAAGACCTGGATGAGGAGTTTGGTGTGGATGAACTTGATCGGCCTGCAGAATCCTGACCTCAACCCGATAGAACACCTTTGGGATGAATTAGAGGCTGAGAGCCAGGCCTTCTGGTCCAGCATCAGTGACTTAAACACACTCCTGAACCTGTGGAACGCCTTCCCAGGAGAGTTGCAGCTGTTATAGCTGCAGAGGGAGGACCACCGGCATATTGATTAGGAAAGGGGTGTCTACTGAGTTTATACAAGAGTATTTCAGGCTCAAAATATTTGTATAATTTGTTGTTTAAAAGTTTGACTCTTTCCGTTAATAACAGATGAACTGTGTTTAATCTCTGATAAATAGTTTTCTGATTGCTCTGAGCACATTGGATTGGTAGAAAAGTGAGAGGAGCTTTCTCGGCCAGGTCAGGTCAGAGATGATGGTTTCTATGGCAACAGTGAGCACAGAAAATGAACACATTGAGATTTCTGACTGAATACCAGAGAGCAGGACCAACATTTTGGGTGTATGTGTTGCAGTAATAGGCGGTGTGTTTAGCTGGACCAACTTCTATATTTCAGTTAACTGTTAATCTTTCTGCTTTACTTTTATTTCATTTTTGCTTGTTCTATAAGCGTTTCACACATAAATCATTTATAAAATAACCAGCTATGAATAAAGAGCAATACAAAGCAAACATTTCCTCTGGTTTGCTGCAGGATTAACAGATTCATCTGGACTTTGAGCTCCTGGAGGAACCCACCAGACCTGCAGGGGGCGCTGCTCGCAAACATTTCTGCACCACTTTCTAGAGTCACACTGTCCACAAGTCATCACCTCTGTACCTGTAAAGGTATAAAATAACTAAATCACGTGACCTGTTCTGCTGCAGTGTCAACATTTTATCACTCACTCTGAATGAGTTCAGGCGCGCGCGCGCCGCAGATGGATGCAGCCCTCCTCGCGCAGCATCCTTCAGTGATGTGTGTGCGCTCCGTGTTGCTCGGTGTGTCCTGTGGGCTGGCTGCGTGACGCGTCGGGAGGTGTCGGAGTCGCGCGGCAATAAAAGCGAGCGGAGAGCAGCGCGAGCGCACAGGCGACTACACGCCGACACACACACCGCCGTGCCCGGTCCACGAGGAACATGCAGCTGCCGCTGCGGGCCGCTCTCTGACGCTGCGTCCCGGTAACACGGCTTCCTCATCCTCATCTTAATCCTCATCCTCACCGTCCGGCGGGAAACGGCTCAACTTTTACTGGTGAGTTTTTAAAAGAAACTTTGCTTCTTCTTTAGCAGCAGGACGGTTTTCTGCTTGAGTTTCATCCTCCGGACAGAAGCCTGCTTTTTCCTTTCATCCCGTCTGACGCGCGCGCGAATGAACGTCTGCAGCCGCGTCATTGATCCCTCTGATCCAGGCTCTCTGGGGGGCGCGTGGCGGATGGTCCTCACCTGAGCGCGAGAGGGGGGTCAGGTCAGGGTGGACGCGTCCCACATCAAACGCCTCAGAGAAACCTGGAAGTACTCAGCTCCAGTAAAAGTACTTTTATTGGAGTAAAAGTACTTTTACTGCAGTAAAACGAAGGATGATAGAAAGTTCTGACCTGACATTTTCAGCTCATTTGCTGGGTCACAACTTGTGTTCGACTGGGCGGATCAGGAGGGGGAGCGGTCGTCCACCACTGCAAAGTCGCTGGATCGATTCCTGGCTTTTCCGTACTGAAGTGTCCTTGGGCAAGACACTGAACCCCACGTTGCCCCACGTCTGAGTGTGTGTGTGTGTGTGTGTCATGGTGTGAAACTGTATAATTCCAGCTCCATTTACTTCTTTTCAGCTGTAAAAAATCTAAAAGTTTAAAAAGTTCAGAAGTTAAACTGAAGTTTAGAAAAACCTGAAAACTTCTTTCAAACATAGTTTAGATGTTTACACCTGAAATCTGAGTCCTTTTTTAATATAACGTTGTTTTATTTATTCTCATTGATTTGTTATCTATCATTAATTTAGCTGTTTCTGCGTTTGTGTTTTAAAACGATTCCTGTCAGCGGTCTGTTCGGTTGTCCCACCGACACTCTGATGAGGAATCAAACCGCCGACTTCCACGTCTCCATGTTCTCCAGCCGTGATCATGTTGCTGCCTGCAGACTTTTAACCTCCTCCGGCCTTTTCTGGCCAGATCAGCTCCCAAAATCTGCTATAAAAACGTTACAGATTCCTCATTTTGTCTCATTTTATAGCCCGAACGTCTCTTAAAATTCCCCTTTGTGATAAAAAGCTGCTAAACAAGTCTAAAAAAATCAGTTTAAATGTACTAGAAGTTGATTTTAAATCCACATGTCTTAATGCGTATTTTATGTAAAATAACTCCTTTTATTTATTTATTTTTTACATAGAAAGAAGATGTGATAAAACTGCCCTTTAAAGGGTTAAAATAGTTTCAATAACTTACATATTTGGTATCTTTGATTTGAATGAAGGTTTATTTCTGAACAAATAAATAAAATAAATACTAATCTTTCAAGTTCTTGTAACAGTTAAAGAGTAAATGTGTCCTGTTGGTCTTTAGGACAGTTTTCCATGTTCCCCTTTTTGGGGAAAAATGACCTGAACATGGAGGAAAAAGACCTGAAAGGGCAGAAAAGTTTTCTCACCTTTAGCCTGTAAACCAGCTGAAGGTGAGAAGCAGCGTTCACCTGGAACCCCGCTGAGGTGCCGGCTTTCACAGCGTGGCCCAGCTGAGGGCCACAGGGGTTCGGCCCCTGGTATGCAGGCTGACATCAAACGGTTAACTCAGCACTTATCTCCTCTAATCACCTCCTACATAAAAGTCCATTACTTCTGCGTCATGATCAGAAAGGAGACGGCGGGGGTTCGAGCTCCGCTGCTCCTCATTAACAACCTTCAGTGGATCAAAACTCCCAGTTCAGCTTCATCAGGTTCAGTCAGAGAAACGCAGCTTTCCTCCACCTCAACGCAGCCAACCGCTGCTGGGAGGCGGCGAAGAAACCTCACAGCCGTCACGCCAGGAGCCCGAGACCCAAAACCACGTCGAAGAGGAGCCAGCTGCAGTAAGAACATGTAAACCGGCTCTCACGGTGGAGTTAATGAGAGGAAACAAAGCTCGTTTATTCTAAAGAGAAAAATGTCATAAAGACTCTGAAAGAGGTGGTTTGGATCTGCAGCAGTTCATCCTCCAAATTTACCTCATGAGTCAAAAGGTTTCATTTCCAGAAGGATTTACTTGTTTAGCCCATGAATATAAACAAAGAATATTATAATATTATTAATAACAATAATATAACAACAACAATAATAATTCATATAATATAATGATTAAAATGTAGTGAAATTGTAGAAAAGAACAATAAATAAATGAAGTTAAAATTAAGACACAATGTCCACCAGCTCCCGTCCAGCAGGACGTGTCGGGTGGACCGTTTAAGGGTTAAAGGTGAGCAGGAAGGCTAGAACCTAAATATTGAAGATCTTTGTTTTTTTTATCTGAATGTTTTTCTTCTCATCCTGGTGCACATTTAAGAAAAATGCTTCTTGTATTTAAATATTTAATCAGCTTTTAAGCTGGAATTCAGCTTTTATGGAACAAGTTTGGTTTCGTACCTTAAAGGTAACCATATAAAACCTCTGACAGTCTGATCCCGTCATTCTCCACCACCTTCCAGACTGTAGATATCCAGGGTTAGATGAGGTCATCAGCCTGGATCCCAGACTTCCTGCCTCCTCGAACCCGCTCCGCTCGGCCTCGGAGGGAAGCTCCACGCTGGACGGCTGAATAAAAACACCTGAATCTGAGGGACCGCTCAGATCCTGCTGCAGTCTTTATTACCTAAACCTAACCAGCGTGAGGTTAGAACCTGGTCCAGATCTCGTAGAACCTGGTCCAGATCTCGTAGAACCTGGTCCAGATCTCGAGGCGAGCCGGGACTCGGCTCGGTGCTGGAGCTGCTGCAGCTTGCATCCGTCACGTCTGCTGCAGACAAAGATGCCTTGTTGTGTATTGTTTTTCCAGCTTATCAGACCTGGTTTAACAGCTGGCAGGTGTTTCTTTCTGCCTCGGGCAGGTTTGTGGGAACAGAAAAAACGTCTCTTTATTTATGACTGGATTCACGCTGTCAGACACCAACGCTCGTCCTCTAGACGAAGGAAGGAATGTTTGTTCCACAGAGCAGGACGAAGCATGAGATGATTTAATCCTCCTCGTATTCCATTTACTACGGCATCATCAGCTTTTATCTGACTTCTCTTCCTGCTTTAACGTGATTAGTCATGATTACTCGACTATCCAAATAGTCAACGACTATTTAATAATCGACATCATCGCTTGTTTTGAAGCTTTGGACCTCCTGTTGTAGCTTCCGCTGCCTTTCCCTCCTTGACGCGCAGCAGAGACAATCATGGACGCCGTTATGCTGGAAAAGTTTTGCACAAGCAACAGTTATCATGGTGAGCCGGTGCTACACCAGAACCTGTGACCCGTCAGAATCTGTGACCACAGGGGGCGACACATTTCTCTGCATGTGTGTTTTCAAAGACAAAGTCTTAAAAACACTTGTGTTCATTATAATGTACACATGCTCACAGCTAGCAGACATGATGACCGAGGTCACCCCTCTCATAGCCTGGACCCTCACACAGCCAGGGTCACAGAGGTCAGAGGTCACCATCAGGATGTACAGTACAATGAACTCAGGCCTAAATACAAGAGTTTTCCAGACGTCACTCGTCTTCTAAGACGCAGGCATTTCTCCTGTTTTTTTCTGCGGTGTAATCTTCACCGTCATGGGTCTTTTCTCTCATAGATCGTCTCTCAAACTGCTTCTTTCTGACGTTTTGGTTCATGTCTAAACCAAAAAAAAAGTGTATCTGCACATCCACTAATGTTACTACAAACATTTTGTCATGTTTTATTTCTTTCTTTCCTCAAATTTTGGACATTTGTTGTTTAAATTTTTATTTTGGATTTATTTTCTCTTAGAATGAATCACATTATTTGATGTTGTTGCCTGCAGGTTAACCTGGAAATGGTAAATAAATCTGAATCCCTGCCTGGGTTTTCGTCCGTAAACTCAGCTGTAAAGTGTCAGATTTTCAGGGTATTTCGCCTTTTTTTTCTCCAGCTGCAGACCAGCCGGACTTGGAGGATCCACCATGGGCAGTAAAACTCTGCCAGCCCCCGTCCCGCTTCACCCGTCCCTTCAGCTGGCCAACTGCTCCCTGATTCAGAGCTCCACGGGTCTCCAGCTGCCAGCAGATCATTTCCACAGCATCTACAGCTTCAGTGCCCTTCACGCCATCCACCTTCACCAGTGGACCCTCGGCTATCAACCGTTGGCCCTCCCTCGCTGCACCATCTCCAAGCTGCCCCCACAGTTTTCCTCCATGGCATCCTTCCCCATCTTCCCTCATCTTCTGCAGCCCAAGCTGGACTCGGCGGGGCTGCTGCAGAGCTCCAAGAACAAACCCCGCTTTGACTTTGCCAACCTGGCAGCAGCAGCCACGCAGGAGGATCATCTAAAGGTGGAGGATCTGAGCATGACGGGCGCTGTTGCCGTGGCACCGGCCTCGTCTCAACACCAGACCACGGCCGGGCTGGGCTGCCTGCTGGAAGTCACCAAGCTGTCCTCGCCGGAGCGCAAGTCCAGCCGGGGACGACTGCCCTCCAAGACCAAGAAGGAGTTTGTCTGCAAGTTCTGTGGCCGACATTTTACCAAATCCTACAACCTTTTGATCCACGAGAGAACGCACACGGATGAGAGGCCGTACACGTGTGATATCTGCCACAAGGCTTTCAGAAGACAGGACCACCTCAGGGACCACAGGTGAGACCCCCACTTTGTCAAATTTTCATTGCCATGGACTCTAATTTATCAGGTCTGAGACATGAACAGCAACAATCTGATCTGTTATCAGATTATTCCATGTGTCATGTAGACAGCGTAACACCTCATCTACAGATATCTCCCCAATACTCCAATGTTCCCCTGCATGTAGACCAATATACCCGATTTATTTAGTTTTTTACATCTGACTGTGTGCAGGAAACGGCACTGGTTCTGTTTTTCAACATCTTTTGTTAAAACGACGAAGTCACAGCGCGAGCGAAACACAGAAGAGAAACAGGATGGCGTTCAGACGCAGAAACCAAGTAAAACATTCACATGTATTCTATTTAGCAGCTTATTAGCTCCCACAGAAGCAGCTAATGCTAAGACCACATACTGCCACAGTAGCAGCTAACGCTAAGACCACATACTGCCACAGTAGCAGCTAA
>JBAGKP010000022.1:403322-413583 GCA_037177255.1 Melanotaenia maccullochi | reverse complement strand
GGACCTTCTCTAACAGTAGCTGCTGGTGGTAGACAGGGTTTATACTTCAGCTATGCAGGGGCGGGTCTAGAAAAGTTTTGACGGGGGGCCAGGGGCCCTGACCAGGAAAAGGGGGGGCACAGATGAGACCTGTTTTAGGTCTAGATTTTATAAAATATTGAACTGATTATTACAACTAAAGTGATCATCTGATGTAAAAAAAAGGGAATAAAAACTAGTAAAACAAGCAGCCAATGATGTATTTTACCAGCAGGTGTTTACTTTGGGTGATTCTGCTGTAGGACTTTTATCACGGCTGCACAAACACACACACTTCAATGATAAAAGGAAAAAGCTGTTTTTATCCAGATCATCAGTTTTATCAGAATTTCTTCATCAAAGTCGGCAGTTTAACTTCAGTCTGCTGGTTTTAGGACAAAAATTATCACCATGAAGACAGTTGATGAGATGATGAATTCTGCATTATGATCTAGAACATGGTAGAGATGTTTTAGAACGGCACATTACATGTTGCATTTACTGACCATGGACATGAGGTTTGCCCAAGAGAAGCTCAGTTAACAGTAAATATTTGTAGCATCACTTTGTTCTGTTGATATAGTATTTCAGGCAGTCGCGGATGGTGATTAATCGTGATTGATTCATTTGAAATTGGAATCGTTTGACAGCCCTAATTGTAGTATTTTCATATTTTTCTTTAGTGCGTCCTAAACCCTGTCCGTCTGTTGGATTTTCCTTTTCCTGCTGTTGTTAGATGATAATAAATATCCTTTACTCAGCTTTCTTTATGCAGATTTAGCTGAAACAGGACGATGTGGTGGACTTACTGCAGAGAGAATAAAACAGCGAGTGCAGAGAGGCCCACGATGGGCAGCAGGCAGTAGCCCAGGACGCTGGCCACGCAGCCGCACGACACCGACAGGGAGCTCATCAGACTCAGCAGGATGTACATCCCCATCCAGGCACCGGCACTGATCCCATACACATAACCAAAGTGGACTTTATTCGCCTGAAGGTCAGAATCAGAGACGTATGTTAAGTCTGGAGCCAACAGGATGTGGTTTCAGCCTCTATCGCAGACACGAAGGTCCATAAAGACTGAACTACAATCCTTGGGGAGCCGTGCTGGCATCTCACCATCATTAAAGTGACACCCAGGGTGATGCAGAACAGGATGGGACCCGCCATGTCGGCCTCGTTCATGATGCTGCCATCTGCAGGCTTGAACGGGTTCAGGACCGTCAGGGTCTTCTGCCACATGTGGTCAAAATCCACCCCAAGTTCTGGAAATCCGCAGATGGGAGGGAGCAATGCAAACTGATCTGTTCATGTACATAACGTCCACTTCGCTTCCTGCAGAGAGACAATCTGACAACCAACATCAGGAAATATTTCCAGTGTCTCATACCAACGAGTAGAGGAGGTTCCTCCTCAGCAGGTTCTGGTCCGGCGGTCCTGGAGGTGGCTGACAGCATCCATGGCTGGTAGATCTCTCCGGTGTACTGCTGCTCCACGAATGGATCCACAACAGCTGCCATGACGTCCTGCGATCCACTGAAAGCAACACACAGCCCTCATTGGTCAGCCGCGGTCCATTCACAGCTGTCATTGTTCCCTCACAAACTGTCTGAGGACATATGGACATTTCCTGACGTTTTTCTACCGTTTGCTGCTTCTGCCCACATCCAGACGCAGGAAACACTCATTTACAAGAAGCAGGAGATATCAGCGATATCAGCGATATCAGCGTTGGGATGAATATCGATACTAGTGTGATAACATGGATCCTTCAGTTCCAGCTCCTCTCTGCAGGAGGAGCTGCTGCGTTTCATCATGAAGCGATGAAAGTTTCTTTCCATCACACGTTGCTCCCCCCCAACCCCTGGTCTTGTGATGTTTTCACATTACTCACCTGCGCAGGTAAACCCCCACCAGCTGGTAGTAGTGTGGACCAGAATGTCAGACAACTAGGTGGTTAATGATGAGTTACATAGGCTTCTATGGGTCTCTACAGATCTCTGCAGGTCTTGCAGGTCTCTGTAGGTCTCTGCAGGTCATGCAGATTTCTGCAGGTCTTGCAGGTCTCTGTAGGTCTCTGCAGGTCTTGCAGGTTTCTGTAGGTCTCTGCAGATCTCTGCAGATCTTGCAGGTGTCTGCAGGTTTTGCAGGTTTCTGTAGGTCTCTGCAGGTCTCTGCAGATCTCTGCAGATCTTGCAGATTTCTGCAGGTCTTACAGGTCTCTGTAGGTCTCTGCAGGTCTTGCAGGTTTCTGTAGGTCTCTGCAGATCTCTGCAGATCTTGCAGTCTTCTGCAGGTCTTACAGGTCTCTGTAGGTCTCTGCAGATCTCTGCAGATCTTGCAGTCTTCTGCAGGTCTTACAGGTCTCTGTAGGTCTCTGCAGGTTTTGCAGCTTTCTGTAGGTCTTGCAGCTTTCTGTAGGTTTTGCAGATTTCTGCAGGTCTCTGTAGGTCTCTGCAGGTCTTGCAGGTCTCTGTAGGTCTCTGCAGGTCATGCAGATTTCTGCAGGTCTTGCAGGTCTCTGTGGGTCTTGCAGGAAAAACTAGGGCTTCTCTGTAAATCTGTTGGTTCGTACTGAAACGCTGACATCTAGGTGGCTGGAAAAGGATGTAAAAGGATTTTCTGGTTTGACTCACGCCTGGTTGGGGGCGTAGGGGTGGTCGTACGCCACCGCCTGGTCGTCCACGTAGTATCCTGAGGGGTAGAAATCCTGCTGGACGTCTCCCATCCTGGCCAGAGAAAATCAAACAGATGAGATGAGAACCAGGGAGCCTTCATCGTTGTCTTCTTCGGATTAATAGTCTGAGAACTATAAAATATCCCGACTGTCCTCAGCATGAAGCTCCTCTGCTTGCTCCGGAGGAGTTTCCTCCATGTAACTGTTTGCTTTGAGAGAAAGATTTCTTAACTTCACACTCAAATATCATCTTGCTCTCTCTCACAGCTCTGTTCCTCTTCTCAGGTTTAGGGTTGCAGGTTCAAATCTCCATCGCACCGAGCTGGAGATTTGAACCTGCAACCAAAACAGTAAATAAACTATGACTATGCCAGTTGGTCTAACTTTAATCCAGGTGTTTAATCCTAATAGAGCCTAATACTAAAGAGCATGAAGGCTCACGCTGTGCTCAAACTGACCTGGAAGTCTGCAGGAAACAGCAGAACAGCTCAGAAGTCTTCCTCACTGCTTCCTCACACCATCGTCAGGCCGGAGAGCAGCAGGTCTCAGCTGTTTGCTCCGACTATTTATAGCAGAGTAAATCTGGACCGGCTGTAACAGCTGATCAGGTCCAGGCCAAGAACGCTTTTATTAGACTTCATTACAGGCTCTGGATGTTGGATTTAATTACAGTAACATAGAAGCTGCTTCATTAACAACAATAGAACAGAACAGAATAGAATAGAATAGAATAGAATAGAATAGAATAGAATAGAATAGAATAGAATAGAATAGAACTGTTTGTGCCTGTAATTTGGTCGGTTTTCAGGGAGCTTAGCTAGCCAGAAGACAGAGCAATACTACCGGAAAGCGTGGAGGCAGTGCTGAGCAGAATAGCTGATGTGCTACCAGCAAAAGAAACAAACCAGAGAAGAAGAGGATCAGGAAGATAAAAGCAGAAGAAGAACAAAGATGAGGACAACTGTGGAAAATTTGTGAGCTTTTGAATAACAATGATAAGCACATTTTTAGGGCATGTTGGGTGATTGGAAACAACTTTAATGCGACGTGTCACCGCTGCTAAACGGTGTCTGAAACTGACGTGAGCTCGTGGGAGTGAACTCTGAACTCAGCACTGCCCCCTAGTGGAGGAACTGACTCAACAATGGCAACGCAAAACATGGAATTATGAGAATGGCGACATATGACATTTGAAACGAACGATAACTATTTCAAGTTATTACAACCGGGATATGATCTGTGGTAGTTATAGCAAGTCTTCATTTGACCAGCGAAGCGTGCGCATCCGCTGTGGAGATGCGGTGCTCAAGCCATGACACAGTGTGCCATGCTTCACTGACGTATGTGCAGCATTTAAAATGTATATGAATATATATATATATATATATATATATATATATATATGTGTGTGTGTGTGTGTACACATATTTATATATAATGAAAATATTGTATAAATTTTAATTACATTTTTATGTTACATCTGAAATATCATTTATATTAAACAGTTTTTTAATATAATATTTTATATATTTAATGTTTTTATGTTAACTAGCAATAACTAATTTAACGACAGTGCTCTTTGAAACATTTCGGTCGCGATGACAGGATTTGTTGTTGCACCGGTGTCGCGCTGTCCTGCGTCCAGTGACGCAACACTGACTTCCGTCAATTGGTCTAAACCCGGAAACAGACCGGGTGTCATGTGATTTTCGCGTCTGTGGACTATGTAGCACTTCTCTGCTGCATGTAAACTTATTTAAAGCAGGTATGTGAACATTTGACCTCCTAAATATGCGTTGATAGTCCTGTGTCTTCTGTAATAAAGTGACGAGCTAATTTTTTTTACCGAATCTCATGAACAGGTAGCAGTTGACATGCTAATTAGCCAACACGTTAGCATGTTTTATTTTCTGTTTCAAAACACTAAACTCAGAAAGTCTGAATTTGACTGACAAAGTCCGTTTTCTCCACACAGCCATCGAGCGGATAACACGATAATAAAACCAGCATGGCCGATGTAAGTACGCTTCCTTTGTTTTTTCCTCTTCATGCAGTGACTGCTTCGAGTTTTTAACATTTTTCAAACACGACAGAAGGAAAATGTCTCATTTATTTATTTATTTAAAAGGAAGCACACCATTGGTGATAAAATCAGAATGACTAAATACTTTCGACAGCTAATAAACCAAAAGAATTATTTAGTTTTCTCTGTGGTGCGTTCAGGTGTAACAGTAAACTGTGTAGACCACAGTGTCTGCAGAGGATCACGAGGCTGGTATCTACGGCAAGCCGCTTGAGCATTTAATCCATATCCTTGATACCGGTTATCAGTTTCCTTCACAAGCTTGCATTATGGACAAATTAGTTAACATGTGCTCACATTTTATGGGCATTTTTAATAGTTAAGTGGAATTAGAATCCAGCTAGTAATAATTTTTCAACTAGTGACATTTGGTGAAAGTAGTTTGAACAAGTTCTGCCATGTTTGACTGACAACACCTTCCACTTGTTTACTTGTGCTAAACAGAGAAGTGTCACTAGTTTACTGGTCACTATTGTTGTTGCTTCCTAGTTCGCTAGCAAAATTATATTCATCTTGTTAACTAGTGAAATAACAAAGGTGGAGCTAGTGAAGAATTTGTACCTCAATAGCTAACTAGTAAATCTTTGTCTTACTAGTTAACTAGTAAAATAAAAACTGTTCCCCAGCTAGTCATCTAGTTGGCATTTTTCGTCGTGATAAGTTGGCATGTAACCTCTTCAAACCTTCTCATATTACTAGATCAGTCAAAGAAGACCCTAACTAGACTAACTAGTCTAACTAGTGTAACTAGTGAGGAGCTGGACCTCTATGGTTAAAATGTAAACTGCAATAAGTTAACTTGTTTAGAGGCAGCATGGTTCACGTATGTAAATTAAAGAGGAGAGAGAAGGATTTTGATTGGTCAGTGTGTGAACGTAGAGGCCTTTACTAATAATTAAATTAATGAATCTATTTTTTTATTTATTTTTGCTTTATTATCACAAACTGGCAGCAGATTGGATGGACATTACCAGATTAAATGAAGCACATAAAGTAAAATAAATAATATAATAAAGATAAATAAATGTACTTAAAAATAAAGTTGTTTTTATGTGTCATAGTAAACTTATTAACGATTAATTAACCTTTAATTGTGTTGAATGAAGAGAAACATCATTTGAAAATCTTTTCCGTTTAGTTTGTTTTACTGTAAAAACAGATGCAGTTTGTTGGTATCTGGTACATCGTACACGTTAGCGTGAGCGAGCTCGTCACGCCCGCTTTGTTTTTGTTTATTTTATTTTATTTGTGACGCAGCTTTCATCTCAGTTTCATTATTCTTCGTTCTTGTTTGACGACGGGACTCCGCGTTAAAAAATAAAGGGGACGTCTTCACTTTTCACCATCTTTTTATGAGGACCATGTTTCTGCAGACCTGCAGTTCTGGACCTGCAGTTCTGGACCTGCAGACCTGCAGTTCTGGACCTGCAGTTCTGGACCCCTTGTGCTTTCAGCGTCTTCTCTGTCGGGAAACGCTGGTTGTTACTAAACTTTTAGTGAAGTTAAATAACCTGTAGTTGTTCTTGAAGGTGAACTCGCCATCATGTGGAATTTATTTATCGCGTCTGCAGGCGCAGTGCAGGTTTACGAGGAACTCCTGTCGGTAACAATAAAAACTTTCTACTTAAACACGTCTGTAATACAGAACGTTTGCAGTGGTAACCCAGACCACCGGATCCATGTCTAATCAGTTTACTGACCTCCACCATCCAGCTGCAGCTCAAACAGAAGCTGCGCCCCCCCGACGCCGGAAACATTTCCAGTTTGACAACAGCCGAAGAAAAAAGCTTTTATTACTCAGTTCCTGTAAAATAGTTAAACTTTAACCTTTACTCTGAAAACTACAGAAAGAACGTCGTTAAATCTCAACCATCAACCTGATGTCGGCCAGGCTGACGTCACGCTTCTCCTTACAGACTGTTTCTGGTACTGCTGCTTGAAAGGTTTCCAGTTCAAATGCTGGAAAAAGCCTAAACCTAACCAGTTGTTTGGGTTTTAACTCCATCATTTAGCTCATAAACATGTTAGTTCTGACTAAAGGATGATCTTCCCCACTGAGCCAGAACAGAAGGAAACCAGAAAATCTTACAGCAAAGAAGCAAAACATCTGTTGTCCTGACTGTTTGTCTGCTTCATTTTTGTGGACGGGTTGTACTGGAAGTCTTTTCGCTGTACCTGTGTCCTGCACTTGTATAATGACAAATAAAGAGTCTTAAATCTTGAATCTTATTCCAGGCCTGAGCTCTGCAGCGTGGTCCGCGTCCCGGCATCCATGCTGCTGTTTGTATGAAGGTTTACGTGTTGAGGAGCTTCAGAGCTAAATGTGCTAAATACAACGTCTGCTTTAACACTAGAACCACCAAGTAGGTCATTTGTACCACCTGATTTAACGCACTGTGTTCGTCAGATGCTTTCGCACCACTCCCGGTTGCCTGGTAACACCCACGCGTTTGACCGCGGTCAGAGAGAGGGATAGGGTTTTAGAATCGTTTAAGATAAGCTAGTGCTAAATTTTACAAACGGATAAATACAAGAGATGGATGAATGACAAAGTTTGGTTATTATTCCAAGACCTGGTGACGGAGAGTCGGAGGGAGGAGAAGTAACTCTGGATGTGGGTGAGGAGGATTCTGAGGAATCGGTGGGGGGAGAAAGTGATGATCCGTCATTCTTACCCGGTAACGAGTCATTCACTGAGGATGAGGAGCTGTGGAAAGATCGCAGACCAAGGAAAAGGTCCCGGCTTTTCGTCACCACACATCCTGACCCTGGCAGCCGACGGGCCAGGAGTGAAAGGTGATGACGTATTATTTCTCTGCTCATGCTAAGCTAACTCTACATTAGCTTATTCATTTGCCCTCAGCACAACTGTCGGTGCGCCCCAACCGCATGGCCCCGCCAGGGATCAGCCCACGCAAAGGGCGCGAGGGTTCTGCATTTATAAGTCCGTTTACCTCACCAACAAAAATGAAATCCTTTACAGCCTGATCAGCATGATCAGCAGTCCTCCCTTTTCCAGCCTTCATGAAGTTTCAAAGCATTGATGTAAAACTTGTTGAAAATGTTCATCTCTTGATGCTAAATGGATTAAGCTAGCTAGTCCAGCACGTTGGCCCACTGTGGTGAAAACAAAACGAAGCTCTTCTGTTGCTTCGTTGGTTGTAAAACTTGGTAAATTAGGAACACTTTCTTTCCCGGTGAAATCAGAAAATAGTGAGTTCAGTCTGACTGACGGCAGAGCAGGCGGACTGTCCGAGTTCCTGTATTTAGACGTGTTTTTACCACCAGATTTCACTGCAGTTCACCAGTAAACCACACTGGTTTCCTTCCATGGACACGCCCATTCCCACCCCTAACTAGTGTAAGGGGTAAAACCTGTCAGAACAATATAATTATTTCTAATAAAGCAAATTCAGAGAAGAATAAATTAATGAGCAAATAAAAAAATAAGTTCTAAAAATAGAAAAAATAGAAAATAAATTTGCCTCTGAGGATAACCTGCTTTCTAAATCTGAGTGGGACTGAAAGTCCAGAAGGATTTTAACCTGAGCTGGGATTATTCCTCAGTCTGGTCCTACATTTACTGGTGAAGATGATGACGATGAAGGCAGGGCGGTGATGTTTGGGTCACATGACTTGGTGTTCCAGATTAATGCGGGTTTCTGTTCTTAATTCTGCTTCCATCGTGTTTCTCTGCAGGATGTGAAGCGTTTCCTCTACAAACAGCTGCAGAGGTGCGTTCACTGACCCACCATCACGTCTGTTCTCTGACTTTCCCCCTTTAACCTGCTCTTTGTCCCCGTCAGCGTTGAAGGTCTTCATGCTATTGTGGTGACGGACAGGGACGGCGTCCCCGTTATCAAAGGTAAGAAACTTCGCCCGAATCACGCCAACAAAACGGCTTTACGACCTTTTCCTGCTGTTTTTCTACCTGGTCCAGCAGGCTGGCAGCAGACTGATGGTCTGTCTGCAGCCTGTGTTCATTTCACTTTGGAGATATATATAATACACACACACACACACACCAGCGTAACAGTAGGTCTCCCAGCCAGCCCCCCACCGGGAGGACCACTCATCCACCCAGAGGGGGGCTCCAGCCACAGCGCCCCGTGGCCCCAGGAAGCCAGGGATGCCCACCCCCAACCCCACCAGGCACTGGCCCCACAGAGACGGACAGAGTGCAGGGCCCCAGGAACCAAAGAGCAACTCAACCCCCCATGATGCCCCCCAATGCCCAGGAGGACCAGGTCCCCTGGACAGCCACCCAATGTGGGCCAGCACCCACCCCGATGCCCAAGTCAAGCCCCCCAGGAAGCAGGGCTACCCTGCGTAGTCTGTAGTCCACGTACAGAGGACAACACTGAACCGCTTCACGGTGTTTTCATTTACAGAGAAGTAATCATCAAAGCTACAACAAATACTGGAAATAAAATGAGTCTGTATTTTAGTTTCCCTTTAAGTTGAATTACTGACATAAATTCAGTTTGCTCCTTCTCCAGCATCAATATACAACCTGATTTAAGTCAGTTGTGGCCTCAACAGAACAAATAATGTTCTGCTTCTTCTGTGTGCTTGAAATAAGAAGAAAAGAATTTAATCCAGCTCCTCCCTGAAAGAAGGGTCTCTTCAGTCTAAGTTCAGGTTCTGTTTCAGCTCGGGTTGCTGGAAGCTTGTTAGATATGAGCAGAGTTCAACTTGTCTGCTGTTTCTCTGCAGTTGCCAATGACAACGCCCCGGTCCACGCCCTGAGACCCGGCTTCTTGTCCACCTTCGCGCTGGCCACAGATCAAGGCAGCAAGCTGGGCCTCTCCAAGAACAAGAGCATCATCTGCTACTACAACACCTACCAGGTATCTGACTGACCAGGCAGCCAATCGGCATGTAGAATCAGGACGTTTCTGTCTGGTAGGGACCGTGTTTTCAGGCAGTCTGACGTGTACGCTCTGGAATCCGTTTTAATCTGGACGTAGCGTCTCCCACTGAGGACGCTGCTGGTTGGTGTTCAGCTTGTTTCTGTGTTTCTGAACAGATTGTGCAGTTCAACCGGCTTCCTCTGGTCATCAGCTTCATCGCCAGCAGCAGCGCCAACACAGGTCAGCTCATCCGCCTGTTTCCACGTCAGCTTCAGGGTCACACAGAGGCACATCTATAGGGAGGCAAACAAGTATTTATTCAGCCACCAACTTCTCCCACTTTAAAAGATGATAATTTCCATCATAGTTCTACCTCAATACGAGAGAGAAAATCCAGAAACCACATTTTTAATGATTTTTAATGAATGAGTTGGTAAATTCCTGAGTAAAATAAAACGAGCCAGATTTCTGTCTCTCACAGACCTGTAACGTCTTCTTTAAGAGGCTCCTTTGTCCTCCACTCGTTACCTGTATTAATGGCACCTGTCAAAGGACCTGAACTCCGTAACATCGACTCACTTCCATCATTCAAATCACAACTTAAAACTCATCTGTTTAAACTGGCCTTTT
>JBAGKP010000022.1:285073-295345 GCA_037177255.1 Melanotaenia maccullochi | reverse complement strand
AAACGTCTTCTTGGCTTTATTCCAGCCATAGAGGAGCATTATTTTTCTTCTTTTCACACACACATACAACTTTCTGCACAAGCCTGTTAATGACCCAGTGAGTCAGGTGTGTTACATCAGAGAAAAATCCAAAACCTGCATGACAGTAGCTCATGAGGACCGGAGTTGGAGAGCCCTGAGATACAGTCTCTGAATAAAACTACATTTAGTGGCTGGATTGTAAAGACGGGATAGAAATGCTGGGAAACTTCCGTAGATCAGCTAAAGGGTAAAATATCCATCACATTTACCCCACAGAGCTACACACCACCGCTCCAGGTGGAGGAGATGGACCTTGGGGAGACCTGGTGGAGGTTTAAGGGTTAGGAGAATGACTAGTAGAGATTTATCTCTGCCTTTATAGCTGCTCCCTGCAGAGGAAGCTCCAATGGGTGCATGGGTCGTAACCACCTGGTCATTTTCCTACCTGCACCTTGTTGCTCTCCAGTCGGCTCTTATTCTCGTTGTTGGATTTGGCTTTTTCTGCTGCCTTCTTCTGCAGGTGAGGACCACGGCCGAAGAAGATGTAGTTGACAAAGGCGTACTCCAGCAAGGCCAGAAAGACAAAGACAAAGCAACCCATGAGGTAGATGTCAATGGCCTTGACATAGGGGATCTTGGGTAGGGTCTCCCTGAGGTGGGTGTTGATGGTAGTCATGGTCAGCACCGTGGTTATACCTGCAAATGTGAAACAACACATTCATGTCTACACAAGTCAACATCTTTCAGATTCCTCTTCATTCATGTCATTCATGTCAACCAGCTTTGCTTTCTCCGAGCCTTCTGGCCACCACATCCAGCTGTGGTGTACCACAGGGCTTAGTCCTTGTCCCCCTTCCGTTCTCTGTTTACATGCTACCTCTTGCCAACTGAACTAGAACTGTAATGTACATGATGATATTTATGTTGATTTACCAGATGATCTTTGTTCCAATATCAACTCGTGGCCATGAGCTGCATCATCTGGAGGAATGAGACCATCGGTACGACTGGCAGAGATAATAAACTTCTTTTAACAAGTGTCTGGAAGTTTCTTCCTGTATCATGGGGTTTTCCTCTGGGCAGGACAGGGACTAAATGAAGGAGAATTTTCAGTGGTTTCCTTCACTAGGCAACAAATCATCAAGTTATCTTAAGATCCTTAAGATTATTTTTATTATTAACTAGTACGATATAGAATAGAGAAGAGTAGAGTAGAGTAGGTGCTTCAGGGTGAGTAGTGGAGGATGAATTACAGTTTACAGGTACTAACATGTACTAACCTAAAGCGACTCTGGCAGCTGAGGCATCATAGTTTATCCAGAAGGAGACCCAGGACAGGATGGTGATCAGGATGGAGGGCATGTAGGTCTGCAGGATAAAATATCCAATGTTCCTTTTCAGTTTGAAGCTCAACGACAGACGTGGATACGAACCTGTGGAAAGCAGAGAACACGACTCAGGTGTGCAGGTAAAGGTGACTACATCCATCCTGGTTCTCAGCTGGCCTGACCTGACTTTGACCAGGACGAGACTGGAGGAAAAACAAAACCATTTTTATCATCTGGCTACATCTATGAGCTCATTGCTGCAGTATTTATAGTGATATGAAAACATGTTGTTCTTGGACTACATCCTCGTTTCATCTTCCTTTTCTTTAATGGTTCTGGTCCTGATGGAGGTTTTACTTCCTGGTCCTGGTTCTGGTCCTGATGGAGGTTTTCCTTCCTGGTTCTGGTCCTGATGGAGGTTTTCCTTCCTGGTTCTGATCCTGATGGAGGTTTTCCTTCCTGGTTCTGGTCCTGATGGAGGTTTTCCATCCTGGTTCTGGTCCTGATGGAGGTTTTCCATCCTGGTTCTGGTCCTAATGGAGGTTTTCTTTCCTGGTCCTGGTTCTGTTCCTGATGGAGGTTTTCCATCCTGGTTCGGGTCCTGATGGAGGGTTTATTTCCTGGTTTGGGTCCTGATGGAGGTTTTCCTTCCTGATGGAGGTTTTTCTTCCTGGTTCTGGTCCTGATGGAGGTTTTCCCTCCTGGTTCTGGTCCTAAGGAAGGTTTTCCTTCCAGGTCCTTGTTCTGGTCTTGATGGAGGTTTCACTTCCTGGTCCTGGTTCTGGTCCTGATGAAGGTTTTCCTTCCTGGTCCTAGTTCTGGTCCTGATGGAGGTTTTTCTTCCTGGTTCTGGTCGTGATGGAGGTTTTCCTTTCTGGTCCTGATGGAGGTTTTCCTTCCTGGTACTGATGGAGGTTTTCCTTCCTGGTCCTGGTTCTGTTCCTGATGGAAGTTTTCCTTCCCTGGTTCTGGTCCTGATAGAGGTTTTCCTTCCTGTTGGAGGGTTTCCCTCCTCGTTCTGGTCCTGATGGAGGTTTTCCTTCCCTGGTTCTGGTCCTGGGTGTCCACATGTAGACTACCATGGTTCTGTGCTACCAGAGCGACTTCCTGGCTAAAGAACATACATGTGAAACACATGACGATGAGGTCTTTGGAGCTCTTGTGGTGGATCAGCTTCTAGTCTCAGAGCAGGAATCATCGTGTTGTTCTTTCCAGGCTTCGGCTCATTTTCCTGTCTGATGTTTCCATGTCAACATGTTTATTCGTGTTGCCATGGAAACCAGCTCAACCACATGTACTGCTTCACAGCTTTTTATTTTAGTCAGATTAAAAAGAACCTGGAGCCACGTGGCTCCGTCTACGAGCTGCAGTAAAGTCCTCTTACCCTCCAAATGTGTCAGGAAGTTGTTCCTGGTTAAAAATCTGATCTCTGGTAGCTGCTCAAACACCAGCAGGACGAACAAACTGAAAAAATGTTCATTCTGCTAAGAAATGAGAATAAAAGCATCTTACTGGTGGCATGAGGCGGTGTGACTGTTACCTGTGGCAAACACAGCTTTCTTGGAGAGGGTCTGGTAGTCGATGATGGAGAACTGAGGCAGCTCGATGTTTTCCACCCCGGTGACCGAGTCTGCGTTGCTTCCTCCCTGCCAGTAGAACTCGATGTCGTCGGTGGTGTATCCGTCTGAAAGACATGGGAGGATGTCCGGGTTTTATTCCTAAAGAAGAGTTTTGTAATTCCTTTTTTTATTTTTCCTTCTGAATTGAAAGATGAAGACATGTTAACATGCGGCCCAGAAGTTCTTTCAAATTAAAAGCCTTGATTAACGCGTGGTTTTATATGGAAAAGGGAATTATTTAAAGGGGTGACAGAGGGTTTTCAGGCAGACAGTGACCCTGAGATCATAAGAAAGTATAGAATAGAATAGAACAGAATAGAACAGAATAGAATAGAAATGAAAGCCTAGCGGGTAACAAGTAACCAGGATGTTTCAGCGATCAGTGCTGTGAACTTTTCTTACCTGTTTTTCCTCGCTGGCTAAGTTCTGTTGAACGTCTGGAATTCATCTGTACTAAGCCGCCATATTACATGGTGGAACACCCAATCTGTAGGTCTTTTTTACAAAAAGTAAATGTAAATAGTGGAGTCTAGGTAAGTTGTTTCATCAGGATTACTTCTAATATTCTATTTCCTTACACAGCTGCTGTAACAATCACCGCGAGGTGGCAGAGTACATGAGGGAAAATGGACTTTGGCAGGCTACATGTAGTCCTTATTCCAGGTGGGACTGCCAAAGAACAATACACCATCCACTCTATTGTACAAAGGATGCTGTCGCAAATTAAACAAAGACAGCTGGTTTCCATGGCAACTGCTGCCACGTTGCTGATGAATGGATGTAATGACGTATGATGTACCGGATTAATCCCCACGACAGACGCTGCACGCCGCTAGCAGGCGCAAGAAGAAGTAGTTCCTACCTGTCCTGAAAGTTTAGTTCTATAAATGTTGGTATAGGAGGAAGAGATATTTCAATCTTGATCCGTGCATCACTACTAATTATTCTTCTCAGATACTACTTCGACCAAAGGGTGGGCCTGTTCCTACTTACCCACTCATTCATTTATATCTTTGACCCCCGAACACCGGCCCGTGAGCTGGGCAGTCCACCGGGAATCCTCCTCCTCGGTGGTCATGAGGTTGGACATGTGAAGACGATCAGTGATCTGCGGCGCTGCCATGGATACCAGGGTGGTGGAGCTCCGCCCACTTTAACCCCTGTCTATGTGTGTGTGTGTGAGAGAGACTTTACGTATTGATGTGAGCATTATCCATAATTTAACTCAGCTGGTGGGATCGAACAGGAAGCGTCAGGCTGAATTAGTCGGCATGAGCTGCAGCGTGACCACAAACGAAGAGGATGCTGTGACGAGAAGTCTGAGGGTTAATTAACTATCACGTTACAGCAGAAGAAGAATGAGAGCAACGCTCGCCGGCTCTGAGGAATCAACCTGTTGACTGGCAGCTGCAGACGTCTTCAGCCTCCGGACATGTTGGCGGTCTGTTCCTTACGAGGAGGGAAAATGTGTGACCAGAGAAAATGACGGTGTGACAACCTGTCCAACGTCCACGGCGTCCCAGCTTCAAACCTTAAAGCTGCAGCATGGAACTAAATCAGAGATGGAAAAAATGTCATCTATCATTAAAACTGTGTTTCTATTGGTATCTAATGACTTTACTGAAATAACTTCCATTTTTTTATTCTCATTTAAATCTCACTGTGGGTCCACATACATGGTAGCTGCCACTGTTTTTACTACGGTGTCTCTGAATGGACAAACAACTGTGTGTGAAGTTTTAAAACTTCATTATTGGCTTTGTTTGATAAGTAACATTTTGAAAGCACCATAGAAGAAGACACATGTAGTGCAGTCACTGGATCCACTGACAGATGAGAACATCTTTGTCTGGAAGAGTTTTGGCCGCTGACAGCCACCGTACATTTATAACTTTGCTTTACCCATCTTTACCACTAGATGTCAGTAATTCAACACACAGGATCTTTAAAGAATGTAAACACAGATCAGCTGAGTCAGATGTCGCAAGTCCACAAAAACATTAGCTCAGTGTTTTTTTTTGTGTCTTATCTGAAGCAGCGGGGGTCTGAATCCCCCCCGATGTGGGTCAGAGGTTGTGTTGAGGAATTCACGTCAGCAGGGATGACTAAATGTTATCTGAACAGGACAGTTTGACGTCAGTCAGCAGTTATTTATTCCTCTATGTGAGGAGACAACGTGAGCAGTTTCCAAACAAGCGAGACACAGATTATATGAAGTATTTATGATAAATGTTCAGAGTATCATTATAATGTTGGTAACTGTGTTTCTGTGCTGCAGCCTGGCTCTACTGGCTGCAGGGACTCTGTGGGATCATCTGCCTGCTAAAGTCCGGCATCAGCGGCCTGCACCTCGTCACCGCCTCCCAGAACATGGCTGCCCTGGACGCCGCTGAGCGGAGTAACGCAGCGAAGAAGCAGTGAGGTCAGGAGAGGGCAGCAAATCCACTTTGTTCTCTGAAGGGTCGCAGGAGAACGTCTACGTGATTTTAGAGATGATTTATGACCAAATATTTGGACAGAAAATTCCCAAACCAGTCGGGTCTGGAAAGATTTTGGAGTTTTTTTTTATTGATTTATTTTAGGACCTCGTGGTGACGAAAAAAATTCGTCATAATGAGAGTTTGTTGTTATACTTGATTTGTTAAACGGCACTGATGGACAAATGCCAGGACACAACACACCACAGCACAATCCGTCACGTGATGTCACAACATGCCAAGACAAAACGTGTCACATGACATCAAGTCATATTACATACATTATGTCAGGACACGTCACGTTGTGTCATGATACATCACAGGCCATCATATGACCTCACGACATGCCCCATCATGTTAGAACACATCATTTCATATCTACACGCCAGGACACAACATGTCATGTCAGCACATGACACAGCAAATTACAGCACGATCTGTGATATCCTGACACATCACATCAGAACACATGACATGATCTGTCCTGACACCATCCTAACATGGCATGTCAGGACCCATCATGTCACAGCACATCGCAGCACGCCTCGTCATGGCGAAGCAGAATTTCTCGTGTCATATTGCATCATATCAGGACCCAACATGGTACACCCTGTCACGTCACAGCGTAAAACGCTGCGTCATGCCAGAACGGTTCTACCGGGTAAAAAAAATAGATTTTCTTTACTAAGAGCATGTCCTAAATTCAGTCCAAACCTGGTGGACGCTCACAGTAACCGACATCATGCCGTTTAATGGCCGACAAACAATTTCCCTTCAAATTTAAGTCACATTTAAAGGTCCCATATTATACAAAAATGACTTTTTAAAGGTTTTCTAACAGTCCCATGTGTCCTCATAGCCTGTGTTTGAGGCTCCAAAACAAGAAAATTCTGTCTCCTCTCTCGCTTGCTTGCTCCACTTTCAGCGAATATGTGCTCAAACGCAAGTCTGAGATCTTTCTCTTTGTGTCCTCACAAAGGGAAATAACCTCTACCCCTGGTAGTAAATACTTCCGTTGGCCCGCCCCCTCCCAGCTAACTGAGCCTGCCCTTTAAAATCACCGAGCAGGCACCAGCAAAAGTGGGATCTTGTCCCAGCGAGGGGCATGGATACGAACCACTTATAAACATTTAAAGGTTCAGACACAAAAAACAACCCGTTCCCTGTAGAGCTCACCATGACTGAAATTAAGGACCAAGGCTGAATTTGGGGTAATGCACTTAGAAAACACAGTTGTTGGGCGTACCCATATGAAGTTGTTGAGAGACTGTATAATATGGGACCTTTAAGGAGGAAACGGATATCGTGTCTCTTCCTCTGAGCAACCCATGCCTCCTCCATCTGAGACAAATCACAGGATTTAATGTATTTCTTGTCCTGCTGGGTTCCAGAAATCAGAAAATACGTCCTGCTCAAGTTTCCAGACTTGTTGCGACAGAGCTGCACGTGAGGAAGCAAAGGTGCTTCCCAAAGTCGAGGAAGGACCCGGAACAGCCTCGTCCAATCTCCCTGAGACTGTTGGTCGACTCAGTCCTTCAACCTCAGCAGTGCTTCTGCATCTTCTGAGTACCCACAATCCTTTGCAGATGAACAGAGGTTGAGGAAATGCAGGTTTGAGGTTTTTGGTTTATACTGTGTGGTGTAAAACGAGGCTGGGAAGCTGCAGCAGATGGAGGGAGGCAAGGAAGAGTCCGCTTTCATCTCCCAGCTTCCCCAGTGTCCATGTCCACGTGTCCTCCCAGCGCCTGCTTAAATGAATGTATCATCTAAAACGTGTCTGAGGGAAACCTCTCGACTTTGAGAAGCACCTTAAACGCCCCAACTTCCTCCATTTGATGAACACATTCTGCACTTATACAGTTCCCGGATATTTCCAGGAGCTTTTCCCAGCGTCGCACTTTCTGATAAGAATTCCGGTTATTTCTTCATCAGACGTCTGGACCCGAGCCGCCGTCACCTCGACCGTCCGGAGAACTCAGCCGCCGCTCGTGTTCCTGTCGGCAGCGAGAGTGAAAACATCATTCCTCCTCCTTTTTGGGGGGATTTGATCCCTCTTTTCTCGTTGGGCAGCGTCCTTTTTGTTATTAAAGACGACGTGAACGCGCTGCGCTCGGCGCGTGTGCTGAAATATTCCTGTTTGTAGTTGCATCCGAGCTGTTTGTTTTTCCTGCTTACGTCCAGATTCCCGCTGGTGTTTTCCTCTTGTTCAGGTGGTTGTTGGTGCTTATTTGAAATGTACAATTTCTTTTTTTAATATGGTTTACGAGGTTTTCTTTATTTATAGGAACACGTGAGGAGCACCAAGTATTACTGTCGGTGTGATTGAGTTCACTTTTTAGAATGTATTAAACTGAAAGTGTATTTCTACGTCAAAGTAAAGCATAAAGCTATATTTAAGAGAAATGTAGTAATTTAAATATTTGAAGTTTTTTTGTGTTTAAATTTCCTGTAATAGCAGCTGCAAAATAAAGAGACACTGAACACTTGATTTCTGTTTTTTCTTTCTACAGTTTAAATGAGTCCAGTGTTGAGACGAAAGGATTTAGAAGAAGGGTTGAAGCTTACTGGTTAAAAACTGGTTTATCTGTATGAGTGTGTGAGAGAAATTGATTGGGTGTGTGTTTTTAATTTGGTTAGGTTGTATACTTGGGTCTGTGAAGGCTCATCTTTAATTTTTTTTTATTTGATTTTTAAATTATTTAGTATTTGATTATGTCTTTTTGTGTAAAGCGCTCTGCTGCTCTTTTGTGTGAAAAGTGCTATATGAAGTTAAATGAGATTAAAAAGCAGTTGTGTTGGAGTTCATTGAGGAGATCGCACTGCGAAGAAGCTGCTGCAGGAAAAACCTGGACACCAGGAAGATTTGTGTGAAATTCTGATGGATGTATTTATATAAAAAAGGTTTTTGGTCTGTAAAACGTGGAGCGTGAAAGCTTGAGCTTAAATTGTTTTCTTTTTGTTTAGTTGCTCACATTTAATTTTTTTTATTATGTTTATTTTCTTGTGTTTTCACATCCTTTATTTTTAGTTTATCTTTTTCCTGTTTTTCTATATGTTTTTTTTTCTCATTATCCCTCTTGTTTTGATTTATCTGCTTTTTTACAATATTCTTTTTTTTTATTTTCAATTTTTTTTTTACTAATTTATTTATTTTTCCAATTTATTTATTTATTTTTGTCCTTTATCCCATTTTTATTTGAAAAATTAAAGGCCTGGGTTACAAAACCTAATTGGTTTTGTAACAGAGGCCTTTAATCACGTTTAACCACCTCTATCGATTGTTTTGAGGCCACAATCTTGTTTAAGAAAAGCACATGTTTTTTCTTCACTTGAAGCAAAAAGCCCCGAATCAAGCTGAAAATGACTTTTATCTACTTTGCTCTTTGATTATTTTGGACGTTAGGGCCACCGTACTCAGAGGACAGTTCAGATTCTTTCACTGCTGCTCTCCACGGAGTGGCATTAGTTGAGCCTGGTATCATGGAGGTGTCTGTCCTTCAACCGTTAAATCACCATGGGAACTGATAGTGAACATGTCACCATGGTAACAGATGATGAACACAACAGAACACTTTCTTTTCAGTTTCTAATTAAATTGCTCATTTTAAATAATGACTCTGCTCCTGATGATTTTCCAGGAATTAGACTAAGACGGGCAGAGACTCTGTCTATGAACTGGTCGGAACTGGAACTGAAAATCAGCCTATTGTAGTAAAACTCTTGGTAACCGAACCTTTATGTCATTGAAACCTAGTGAGTTGCATGTTCTAAAGCTTCACTGGTACAGGAAACCAAACCACAAAGCATGTCACCATGGCAACCATACATTTAGATAGGGAATGAAAATGGCCCTGATTTAAGGACAAGTCTTGCCTGTGCTGCAGATACTGGATCTGATATGGATAAGGAAGTCAGTCAGATGTCAGAATATTTGATTCCTTTTTAATTTGTTCTAATATTAAACTGATTTCCATACTATTATGGGATGGTGGCAGTCTGTGCAGCTCCACATGAACAAGCAGATATGAGCTCTTTACTTTGACGACTAAAAGCATCAAAGTGTTTATTGCTCCTTTATTTATGAAGCTGTTCCCCTCCAGAATTGAACTCTGTAGGGTTCCACTGGTACTTCTTCTCATGATAACTGCTGGAAATGTGAGCACCACCCCTTTTTTCCATTAGTGCATGTTTGTGATGAAATTTCAACCTCAGAAAAATACAGAATGATCATCTTCATGCTGATTCTTGGAAAGCTAAATGGTATGTAGCCACCTGGGACCAATCGTCTGCTTGTTTGGATTATAACCTGAAAGAAAACAGAACTAAAGAAGATTGTGGGTCAACTGTGCATGCATTGTTAGCCCCTCACTCATCTTATTGAGGGCCAGCACACCCAGACTGATGGACATGAAACAAGCTGAAAGCGTAAAGATGCAGTTTGTGGGTCATCTCTGCGGCCATTTGCATCTTTTTTGTTCCACTTTGATCATTTGTTACAAGTCTGATGAGCTTTAACGTATTGTGATCTCATGAAGTGCTAAATTTGGCTAATTTTTATGCATCTTGAATTAATTTGTGTTTATTTACAAGCACAAAATTTGGGATGCAGTGTAAAATGTAAATAACCAAATCTCAGCAAGTTATATTTTATTCCCAGTAGAAGATAAAAAACGTATCAGATGATTAAACTGAGACATTTCACCATGTGATGGAAAATATGTGATGTTCAGCACGGTGTAAAAAGTAGTTTCAGGGTGGTGTTCAGCATGGTGTAAAAAGTAGTTCCAGGGTGATGTTCAGCATGGTGTAAAAAGTAGTTCCAGGGTG
>JBAGKP010000022.1:173981-192929 GCA_037177255.1 Melanotaenia maccullochi | reverse complement strand
CCTGCAAGATGTCACCCTCTCCATGTCCATTCGCTGGATGCTCACCGGTGCCGGAGGAGAGTGTTCAGACCTGTGGAAATCCACCACCAGCTCTTTGGTTTTCCCTGCATTGATCTGGAGGTGGTTCTGCTGGCACCAGCGCCCAAAACCCTGGATCAGTTCTGTCGTCTCCGTCTGCGATGAGGCCGATGACCTCAGATTCACCTGAGAACTTTTGTAGCGGCAGTTTGCTGAATTGTATGTGAAGTCTGCAGTGTAGATGGTGAAGAGGAAGGCAGCCAGAACTGGTCCCTGTGGGCCCCCGTACTGCAGACTCGTGTCCTCACATACTGTGGTATGTGAGGTGAGGTGAGGTGGTCCAGAAGATCCACGTTGTGAGATGGAGGTCTCCCCCTGTAAGCATGGGCTTCACTGGAGAAATAAAAAACATCGTTCTCACAGTGCTGGTAGGAGGTAGATGACCACGTCATCCACCCCAACACCAGGCTGATAGGCCAACTGTAGCAGCTCCATTGATGGGCTCACCAGAGGCCGGGGATGGGCAAGAACCAGCCTCTCCAAGGTCTTCATCAGACAGGATGTTAGTGTGACTGGCCTGTAGCTGTTGGGGTCCTTTGGGTTTGGGGTCTTTGGAACCGGTACCACGCAGGATGTTTTCCACAGCTGTGGAGTATGTAGATTTCTGAGAGTGTATAAAGTGTGTGAGGATATTGAAAATGTTCATTATAGTTTGGGGAAGGTCCATAGAAACTCAGAGGAAGGATAATTAGGCTTTAACATGCATCTGAATTGTGAAAAATGAATAAGGTCGTCATTTCACAGATTTCATGTATCGGGGGTGTTTTCAGAATGTAACCCCCCCGCAATAAACCAGAGACCACTGTATACCACATTCGATGGAGACTTGACCTCCAGGGTGGTCTGTTACAGCCTCACTGAGTTTGCAGTGAAAGCTCAGAGTATCAGGATCATGTATGCTGAGTCAGAGTATTTCTGTTCATCAATCCAGGCAGTAACAGGTTGGTCTGTCTGGTCTGGTCTGTCATCTGCTTTAACCAGTAGTTGTGGATCATGTCTGGCCCCTGTACCATTTATATATTTATATACTAACTCATTTCCACTGGCAAAATCTGAAAGATGCCAGAGTGCCGGAAAATCTATCACTGTTCGGCTGACACCACCTACCAGGTAAACACAACGGAGATCAGGATTTACCGTACCTTCCTGTACCAAGTTGGATACCTTGGTGCCACATTCAAAGTCACTTAAATCTCTTTTCTTCCACATCCTGATGCTCAGTTTAAACTTCAGCAGGCCGTGTTCACCATGTGTACATGCTGCCATGCTGCTAGTTAGACATTCCTGGGCGGTGTGTAAACACAGCTGACTGGTGTAGGAAGTCAGTCAGAGTGATTAAATACACCATCTGGCCCGCCAGCCACCCTCTGCATCCCTGTGGAGGGGTGGAGATAACTCGTTAGCTTGCATAGAAAGGCTTATTTAGACTTTCAGTTCTTGTATCTGAGATTAATGAAGTAACTAAGCTGCCACCCACAAAACACCAGTTCCCAAACTGGACAGAAACATACCAGATTAATGATATCCTGTCATATTTTCTCTCCTCCACAGTTCAGCCATCGGGCCCAGTAAACAGGAGGAGGAGGACTACGAGGATGTGCCCATTAATAAGACCTGGGTCTTATCTCCGAAGGTCTACGAGAGCGACGTGACTCTCATCCTGAACAAACTGCTGCAGGGTTACGACAACAAGTTACGACCCGACATTGGAGGCAAGTCCTGTTTTCTGTTGGTGTTGGTGAAATATGTGAAAGATAACTCATTTTCTTCTTGGGTAAGGACAGAGCGAGTCATCATGAGGAAGGATTGTGGATCCTGGTTGAGGTTATTGCTCTGGGTCATTGAACCATTAATCTTGTAGATATGTAGACCTGTGGATCACCTGTAAGGACATGGCGGTTGAACTGGTCAGCATTTCTATTTTCTGCATTCAACAACATCCAACTTTTCCAGCCAACATCCAAAGAAGAGTTTTGGAAGGTTTTTGAGGATCCAATCCTTATGCAGGATGCAGAAGATGGACGGACAGCTTTGTCTGTCTCCTGTATCAGTTACTCCCGTAATTTGGTCCATTTTCAGGGAGCTTACCACGGAGCAGTACCAGAAGCAGTAGCAGAAGACGGAGCAGTGCCACCGGAAACCACAGGGGCAGTGCTGAGCAGAATAGCTGACTTAGTGACCAGTGAAAGAAGCAAACCAGAGAATAAGAAGAGGATCAGAACGATCAGGAAGGAGGGAAAAAAGCATAAGAAGAGTGAAGACGAGGACAACTGTAGAAAAAAGACTATATGCGAGTGTTTAGGGCGTGTTGGGTGGTTGGAAACAACTTTATTATGACGTATTACCGCTGCTAAACGGTGTCTAAATCTGACGTCGGCTCGTGTGAGTAAACTCCGAACTCAGCAGTGCCCCCTAGTGCAGGAACTGACTTAACCATGGCCACGCAAAACCTGCATGTTAGTATGAGGACGGCGACATATGATGTTTAAAACATTTGAAACAGATGTCACTATTTATGCATGTAATTAATAATAAATGGGCCTTAAGAGGTTTCAGACTGTGATAAAAAATAAATCTGCTCATTTCTCAAAGCCATTAGCAGTTATTACAGTTAACAATCCTTCCACATCAAGGCACAAAAGTTGAAACGAGCCTCCCGGAAACACCGTTAAAGAAGCTAACAACATTAGCTAGCATTAGCTAACAGCAGCAAACAGCAGCTAGCAGCGTTAGCAGCGTTAGCAGCGTTAGCGGCGGCTAGTGGCGTAACATCTGGCATTGCTTCGTATGTTTATCCCAAGGAGCAGACTGATGAGACGGGTTCCTGAAGAAATACTAACTCAGGATGGATGTACAGATGAACATCCATCCATCCATTTTCTGCCGCTTATCCGGAGTTGGGTCGTGGGGGCAGCTGCCTCAGCAGGGAAACCCAGACTAACCCTAAACCTAACCCTTCTCCCCGGCCACATTCACCAGCTCATCCAGGGTGATCCTGAGGCGTTCCCAGGCCAGCCGAGAGATGTAGTAGCCCAGCTCACACTGCACCCGACCCCCTCCTGCAGGTGGTGAGCCCACGGGAGGAGAGGCCCTTTCGGGCTGAGCCCGACCGAGCCCTATGGGCAAAGGCCCGGCCACCAAGTGCTCGCCTCCGTGCCCCACCTCCAGAGGGGGCCCTGGTGACCCACGTCCGGGCAAGGGAAACCTGGGTCCATGATTTGCTGTCATCATAGGGGTTCTTTGAGCTGCGCTTCATCTGGTCCCTCCCCTAGACACCTGTTTGCCATGGGTGACCCTACCAGGGGCATAAAGCCCCCGACAACATAGCTGCTAGGATCATCAGGACGCACAAACTCCTCCACCACGATAAGGTAGCGGCTCAGAGAGGAGTGACAGATGAACAGACAGATTAATTATTTTCACAAAAACTACTAATTATTAGAATTTGCTGCGGCAAAAAAGGACTTTGATTAATTAAATGACACAGTGATTAAATAAAGACTAGAAAGGGTTAGCTAACATTGGATAATGTTAGCTATCAGTGGATAGCTAGCTAACAGTCCAACCTCAGCTCTCTACTCTGACTCTTTACCTCCATTTATAAAACCGGATTGACCAATCGATTGGTCTTGGGAAAATGTCTTTGCCTTTTAAGGAGTTTAGGAAATTTAAATCTTTATTTTTTTGTTTTAAATCCTTTCTTCGTAATATTCGCCACAAGCTGGCAGCTTGCTCAGTGTCTTCTTGTGCTTATTGAGTGCTCGTGTCAGTTGGCTGTATTACAGCTGAGCTTCTCATGGATAACCTTAATATTTCTCCTGTTTTTGGATAATAACGTCTGCAGCCTACATGTGTAATGTTTATTGCAGCCCCCTAGGTGGTGCTCCAGACCTAAGCATGGACCACGGTCCCATGATTAAGAATCATGTAGAGAAATGCAGACAACAGAGCAGAATCACTACTGTCCAGGTCCACAAGGTGGCGTGCAACCAGGGAAACAAACAAAAGGAAGAAAATAACTGAACTGAAGCAACTTCATTGTGAGAATGAGTATTGTTAACTCTGTACTGCCCTCTGGTGGATGTTTTCTCCAACAACCACGTGAGGTGAAGCATGGGGTGACGTCAGACAGCGTTAGCCACAGATGGACGTATTTAGCTACGTAGAGGGAGCAGGACTGTCCTGCATCGTTCTGTAATCACTGCCAGACCTTCGCAGCTGCTTTAGGGATGCGAGGAACTCGCAGTTCATGCCTAATATGAACCTCCACTGCACCATCTGCTCTACAACCGAACAACCACCACCTCTGTCTCCAAGCTTCCTGATCACCACTGCACATGCTCAGAAAAGAAGTTCCTCCTTCTCACCAACATCTGGAGTAATTTCATGCTGTTGTGTTTCAGTGAGGCCAACAGTGATTGAAACAGCTGTGTATGTTAACAGCATCGGACCAGTGGACCCCATCAACATGGTGAGACTACTTGCATTTTTTCTTTAGTTTTCTGACTAAACATTTTTCTAGTGGAGGATAAATCCCCCCCTCAGCGATTGTGGAATAGTTAGTGTGTTTTGTTTTACTGCTTGTGCTTTTAGTTTCAGCCTCTGGGCTCCAACAATATACAAAGTTAATGCTGCTAACCAGACATTCAGCAGGTTTATTTCCATCAAGTAAGACAAAGGGATGTGGCTGAAAAGTGCCAGAACAGGATGGGAGGGGAAATCTGATTAACATTAATTTGTGCTGGATTGTGTCAACACCAGAGAAGCGTGAACCTCAACACAACTCATTCCGAGATGAAACAAACTTTGTCCACCACATTTCCAGGTATGAAGCTGCTCTGCAACAACCAGACATTTCACCCTTCACAACTTTGATTTCCAGTCCAGCACAACAAGTTTTATTCCATCACATCTAAGACCATATAGAAAATGCAGCCTTATCGCTTGTATTGAGGTCACTTCCAGTTCAGTGTAACAGGAAGTGGATGTCAACCAGCTGATCGTATACCAGTGTGGGATGAACATTTCTGGTTGTATTATCGATCATGTCCTGAAACAGATGGAGGTTCCTTCGTGGGTTCCTCATGAAGTCATAAAAAATGAGAGGATCCAAGTATTTAATGAAAAGAAGTAGACAAAGGTGTCTTGTGAAGGTTTGGCTGGGATCAGAAGGAGCTGAGTCAGATCATGGCAGAGTTTCAGAGATCACCTGGTTAAAGGTTTAGACTTCAGCTGGTTCAGCTCCTCTGTGTCATGTTCTTACCTGGAAGAAAACAACACGGGACAGCTGTGTCCTGTTAATTTGCTACTGAAGAGGAAGCAATAGCGCGTTCTGTCACTGCGTCACGCTCGTGGCCAAAGATCTCAAATACCATGTCACTTAATTCACACCACATCTCCTCTTTTCATAAAGAAATTAAATTCTTTTATGTTTGTTTTACACTTGGGTGCATATCCAATCTTTGCTTTTATTTATTTTTTGTTATGTACAAAATTAGGTCTTTTTTCTCTCTATGGCATAGAGTGGGGCTGTCCGGCAGAGCCGGGTCCAGCTGCGAGGGGAGGGAATGCACTTCATCCAGTCCATGGGACTGTTTGGGGAAGGTTGTTTTCAGTGTTCATTGAAACAGTATTAACATGCACTAGTAGTCCAAGAGCTGTGATGGCAGGTAGGCCTAACAGTGGTGTACTAAGATTCTTAACGGCATGGTCCACCTTCGTTGTCGCCTTTGTTCCATACTCCAGCTGTAGCTTTGTGAATCCTGCATCATCCAGTGGTGTCCTTCCAGGGCCTAACAAAGGTTTCTCTGGTTGCTCGGCCTCTGAGCTCAACACCAAAAGCCTGCTCTGGTCCGAAGTTGTCTGCAGCAGGAAGAGGGCCTCGGACTGTGGCAACCTTGTCCTGTCAAACTGCTTTAATGCCCTATCGGTACCTGTGTCCAATGGTGGGTTAACCGCCATGTCGTCCAGCTGTGATCCTGAGGACGCCTGAAGTGACTATATAAGCTAGTAGACGTGAAGAAGTGGGGGCTCACCTGACAGTACGTATGGACACTTGATGATTGGGCACAATAAAGTTCAGAGCGTCAGCTCATTGGATCTGTACCAATGCCTCATCATTGACAAACAAAACAGGGACTCGGCACTGAGCGGCAAGCGACCAGCCACTGCTTCTGTCCACGCTCACACCAGTGGGGAGTCCCGGCGCTCCCGGAGGTCTCCTCAGCAAAACATCGGCAGCTCCTCAGAGATGCGGTGAGTGAACACTCTGGAGCACGGCATCGCTCTGCCTGGGAACGTCCATCTGCGGGGGCTACAAGCATGTTTTCCTCTGCACCTGCTGCGGGGATCTCCACCAGGAGGACCGCCAGCTCCTCTTCTGTCGCTCCTGCAGCAGGAACCTCCACCCCAGAGACCCCGTCCCCCCTTTCTGTTGTTGCTTTGGGGGCCTCCAAAAAGTATTCGGTTGCCGACCAGAATGTGTCAGCTGTCAGAACCGATGATCAGGTATATTCGAGTCAACAGGTGCTGCATATTCTGTTATCCAGGTGCACTCGTTTAGGACATTACTGACTCCACCCACATGTTCTCCCATCAACACCCTTCTGTTTCCACATTTATTGTCCATGCTGGTACAAACGACATGAAACTACAGCAGTCAGACCCTTAAAAAGCACTTCATCCACCTCATCCACAGCATTAAACATTTAAACAAACAATGTATAATTTCCGGACCACTGCCCTCCCCCCGTTTTGGAGATGTCACATTCAGCCGCCTCCAGCAGCTCCACATCTGGCTTAAAGGTTTCTGCAACTCCAGCAACATTCCATATGTCGCCAACTTCTCATCCTTCTACAATAGACCATACCTCTTTAAATCAGATGGCAACAGATCTGATGCTGTTGTAGAGGAGTTTTTAAATCTTTTAAACTGTCCACGTCACACAGCCTGCTTACAACCGAGGACACACCCTGGACCTGGCCTAACCTATGGTCTGTCCACTGGTGTGTCCTCTGTTGTTGATCTGGCTGTGTCAGACCACTACTGTGTGTTTTTTAACATCACTACTTTTAGCCAACAGGAAGCCTCAGTGAGAACTCTGAGGAAATTATACATTACTTCTATTACTACTTATTTCTTCTTACTGAAGTGGCTGCAAATTTTATTGAAATTTTAAACCAAACTCCTGCTCAGATTTGACCTGCATCATGTGACTTTATCATTTCAACAGCAAACTTAAGTCAGCTATTGATGGTGTCGCTCCATCAATCTGGTTCTAGGACAAACCACAGACCCGAGACACCCAATTAAAGATGGTTACTAATCTTAGATTTAACTTAGACTCACAGAAACTTTCTGTCCTTGTTCTACTGGATCTTAGTGCCACCTTTGATACAGCTGATCACCAGATTTTACTAGACAGACTAATAAGTCTAGTGGGCCTATCAGGTATTGTTCTTCAATGGTTTTCCTCCTATATCACAGATTGCCAAAAGTATGGATACATGCTCCTCAAAAATCCATGAAGTCAAGTGTGGGGTTCACCAATGATCAGTTTTAGGCCAGATACTTTTTAATTTGTACATGCTACTTCTTGGGGATGCCATCAAGAAACACGGCATTGTTTTTTACAGCTATGCTGATGACACACAGCTTTACATCGCTGTGTCTCCTGATGACCTGGAGCCAGTTAACGTCCTTTTAAACTGGATTTTAGATATAAAGTCATGGATGGCAGAGAACATCTTACAGTTCAACCAGGACAAAACTGAAGTTTTAATTATCGGCCCCGAGGCCCCAAAAGTAGATAATTTCACTCCCTCTGTGTGTGTGAAAAACCGAGGTGTTCTTTTCGAATCTGAGTTGGATTTTATTCCACACATCAGAAATGTCACAAAGAGGATTTTATCATCTTAAAAACATCACCAGAGTCTGCCCTTTTCTCTCTCTTGCCAGCACGGAGGTGCTGATGCTTTATTATTGTAATCCTCTGCTCTCTGGTCTTCCCAAAAATGCCATTTCAAAGCTGCAGCTACTTCAGTGGCACGAGTTCTGACGAGGACCAGGGGGCGGGAACACATCACACCAGTTTTAAAATCGGTGCATCGGCTCCCTGTGTGTTTCAGGATTGATTTTAAGGTTCTTTTAGTAATTTATAAATGTCTCAATGGTCTTGGGCCCTCTTATTTATCCGACTTGCTTTTAAATTATGAACCCTCGCGGACCCTGAGGTCCTCTGGTAGCAGTCTATTAGTTGTTCCAAGGGTGAGGACCAAGACATACGGTGAGGCCTCTTTCCATTGTTACGGCCCTCGTCTGTGGAACGGCCTGCCAGAGAACCTCAGGGCTGCAGACAGTTGATGTTTTTAAAAAGAGGCTTAAGAGCATTTTAGCTTAGCTTTTAACCAAATGTTATTTGATCTTGATCTTATTTTTATTTTATTTTATATCTTATTTTATTTTCATTTCATTTTACTCAACTGTATTAATTTTTTTGGTGTATATATGCATGTTCCTGCGTGCAACTGTAACTTTTTTCCCCCGTTATGTAGTTTCTTTTTGTTTTAATATGCATAAATTGATTTTTCATGTAAAGCCCCAGCAGGAAAAGTGCTGTGCTTTATAAATAAAGTTTGATTGATTGATTTATCTGTAGATTTATATCTAAAATGTTTTGTCCATGAATGCATGCTGTTGGCTTTACTTGCGCTGATTTCTGTTGCAGGAATACACCATTGACATCTTCTTTGCTCAGACGTGGTACGATAGCCGACTCAAGTTCAACAGCACAATGAAACTGCTCATGCTCAACAGTAACATGGTAGGCAAAATCTGGATTCCCGACACCTTCTTTAGGAATTCCCGAAAATCAGACGCTCACTGGATCACAACTCCCAACCGTCTCCTGAGGCTGTGGGGAAACGGTAGAGTCATGTACACGCTGAGGTAGGACGCTTTGTGACCTCTCCAGCAGCCATTTTTAATGTTACTGTTTATGTTATTGTTTGTGAAGCTTTAGTATTGGTTTACTTTTGTTGTGAAACAATCCCAACTCACCAAAGCATGATACCATTTACTACTTAATGCTGTAATCCGAGAGAGAACAGACAGAGCGTTTTCTAAATGTTTAATCACATTTAGGAGGACAAAATGCTGAGACTTGATTTTTCTTTGTCACACTTGTTTTTTTATCAGGTTGACTATTAACGCGGAGTGTTACCTTAAGCTGCATAACTTTCCAATGGATGAGCACTCGTGTCCGCTGGAGTTTTCAAGCTGTAGGTGGTCAAACGTAAACCCCGTCATTTTTGAACCCGCCATCTCGACTCGGCTGCTTTGTGGGCTAGCATACTGGCTGAGCCTGTATTCTTTCTCCTCGCCAATGGGTCCATCTGCTTGAGGCTGTACCAATCTGTCATCTGCTCCACCAGCAGAAACAGGAGGTCATCCAGTACCATTTTCTCCAACAGACTTAATGAATTATGCACCCTCTCCAAGTTTGATTCATGCCGTCTGTGTCATCCTTCATTTTTCTCTTACATCGTGCTTTTTGCCTCCTTTGTCTTACCATGATCTTAATCTTCCACACACAATAGAAAATACAAAGACCATTCCATGGAGATGAGGACAAAACATCAGAAGCACTTCAGTCACACCAAATGTCATCAAATGAGCAGATGTTTCTGGTAAAAACAGCTTATTCCTAAAAGAAAGCATTTGCTTGCACTTGTAAAGATGTTCTCAGTAGAGATGGCGTTTTTACTACCAATGAGTTTCAGTAGAGCGGATCAATAACACGTGTAGGACGACGGCTGCTGACAGAAAACATGGCCGCCAAGTTTCCTGCCTACTAAAACAGAGCAGTTTTATTTACCTGAGGCCATACATGGCTCCGGACGACATGCTCCACCCACTGACACGCACGACATCGAAGCGTGGCCGCACATCACCCTTCAGGCTCTTCCAACTACATCTCAGCTCTTCTTCTATGGTGCTTTTCTAGTTATTTAGCTTTTACAGCAACATGGTTTAATAAACAGTCCTGTATTTCTAAACTAAAATACCCACAAACCCATCCTAAAAGAAACATGTTGGTTTGCTCTTCAGGTGAGAAAATCTGGTCTGATGTTGTGAATTCGAACTTTCAACCATGTGTGAATGTTGTTGAAAACATTTGGTAAAATTTGGTCCGCGTTTTGTGTTCCTCTCCATCGTGTTAACAGTTAAATAATCCAGATCACGATGCATCAACCCCCCACGTTACCCCGAAGAACAGACTGATAAAAAGCTTGTAAACGTACGTTAAAGTCTCCACAGCCGTCAGAGATAACGGTTTTCCTTTTGGTGCCGAGGATGGTGGCTGATGTCTGCATCACTGTCACAGATAAAAAGTATAAAAACATCTACTTTAGTAAAGTTTGGGAACTTCTTGGTATATTTCTAACTATTTAAACACCAGGTAAGCTGCTCTCAACCCAACATCTAACATTTTTATAAAAACCAGACGTCTTTCAGCTACTGAAGCTGCAGAGTTATCGTCATGGAAACCATCTCGTTGAACCTTTCAGATGTCCCTCCACCAGTCAAAGACATTTTGCTCATTTGAGGAAATTTGCTGCGGCTGAGCAGCTGCTGCATCTGGAATGCTCGTCGCTGTTCATGCTGTTCCCTGTGATCTGCAGACTGTAGAAGAAAAAGTGGACGTAGCCGCCGTCATCTCGCTCATTTCTGCAGCTTTTGTAATTGGATGAAGAGATGAGCTCCGAGTTATCTGATACCTATGATGTAGCATGGTTAGCTTGATGCTAACCGTTGCTACGTTTCTGGACAGCAACACACCAGGTATATGGAAGGACTTCATAGATTTTTATTCTGGAATAAAACATTTGACCTTTTGAGTTTCTAACTATTATCCCGTATCATGTTTTTCATGGTCCTGATTTTTCTCCAGTGAGACGAAGAGACTCAACCAATCAGGATGCAAACATCCCCGTACGTCCTCATCAGCTGGCAGTGGCTAGGGCTTTTTAACTTTTTTGCTATTTTCACTTAAAATTTGTCAAAATTCGTCTGAGATGAGCCATTTTTGGACACTAACAACAAAAACAGTTTAAACATTTCTACTGATCAAAGAAAATCTCTGATGAGTTATTTAGCTGTGAGACATGTCTCCGGTCCCTCGGCTCGTAGCTGCAGGACTAAACTCCACCTCTCCATCCTGCATCGCAATAACTGGCATCAGGAAATGGAGAGATATATCATCAGCTTCTTTTGCATATTACCTGTGGATTCCTCTGAAAGTGTCTCTGATCACATCTGATGACCTTAATGATCCTCTGGCAGGTACACTAATATTTAACAGTCTAATCATGATTAATATAGCTGATTTGTTTTATACATCCTCTCAGCATTTAAGCATTAAGACCTTTTACTCAGCCAGAAAACCGGAGATCAGAATCTCCAGAGACCATTTGGTCCATTTAACTAAAGCCGACATAATTACTGGTTAAAACCAGTTAATGAACAGAGTAAAACGAATAAAAGTTTCTTATCAATCTAAGCGAATGGAGGTCGTGCCTGCGTGTTGGTCCATGACGCCCCCCACACATGAACATCTGTTGGACATCTTGCCGTCATTTTCTAAATTTAGGTGATGGCATCAAAATGAATGATGGGGAAAGTTGGACTTGGTTCATCCTGAGAGAAACTGAGTTTATGGAAGGTGGCTACGTCTGCAGCTTCCTCACAGTCTGTGTGCACGGTGACCTACTGGTAGAGGTTGAAGGAATCAGGGAGGCTTGTCATTGACCCGTCCCGTGTCTGTACTGGGGGGGTCCTGCAGATGGTTATCCTAAAAACGAGATCATGTATCGGTGGCAGAGGCGAGCAGTGGAGGTGGCCGACCAGCGCTACTGGAGACTCTACCAGTTTGCGTTTGTAGGGATGAGGAACACCTCGGATGTGGCACACACACAGTCAGGTTGGAGAATATTCTCCTTCCTCACACTTATATCACTAAAACTAAAACATTCCCGAAACTGATTCATTATTTTTTTCCTGATGCATTTATTTAACTTTCAGGAGAATATGTGATCATGACCATCTTTTTCGACCTGAGTCGGAGGATGGGCTACTTCACCATCCAGACCTACATTCCCTGCAGCATGATCGTTGTCTTGTCCTGGGTCTCCTTCTGGATTAATAAGGATGCCGTCCCAGCTCGCACATCTCTAGGTTTGATGTTTTACTTCTTGTTTATGACAACCTCCCACCTAAATCTCCTCGTGAACACCTGCTCAGGGTACAGTCAGGGTTCAGTTTGAGTCTCCTGGGCTTCCGTCGTAACATGGAGTATTTTTTTATCTGCCAGTTTTCCTTCAAACAACCCTGGAAATGTACCACATCTGCATTTAACACATAAACAATGCATCTCAAAATATAAAAGCAGGTTTATGTGCTTTACACAAGAGAAATAGAGAAACAAATAAAATCATACTAAAATAGAATTAAAAGGCTGTGCAAAAGTCCTCATAAGAATTATATAAATCTCCAACATGGCCCACATTTGGCCCAAACATGGCCCACACTTGACCTGGCCCACACTAAACTCGGCATAGTTTTTGGCCTACTTTGTCTATCTTAAAACCAGCATCTGTTCCACATCAGGCCAATTCAACTTGAGTTGAACTGGGTCAAACCATGACCTTTAGGGCACATCTGGCCCACACAAATGCCAAAAGCCCGCCCAGATATATCGAATGTCTGAGGTTATTCTACTGTTCTGCTACGTTTTAGATTTTTTTTATGGCTTCAATGGTTTAGTATGAGCTTCATACCAGACATTCCTCAGATTCAGCAAGTAATGACTGTTCAGTGATTCATGTGCAGAAAATCCAAAGTTCTTGTTACACGGCGTCCTTCATCCTGAGCTTCAGGACGACAATATTCGCTGTTTTGATTTGTTTCTGTGGGACAGAAATTCGAGTGTAAAATTCAGCTGAGTTTCTCTGGTGATCCTTTCAGGCATCACTACCGTGCTCACCATGACAACCCTGAGCACCATCTCCAGGAAGTCGCTGCCGAAGGTTTCTTACATCACCGCCATGGATCTGTTTGTCTCTGTCTGCTTCATCTTCACCTTTGCTGCTCTCATGGAGTACGGCACTCTGCACTACTTCACCAGCAACCGGCAGTCCAAGAAGACCAAAACCAACGTTGCCGTGCAGGTAACTGCCGTTAATTCCTTCTTTTCCTGCTTTCTTTTGTCTCTACGGTAAAATAACCGTCTTCCCTCTGCAGCAGAAGGTTCCCAGCACGGTGAACATCCGACCCGGCACGTCCCTGCTGCAGATGAACAACATCGCTCCCTACCATGAAGAGGACGACTTCGCTTACGAGTGCTTGGACGGAAAAGATTGCGCCAGCTTCTTCTGCTGCTTCGACGACTGCCGTTCGGGGGCTTGGCGCGAGAACAGGATGCACGTTCGAGTTTCCAAGATCGATTCTTACTCACGAATATTCTTCCCCACTGCTTTTGGCCTTTTCAACCTAGTTTATTGGATAGGTTATCTGTATTTATAAAAGCTTATAAAACAAACTGCTGGAGTTTGACGTCTGCAAACATTCACATGAACGAAGCTGAACCACCTTCAGTTTGCTGCAGGAAGACCCGAGGCAACAAAAGCCGTTTGCACACATTAAATTCCAGCCTGCATACAGGATATATCGCCATGACAACAACCCAGATGTTTTTTACTCTTTGCCACCATGCTATTGATGTGGTCAAGGTGCAGGAAGGATGGAACTGGAACATGAAGATCTAAACTCTTGTTATACAGAGAAAACTGAATATTTAAAGAAGCTGCAGGAACTTTGTGCCACCCTCACACAAACAGGATTCTTTAAACACCCGATGACTCTCGTTTCCTCCGTTAGCATCTGTCTGTGAGGTCAAACTGCTTAGAAAGTGCAGCATTAAAAAGTTTTAACTTTAACGGTCAGGATCTAACGGTTGGCTTTACACTTTGGTGTGACTCTTCATACCGATGAAGGGAAGCCGTCACCGATGCAGCATCTCATTTTCAGCTGGGAATTCAAAGTTCCTGCCGGAATCTCGTGCGTATGATAAGCATTGGAAATAAACCCAAATTGGGACGTTTCAGTCTAACTGGCGGCCGTCTGTGAGCTGGGTCCTCATTTCGTCCATGCTTGACTTCAGCTTTGCCCTCATAAAAAAGCAGATCGTTCCTTTAGAAATTTAAAATTTTCGCCTGCTGATCTGTCCCCGACAATCTGTCAGCAAATATGAAAGCTTCCCTTTCACACGATGTTCATCCAGATGTTCAACAGAAACAAGAAATCATTCAGAGAAAAATCTTAAGTTTGACTCAGTAACGTCATAAAATGTGTCTAAAAACAAAGTAAACGTAAATCTGCAGGTAAACTGTTCTGCTGATGGACAGGGTTGTACAAATGTTAAAAACCTGATGAAGCAGAAAGCAAAACTGTCTGAGGCCTGCACGTGATGGACATGACGTGCACGTAACGGCTGAGCAAAAATCCAACATCCTTGGCATTAAGAGCTAGCATGAGGACAAACTTCAACTTTTGGGAGGCTGGCTGAGAGTCCGGTTTGTTTGGGGATGAAGGAACTCTGCTTCTACAAATGCAGGTCTTGGTTAGTTTCAGCTCAACCAGATAAAGGAAGTGGACTACAACGCAGAGCATTGTGGGTAAATACAACCAAACACTCAAGTAGGATAACCAGGAGAAATATCTGGTGGTCAGACATGGAAGAACTCTGTAAAAGTTCTGCTAAAAACCTGATGAACCCAAGACCACTAGGATCTGATGCAGTTCCATGTTTTACTTGATGGAGACAAGTTGTCCTGCATTCACCAATAGACGAACCAGTTTTCTTCTTCATTGTTGTCTCCACAAGTATGAGAAACTATGTTCCACGTTTCCTCTCAGAAAGTAGTCGTAGTCCCTAATCATGATCTTATAATTGCAGCATCTGAATCGTGATGAATCGTTATGAATCGTGATGAATTGTGACAAATCGTGATGAATCGTTATGAATCGTGATGAATTGTGATGAATCATGAGGATTTGTGATGAATCGTCAGAATTCGTGATGAATCGTGACGAATCATTATGAATATTGACAAATCGTTAGGAATCGTGACGAATCGTGACGAATCGTGACGAATCGTGATGAATTGTGAGGAATCGTGATAATCGCGACACATCGTGATGAATCGTGACGAACCGTTATGAATTGTGATGAATGGTTATGAATCGTGACAAATTGTGACAAATGGTGATGAACCATGACGAATTGTGATGAATCGTGATGAATCGTAACGAATCATTATGAATCGTGATGAATCGTAACGAATCATTATGAATCGTGATGAATCGTAACGAATCATTATGAATCGTAACGAATCATTATGAATCGTGATGAATCGTGACGAACTGTAATGAATCGTGACGAATCGTTATGAATATTGACGAATCGTGACGAATCGTGACAAATCGTGACGAGTTGAAGGTTCTTAGCTCCGGGAGCGACCCTCTTCCCGCTGGTTTCTGTGGTGGATGATGTTTCTGATGGAATCAGGTGGAGATTCGGGGACGTGACGAGTTTCAAGGAAGAATTGAAATATGGCGTCAGCAACACAGGACGGAGTTTAGGATTACCGACCGTCAATGGTCAAAACAAGCTATTCGCGCAGCTATTTGATGAAACTGAGATAAAGTGTTCTTCCTAATCAGCCCACGTTGCTCACGTCAAAGCGTTCCAGTCCCATCAAACCTGTCCGTCATGTAAACATCAGCTGGAAGAAATGTGCTTCCATGGAAACCAAGCTATAGATAATCTGGGGTCAATACCTCACATCTTCAATCAGACGGAGGGATGATGGTGGTGATGATGTATCCCACCAAACAGTCTGGATCTCAGTCTGAGTTCAGATTCACTGATGAAACTGAAAAAAAAGAAAAGAAAAAAAGCCTCATGACAAGAATCCATCCTACAGACCTGATCCATCAGCTGGTCCATCAGCTGTTCAGTCAGCTGGTCCAGTGACATCCTGAACAAATTCAAGCTTCCAGAAAATAAAAATAAAAACTGAAAGTAAGAAACAAAACAAAACCATCTGCATGAACATCGCTCCAGAGCGGCGCTTCTATCGTCCATCTTTCGGCCTGAAGTTGGAACTAATGCAGCTCCAGTGTGGGAAATTTTCCATCCTCCTCCATCTGTACGTCAGCAGCAGCAGTCATGCGATGAGGATGTGAAAAACCAGGTCCAGGTCTCCTCTGCTGAGGCTCTTCACTGTTTCTGCTAAGTGTATTAACAGGAACATAAATGAGAAGCTTCCAGAACTGCAGCTAAACGAGGCCTGGCGGCGTCTCCGAACACCGGAACCCAGCTTTCCTTCGGTCTGTCCAGCCCAGACGTGTCCGCCCATTGTCCCAGATTATTCCTGCACTCTGATAAAACGATGTAAAGGAAGCGATGCGTTATTAATGTGACTAAAATCCGTCCTCATTTAAAGTTGAGCATTTTATGTAAATAGCATTTAGAGAAAAGATTCAGCTTTTGGCCCCAAACAGCCTTTTTAGATGAAGTAGTTACCGGCAGCATTAACGTAGGCGTCGTGGCTTTCTGCTTTTTAACCAAGAGAAAATGTCCAGGTGGACACACACCCAGAGAGAGAAGATGCTATGAACATTGGCTTTTAAAAGGTTTGTAAATGTTCAGAAACACCAAAGAAACTGTGGAATATCCAAAACCTGTTTCCATGTCAGTCTCTGCATATGTTCAGCACCAAATCCAGACGTGTGTTAACCCCTAAACAGCATCGTCATGTTGCCAAGACGACCTGTCTGAATGACCATCCTGTTTTTATTGCAGGTTCCTAACTAGGAACCGATGGACAATAATCTATGCAAACATGGTAACTGTTGCTAGGGTGACGTCCAGGTCATCTGATCTGGAGGTGAAGATTTCCTCATTTTCCACAAGTTTTACGTTTTAGTTCAAACACAGTTACAGTCTGAAAGAACAGTTTACGCCAGCCTCAGAGGATCATCATCAGATCTGGAACCTGACTGGACCACACCGAGACCTCGTCCTCCTCCAGGCTGTCTGGTTCCTGCAGTCAGGATGAGGTCTGGACTCTGACTGGACTACACCAATAGTCTGGAAGTGACCTGAGAACCCTCCAAGACTGATGCTCCTCTAAGATCTTTCTGATGTCTTTCCTCCGTGGCATCGTGGTCTGCATGCTGATCTGGACCATCTGACTTCCTGTGAGGCAGGGTTGATGGACGTGTTATTCACCGTATGAGTTGTAGTTTCTGATCCATCATGATGATCCTCTGATGATGGAGTTAAAAACCTGAAAACCGAACATCCATCTGGTTTGTTTCACTGCTGTTCTGTACGTTTCAGGTGTAGTGGCATGAACAGCAGAAAACGTTGTTTCCAGTCTGATGTTTTCAGGATGTTTTTCTTCACTTTGTCTGTTTGGTGAAATGAATCATATTTCATTAACAAGCATTATGGTTAGATGTCTGAATCATGTGACCAACGTGTTTATATGTAATTATTCTAAACTAAAAGGTCTTTAAATGCATTAGCTAGCTGAAACTTGACATTTTCCTGATTTCCCCTCTTTGTAGTTAAAGAATTAAACAATACTGCATTTTTAAACCTCAAAACCTGGAAAATATGATGAGCAAAGCTGTTGACTGTAGAAATGAAAGCATGGCGCTCTAAATGTCATTAACCCGAGCCATATGAAGACATCACTATGTCCGTGTTCATCCTCTGTAAACATTGATCATGTTGTATTGTGACGACTACTTCACTGTACGACACTGTGACACAATAAAGCCGTGCCTGGAAAAGTCCATACTGTCTTTCTCATATTGTCTCCAGAACATGAACAAAACCAGAAATGTAGTTAATGTTCAGCTGGTTTATTTTAAACGGGACGCTCCAACATAAACATCACATTTGATAGAACCAAAGCAACACAACAACCATGATGGATGGAAACTCAACACCTAGACTTACCAAGTTATACAGCTCAGAAGTTCAGTTATACAACTACCGAGTTACACAGCTCAGGTAGTTAGTAGTTACATAACATAGTCCAGCCAACATCCAGCCAGCGTCCAGCCAGCAAACAGCTAACAACATTCCAGCCAGCATCCAGTCACATTCCAGCCAGCATCCAACCACATTCCAGCCACATTTCAGCCAGCATTCCAGCCACATTCCAGCCAGGATCCAGACACATTCCAGCCAGGATCCAGCCACATTCCAGCCAGCGAACATCCAACATTACAGCCAGCATACAGCCACATTCCAGCCAGCATCCAACCACATTCCAGCCACATTTCAGCCAGCATACAGCCACATTCCAGCTGGCATTGCAGCCACATTCCAGCCAGCATCCAGCGAACATTCCAGCCAGGATCCAGCCACATTCCAGCCAGGATCCAGCCACATTCCAGCCAGCGAACATCCAACATTACAGCCAGCATACAGCCACATTCCAGCCAGCATTCCAGCCACATTCCAGCCACATTCCAGCCAGCAAACATCCAACATTCCAGCCAGCATCCAACCACATTCCAGCCAGGATCCAGCCACATTCCAGCCAGCGAACATCCAACATTACAGCCAGCATACAGCCACATTCCAGCTGGCATTGCAGCCACATTCCAGCCAGGATCCAGCCACATTCCAGCCAGCATTCCAGCCACATTCCGGCCAGGATCCAGCCACATTCCAGCCAGCGAAAATCCAACATTATAGCCAGCATCCAGCAACATTCCAGCCAGCATTC
>JBAGKP010000021.1:27453444-27464333 GCA_037177255.1 Melanotaenia maccullochi | reverse complement strand
GTGAGTCCGCTGATACTCGCTTGTTATGTCCAAGTTGATACTTAAACCGATATCAATCAGGTACTGACGGCTGTAGGATTGTGTTGCCTTGCTAACTGAGCATAACAGTGAAAGAACAAATTGCAAAAAAAACGAAAATAGCAAACACCAACACTGATGTGATAACATAATGGTTAGATGGGGAGTTAGTAAATCATAGTTGAATGGGTTTTAAAGTATAAACCTGCAGATTCCAATGCTGTGTGAAGAGATTTGGTTGAAATGAATGAATATGGGGAAAACAATATGAGGGGCCTTGTATAAGGCCTGGGGCTCCAGGCAAATGCCTGCTTTGCCTAATAGTACAACCCACCTCAGGGTCCACTCAAAGCGGACTTAGCGGGCCGAGACCTGCATTTGTAGGCAGACCGAGTCTGCTTCATAGATCTGAATGGTTCTAGAAGGTGGACCCGATGAAAAGGACGACCAGGTACTAAAAGGCGGATCTGATGAAGAGGACGACCCGGTACTAAAAGGTGTTCCCGATGAAGAGGACGACCCAGTACTAGAAGACGGTCCTGGGGAAGGGGACAACTTGGTACTAGAAGACGGTCCTGGTCAAGAGGATGACCTGGTACTAGAAGGTGGACCTGATAAAAAAATTTGACCCGGTACTAGGAGGTGGACATGATAAAGAGGAAGACCTGGTACTAGATGGTGGCTCTGACAAAGAGGACAAACCAGTACTAAAAGGCGGACCTGACGGAGAGGAGGACCTGGTCCTAGAAGGTGGTCCCAATGAAAAGGACGACCCAGTACTAGAAGACAATCCTGGTGAAGAGGACGACCCGGTACTAAAAGGCGCACCTGATGAAGTGACTCGACCTTTTCTAGATAGTGGACCTGATCAAGAGCCTGGCACTACAAGGGGGACATGATGAGGAGCACGACCTGGTGCTAGAAGGAGGAGCTGATGAAGAGGTCAGACCCGGTACTAGAAGGTGGACCTGATAAAGAGGACGACCCGTAGCTAGAAGGTGGTTCCACTGAAAAGGACGACCTGGTGCTAGAAGGTGGTCCTCCTGAAGAGGACGACCCGGTACTAGGTGATTCCGATGAAGTCATCGCCCCAGTACTGGAAGGCAGTCCTGGTGAAAAGGATGACCTGGTACTACAAGGTGCTCCTCTTGAAGAGGCCGACCCGGGACTAGGTGATTCCGATGAGGAGGATGACCCAGTTCTTAAAGGTGGACCTGATGAAGAGGTCCTACCTGGTACTAGAAGGTGGTCCTGATGAAGAGGACTAACTAGTACTAGAAGGCGGATCTGATGAAGAAGTCCGACCTGGTACTAGAAGGTGAAACCCATGAAGAGGACGACCCAGGACTAGTAGGTGGTCCTGGTGAAGAGGACGACATGGTACTGAAAGGCGTTCCTGTTGAAGAGGTCCAACCCGTTACTCGAAAGTGGAACCCATGAAGAGGTCCACCATGTAAGAGAAGGTGGACCTGATGAAGAGGAAGACCTGGTACTAGAAGGTGGAACCCATGAAGAGGTCTTCCTGGTACGAGAAGGTGGTTCCGATAAAGAGGACGGCCCAGTAGTAGAAGACAGTCCTAGTGAGGAGGATTACCCAGTACTAGAAGATGGTCCTGGTCAAGAGGATGACTTGGTAATAGAAGGTGGACCCAATGAAGAGATTCGAACCGGTGCTATAAGGTGGACCTGATAATGAGGACGACACGGTACTGAAAGGCGTTCCTGATAAAGAGGTCCGACCTGGTACTTGAAGGTGGACCCGATGAAGAGGATGGCACGGTACTAGAAGGTGGACTTGATGAAGAGGACGACCCAATACTAGATGATGGTCCTGGTCAAGAGGATGACTTGGTAATAGAAGGTGGACCCAATGAAGAGATTCGAACCGGTGCTATAAGGTGGACCTGATAAAGAGGACGACGCGCTACTGAAAGGTGTTCCTGATAAAGAGGTCCGACCTGGTATTTGAAGGTGGACCCAATGAGAAGGATGACACGGTACTAGAAGGTGGACTTGATGAAGAGGACGACCCAGTACTAAAAGGCGGACCTCATGAAGAAGAGGACCTAGTTTTGGAAGGTGGTCCTCCTGAAGAGGATGACCCGGTACTAGAAGGCAGTCCTAGTAAAGAGGACGACCCATTACTAGAAAGTCGCCTTGATTAAGAGGTCTGACCTGGTACTAGAAGGTGGACTTGATGAAGAGGTCGATCTGGTACTAGAACGTGGTCCTGATAAAGAGGACCGACCCGGTACTAGAAGGTGGAACCCATAAAGAGGTTGACCTTGTAAGAGAAGGTGGACCTGATGAAGAAAACGACCTCGTACTAGAAGGTGGTTCCAATGAAGAGGACGGCCCAGTACTGGAAGGTGGTCCAGGACAAGAGGAAAACCTGGTACTAGAACGTGGTCCTCCTGAAGAGGACGGCATAGTACTAGAAGGTGAACCCGATTAAGAGGGCAACCAGTTACTAGAAGGCAGACCTGATGAAGAGGATGACCCGATACTAAAAGGTGGTCCCGATGAAGAAGACGGCTCAGTAGTAGAAGACAGTCCTGGTGAAGAGGATGACTTGGTAATAGAAGGTGGACCCGATGAAGAAATTCGACCCGGTGCTAGAAGGTGGACCAGATAAAGATGTCCGTCCTGGTACTCGAAGGTGGACTCGAAGAAAAGAGGATGACACGGTACTAGAAGGTGGACTTGATGAAGAGGGCGACCCAGTACTAGAAGGCAGTCCTAGTAAAGAGGATGACCTGTTACTAGAAAGTCGACCTGATTAAGAGGTCTGACCCGGTAGTAAAAGGTGGGCTTGATGTAGAGGACGATCTGGTACTAGAAGGCGGACCTGATAAAGAGGACGACCCGGTACTAGACGGTGGAATCCATAAAGAGATCGACCTGGTAAGTAAAAGTGGACTTGATGAAGAGGACGACCCGGTACTAGAAAGCGGACCTGATGAAGAGGACAACACGGTACTAAAAGGCCTTCCTGGTGAAGAGGTTGTAACAGAAAATTTTAAAAACATAACCCTTGTATTCTAGAGCCAGATCTGTTACATATTGTGAACTTGTCTTCAATTTCAGGCATCTTCCCAGAGCTTCTAAAAACAGCTGCAATCAAGCCTCTGCTGTAAAGGGAAAATCTAGAAACAAATGAGCAACTACAGGCCGATCGCAGATCTTCTGTTTCTCTAAGGATCAACTAAACCATATTTAACACAAAACAACTGCTACGATGTCTTCCAGTCAGGTTTGAGACAGCACCACAGCCCTGAGATGCTCAGACCAAAGTCATTAATAACATATGTTTGAATACAGACGATGGAAAAATGTCAGTTTTAGTCTTACTGGACCTCATTGCTGCATTTGATACAGTCGACCACAATATACCTTTCTTGCTCATAAAAGTTACTCCAGAATTGACCTTTTTTTTTCTCATGCAGACAGCTTGTGAATATTTAGCTATGAATATTTAAGACCATGCTTCTCATCTGCTCCAGATTGCTCAAAAGAATGCTACTAGAAGCCATGGACTTTAGCGATTCCCCATATACTTACTTAATGATGCAGAATATTTTAAACTTATTAGTGATAAAATAGATGGTTATATAAACATTAATAGAGGCACTGCCACGCCAACGGCTGTGTGGGAACAATTAAAAGCTTATGTGCCGGCGAAACTATTAGTTATACATCATGGAAAAAGAAACAATACATGCAGGAAATCAAAACACTTGAATCTGAAATTAGGAACCTCGAGAAGGAACACTCGCAAACTGATAGTAGGATGACTTATGATCTTCTAAATATTAAAAGAACTGGATATAATCTGTTAACAACTAGGGTTATTGAGAATGCCATGGCTAGAATGAAACAACAGTACTACGAACATGGGGATAAGAGTGGTAAATTATCATTGTGGCAGATTCGAAAAGAAGAAAACTCTAGATGTATTTCCTCAGTTAGGACCAAAGATGATGCTACAATATACCATGACCCCAAACGTATTAATGACATTTTTAAGGACTAATATTTGAATCTATATTCTTCTCAGGGGGTCGATACTCACAAAGTGACTAATTTTTTTAGAAGAGTTGAATATCCCGAGTATGGAGATGGGGTTACGGGAGAACCTTGAGGCTATTATTTCTAAACAGGAGGTTTTGAATGCAATCGGTAAGCTTTCAGCAAGACAATCGCCAGGGCCAGATGGGATTTTCTATGGACTTTTATAAAGCATTTCTATCTAACTTAATAACACCATTATTTTGTTTTGTTTCTTTGTTTTGGTTCTCATTAATGGAAATGTTCAAACACTCACTTGAAATACACCAGTTACCTAAAACTCTTGAACAGGCTCTGATTACTGTCCTGCTAAAACCAGGCAAGGACCCAAAACTCTGTGGCTCATATAGGCCTATAGCTCTTCTTTCATCAGAATATAAGATTTTCACTAAGGTCTTAGCCTCCAGGTTGGAAAAGGTGATTCCTTACCTTATATATAAAGATCAGACTGGTTTCATTCAGAACCGCTATTCTTTTGATAACATCCGTAAGTTTCTGAATATAATTTATTGCACTAAAAGTTGTAATACCCCAGTTGTTGCTCTTTCACTAGATGCTGAAAAGGTTAGAATGGCCCTATCTCTTTGCAGTCTTAGAAAAAATGGATTGCGGTCCAAATCTGATTCGAATGGTTATGGTTTGAACAGATGCGGATATTTAATCTCCTTTCTCTCTGTCACGAGGTACTCGTCAGGTCTGCCCTTTATCACCACTTCTTTTTTCATTAGCGATTGAACCTCTCACGATTGCTATTTCAGTTTCCTCTTCATGGAAAAGCCAAGCTCTGTCTGTCACATCCCAGCTGGACTATTGCCAATCCTACAGTATTATTCAGATGAGAGGTCTGTTCATGTCTTGCAGCTTGCTGAGGGCATGCTCATAAGTTCCCTGGGAGGAGGCGACATGATCACATCATCCCTGTGTTGCTGCTCTTCTATGGCTTCTTGTTTGTTGTAGGATCTAATTAAAGATTCTCTGGTTTTTACAGTTTCAGATGGTTCAGCTTGGTCGTACTTGGTATTACATACATGAGCTCAGTAATACGGAGCACCAGCTCATATACATGAGGAGCAGAACAAGTCATTGTTTGTTAGAAAAGCTTGAATTTAGGAGATGTCTCTGTGCTTGAGTGTGCTGCAGGGCTGAAACAGTCTGTTCCTGGAAAATGCTGCCCACACAGCAGCAAACCTGCTTGGCAACAGTCCAAAGCAGGCAACCTGTGCCAACATTGCTGTGCTTCACTGAAACACTGCTGGAAAGCAGAAGCTGTATTCATTCATTTCACACTCTAGGAATCAGATTTCATGAGATTTATCTAAACAGTGCAGAGACTTCTGAATAAAAGAATTTTAAGATGCAGCTTGAAGCAGAGGTAACATGATTAGAACTGGAAGAAAAAGTTTAGGATATCAGTAAAAGTACTTTAAACACCTAAATTCGACAGGTAATCAATTACAAATATTTACACAAAGAACCTATACTGACTGGCCGCTTTATCAGGTCCGCCATGCTAGTGTCAGGTTGGACATGTGTCTTTCCTCCAGAACTGCCTTCATTCATGGTGGCATAGATTCAGCAAAGTGTTGGAAACATTCCTGACATGCTGGTCAGCAACAACACCTGTATCCATTTCCCAGGTTCTCCTAAAAGCCTTAAATCTTTGACCATGTGTCCAATAAAAACCATTGTGGATGATTTTCTGTCTGTAGATATACTGACATTTACTCTATAACACCAGGTTTCTGAGAACTCTGCATCAACCAAATAATCAAATCATCCGAAAATCCACTTGTATGAAATTTGATGTTTTCTGCCTCTTGGATTACTTATTGTCTCAACAGAATCTCTCTACCTGCCTTTCACATGGTTCTATCCTAGCATCAACGTGGTGGTCTCATATTCTTCATTCATTCAAATCCTCTAATTTCTGGTTCATTTACGTTATTTCTGTCTAAACTGTACTAAATTAGTTTTTGTGTGTAATTCCAGGTAAATGTGTTTCTTCTGAGGTGAGACTAAAAAGGTTTGTATTGGAGGCTGATGCTTTTCTTTTCCAGCCATGTGGTTGCATGTAAGAGGAAGAAAATGGGAACTTTTAGACCTTCTTTGGTCACTGGTACCAAGAGTTGTTTCCCACTTTATTCCTTTATTAAGTCATATTTGTTGCCTTTCTTTACCCCAACTTCCTGAAACTTCTCTGTCTTCTTTCTACTGTGCAGTTTTACCTAAAAGAATGGAACAAGAGAGACTTTTCTCCTGAAAAATAAACCTTATTTTCTAAGATAAATAAAGATATCAGATTTTTGTGACATCTTAGTTTTTACTGGTGGTAGCAGCAAATATGAACAGACTGCAAAGCAGAACCTAGAAGCTGTTCTCAGGACATATTATCTGAAGACAGAGCAACCAGTACACACAGAGTGTGTAGCTCTTTGTCATGATTTGTACACTAAGCCTCAGCTGCCAGCATGTGTTACACCAAATGATGTCCATCACGTTCATGGTGTCATCATGGTGTCCTGATGAGAATGAATGAATGGTAATCAGGATAAGTTATGAAGTTATCCTGATTATAGCCTGGTACATTGAACAGCTATAGAAGGGTCTGCTACATGATAAGGTGGCAGCTGCCTTAGTGACCACCAGGGGGCAGTAGCACACAGTGAAACATTCAAATCAACCACTGACATACAACTCCTTGTACAACAATGTCAAAGTTTGTAGACATTTGTACCCAAGTGGAGGACGGTGTGGTTGTTCTAACCTGCTATAATCTGTGGCAACGGTAAATGTTCTTGAAGCAAGTCAGGACAATGTAATAAATCCAAAGTTCAGAGCAGTAATCAGCCTCTGGGTTTGATAACTAGTTCACCATTCAATAATATTTCTGATGCTGAGGGAGAGATCCTCTTTCTGTCCTCACACTGAGACTGTCATGTCCCCAGACAAGTGATGGGTCAAAAACCTGCTGAACCTTTTCTTCAAGCATAACCTGAAGGTTAGGTTTCGCTGCAGAAATTAAGTAGTTTTGTGAGAGTTAAACCTTATATTTCTGCTTGTAGTACACATACTTTCATTAAACCAGATCCACTCTGATCAAACATCGTTCTTTAATAACAGGAACTTCTGGTTAGCATCTCTGTGGCGATGTATCACCACTTGGAACTGTGAACATCAGATCATTACATGAGTTTGTAGTCATTACAATACAGATCAGCTCATGATCTGTGCAAGTCCTTGATAGTTCTGGAGCGTAGTATCACCATCAGGTCCAGCTGTCAAAGTTCCTGTTAACACACATATCCAAATAGCAAATCACATGGCTGCATGTAGCCATGTGCACGTGATGCTGTCATGTCAATATAATGAAAACGGCTGAGGAAGGTTTCCACCATCTGCTTCAGTCGATCACACCAGCATTAAAATGGTCTGACCCCGTAGTAGAAGGTGGACCTGATGAAGAAGATGTCCCTGTAGAAGAAGATGGACATGATGAAGAGAACAACCCAGTACTAGAAGGTAGACCTGATGAAGAGGACGATCTGATACTAGAAGGTAGACCTGATGAAGAGGACGGCACAGTACTAGAAGGCGGTCTGGATAAAGAGGATGACCCGGTACTAGAATGTAAACCTGAAAAAGAGGACAACCCGGTATTAGAAGATGGTCCTGATAAGGAAGAAGAACCAGACCTAGATGTTGGATCTGATGAAGAGGATGGACTCATACTAGAAGGTGGTCCTGATGAAGAGAATGACCCGGTACTAGAAGGTGGACCTGATGAAGAGGACGACCCGGTACTAGAAGGTGATCCTGATAAAGAAGAAGACCCGGTACTAGAAGGTGGACTTGATGAAGAGGACGACCCAGTATTAGAAGGCGGTCCTGATAAAGAGGAAGACCCGGTACTAGAAGGTGGACTTGATGAAGAGGACGACCCAGTACTAAAAGGCGGTCCTGATGAAGAGGACGACCCGGTACTAGAAGGTGGACTTGATGAAGAGGACGACCCGGTACATGAAGGTAGGCCTTATGAAAAGAAGGACTTGGTACTAGAAGGCAGTCCTGATGAAGTGGACGACACATTACTAGAAGGTAGACCTGATGAAGGGAACAACCCTGTAGTAGAAGACTGACCTGATGAAGAGAACGACCCGGTAGTAGAAGGTGGTCCTGATAAAGAGAGCAACCCAGTGCTAGAAGGGGGTCCTGATAACGAGGACAACCGGGTACTAGAAGGTAGATCTGATTAAAGGATGACCCTGCACCAGCTCACTGGTTTGTCTCTCCAAAACCTCACATTTGAGTTTCTATTTGTAAAAATATGTAAAATCATATATAATATTCTTTGTACTTCACAATCATGTCCCACTCTGTGCTGGTCTTTCACCTAAAATTCCAGTAAAATATGTTTATGTTGTTTATGTTTAATTTTTCTATTGGGAATTTATATATTAATACTGGACCTGCCGAGGTGGAGGGGAAAAATAAAGGAGAGGAAAACAAAAGAGGAAAAGAGAAGAGAAACAAGGATACAGCAGATAGAAAGCAACAGCATCAGCTGTTCAATCTAAACAGGAGAAACAAGACAAAAGCTGCAAGATCTGCAAGAAACCAATGCTGACAGTCATCAGGAGCACCTAGAAGAACACAGGATGGCTGGAAAGAACTCATGAATCACAACAACAACTGCATCAACAACACAAAGAGAAACATGACCACAGTGATGAACATGCAGGTATACCTACAAAGACCAGAGGCAGAGTAGGGGATCCTCAGGACCCAGGAGACCAGCACCCTGCCCCACCAGGCCTCCCACAGGCAGACAGAGGGCGACCAAGAATGACCCATGTGGCCCAAGGCTAAGGTGGCCAGATCCCAACTTGACAAATGTCCACCCTTTAGCAATACCATTACTATTACAACAAATACATTATATTTATTGTGTATTTTATTTCAATTTGACTTTCTCCGAGTCTCTTAAATGAGCGAACGGCTTCTTACTTTTTCACATTTCCTCTAAAGTTACCACACCTTAATAACACCCCAGCACATCTCCAATCACCACAACATTTAAGTGTTTGTTCTAGTGAAACAATGGTTCCCAACCTGGGGCCCCACAGAGCACAGGGAGTCCCCAAATGTTGAACATTCAGCACCATTGTGATTAATGTCCACACATTGTCCCTGTTCCAGGACTCAGCAAGAGTATAGTATTTATGGATTATTAAATAATAAAACCAGCATGGGGTGGGGCAAGGGGTCCATGGCTTTTTATTATATCCATGACGGGGGTCCACAAGGAAAACAGGCTGGGAACCCCACTAGTAGAACATACTGAACCCACATATTTAAGTAGAACAAGTACTGAAATATGCTACATGTAGCATCTATCTAAACAGAACATTAACTGCAGGAAGAGCTTACCACACAAAAGAAATGCATTAGCATAATCTGTGTTTACTGGTCAGGCCATCAGGCACAATATAAAACAACAAATAAAACACACATGTACATGAACACACCAGAAAAGTTTCTTACAACTTTTACAAAAGTAGAAACATATACACAGAAAAAAAAGGTCATTAAGAGTTTTTAAATAATAACCAAATCAAAAAGACATAACAGCGACCAGATAATAACTCACAGGGGGAAAAATATATATATATATATCACTTAGTATTAAAACCCACTGGACAACTCAGTGACTGTGTCAGCATGCAGAGCAAGAGGAAGAGGAGTGATCAGTGATGAAGAGTAATGAGTGAGATCATGCAAATGCGACCACGCCTCCACGGAGGCCAGAGGCAGACCAGGGCCAGAGGCCAGGCCCCCAGCAGCAGACCCGGAGCACCAACCCAAGCCACCCCACCACGAAGATGACTCCAGCCCCACCCGAAGGGCGGCAGAGGAGAGCCCCAGAAAGAGCCCCCCACGGTCCTGGGGCACAGGTCCCAGTGGGCCAAGATCAGTAGCCACGGGCTCCGCAAGGGACCGGCTACCCAGGGCAGCCCAAGCGAAGGGCCCAGGGCCCCAAGAGCCCAGAGGCGGCCTAGGAGGACCAGGCCCCCCCAGACAGCCACCCGGCGCAGGCTAGCACACACCCCGATGTTACAGCCGCACGCCCCGGGAACCAGGGTGCTATCGGCCCCCTCCCCCCACTCCCCACCTGCACCCTATATAACCCCACACTCACACCCTCCCCCACGTCACACCCACAATCACTCACCACCACACAGTCACGCCACACACAACCCACCCACCATGCCCTGTGGGGAACACCCCAGGCGGACCAGAGGACAGCGAGCCCCAAGCACCCTGTCTTGACCCAACACAGATAGAGCCAGCAGCCCACCAGCGCAGCCACCCCGGGACCCGGCCCCAGGGCAACCACCTCCCCCCACTGAATGGTCTCCTCCGTTCCACCGCGCATGGCTCCACGCCTCCCAACCCCCTACGTGTGTGTGTGTGAGACAGAGAGAGCGGGAAGTAAGAGGGGTCCGGGGATGTACGTACAGAGGGAAGCAAACTTTCCTCTGGATGATGAGCCTCTAGTGGCATTAGGCACCCCCGCTCCCCAGGAGGCCCCCTCACAGGGCAAGACAGGCCAGGGGAGGCGGCCCCCCATGACCGGGCCACTCAGGAACCACAGCCAGTGAGCCGTCATCAACCCCAGAAAGTACCCACCCTCCCACACCCCTAACAGGGAATGAGAGGATGGGGACAGCGGCAGGCGCAAAGGGGGGGGGGGGGGGGGGGGGGGGGGGGGGGGGGGGGGGGGGGGGGGGGGGGGGGGGGGGGGG
>JBAGKP010000021.1:27338282-27351758 GCA_037177255.1 Melanotaenia maccullochi | reverse complement strand
ATCAGTTGATCCCGATGGTAAACAAGTCTCGTTGCCATGGAGACTCACAATAACAAGTCTTGCAAAAACAGAAAAAAATATTCAGAAAAATCTCCCGTATAGCACAGCCTCTGACCAGCGCGAAAAACCTACCCGAACAGACACAGATTGACAGCTGATGTCTTAAAAAAGACGGCTATATTGCAAAAAATGACGAGTTAAAAACAGAGCTACTACAATTGCTGCTGCCACCTAGCGGCGCATTCTAGTATATAGTATATATATACCTGGCGGATGGTTTCAGTAAAACCCAAAAGTGTTCATATCATGACATGGTCTGTCTTCGGCTGTCTTGTCAGGAGGGACACAGGAAGTTCCAGCAGACCAGAAGTAATCCAGATCCCCCCGGTTCTCCGTCACAGGAAGGGGGCTCACCTCACTGAATCCACGGTGGGTTCGACGCTCCACTTCATGTTGTGTGTGCTTGATGCAGCGATGCTGTGTAATAACTGTGTGTGTTTGCTTCAACCCTCAGACCCATCAGAGAGCTGCACCCAGAAGAGCTCACAATGAGGACTCTGACTTCTGGTAAGAACCTGGACCTAGTAGACTAGATAAGGTCTGTCAGACTGAACAGAGAAAAACTGATGATGATGATGATGATGGCTTCATGTCCTGAATGCCGATGGGACATCAGGTGTCAGTGTCTGCACCATCCAAGAGTTACATCATTGCTAGTTATTCAAAGTCCTGGTTAGTCAAAGTCCTGAAGACTTTTTAAATAGCCTCACAGAGACGCTAACAGAGACAAGGACCAAAACGTTTACTGGTTCTGGTCCAGCTGGAACTGACGGACCCGTCTGTGTTTGCAGGGACAACCCGGAGCTGTATCTGCTGCTGCTGCTGTGGCTGCTGCTTTATTCCTTCTGGCTGCTGCCACAGATGGACCTGAAGACGCTGCCGAGCCTGCTGCTGAACCTGGACCGCTGAACCCGGACCCCTAAACCCGGACTGCTGAACACACTCCCACACACAGGTCTACTGCCACCGTCCTCTGCACCACTAACTTAAGGATTTTAACGTTTGTTTCTTACTCATATTGTTTGTTTTTTCTTTTTCTTTGTGAGAATTGTGGTGATATTTTATTCTTTTTTTTCCAGCTGATGTGTAAAAATGGAGTGGAAAAAATGTAATTTACAAAGTTCGAATATTCTGTAGAGCTTCTGGACTAAAGTTGCTGCTGTAAATATTAGAAATGATGATTTCTGAAGAATCTATCTGCAGCTCTCTGAAGAAAGCTAAAACTATTAAAATTAAGTTGTAATTTTACAGGAAAAAGTCAACATTTATCTGTGAGGGCACCAGTGAGGAGTTCAGGGTGCCTAGATAAAAACATTGTCACCTTTAATCAAATGCTGTATAACATGAATTAATTTTGTTTTTCCTTACACATATAACAGCTGTGAGAATATAAACAGGACCATGTTCGTTTTTTTTATTTCTTCAGTCACTGCTGCCTGAATCTCGGCTGCACATGAGGTTAAAAAATCTGGCAGGGTTCACAAACATTCAAACACATCTGGAAACATTTAAGTTTGTCTGATCAGAACCGTACGGGACAGCATCTCCGTCCAGAATCACCACAAACACAAAGTTCTGGATCGGTCTACGGGACAGCAAACATCGGCGTTATGGCCCATTTATGCTCAACGCACTGTGGACAGTTTCCTCCGTCTTCTGCATCGGTTACTAGCGTAATTTGGTCCGTTTATAGGGAGCTTGATGCAGAAAACGGAGCAATACCACCGGAAATCGTGGGGGTAGGGTCGAGCAGAATAACTGCCATGTGACCAGTAAAAGAAACAAACCAGAGAAGAAGAAGAGGATCAGGAAGGGGAAACAAAGCAGAAAGAAATGAAGACAAGCACAACTGTATAAATTACATAAGTTTTTGAAGAAAGACTTGTTGGGCGGTTGGAAACAACTTCATAGCGACGTGTTACCGCTGCTAAACGGTGTCTGAACCTGACGAACTTCAACAATGACCATTTCTGCTCCCCTTTCATATGAAAATAGTTGTTTTCTGTTTCATTTGTCCCTGCCCTCATACCTCCGTGCATTTTTGTTGGCATGGTTGTTAATAATTCACTACAGGGCAGTGCAGAGTTCAGAGTTCACCTCCGACTTTTAACATCAGTTTCAAACAATAGCAAACAGGACGAGTTAGTGATAATGTTCATTCTTGGAAAGAGACATACAAGGAGGGAGGTAGCGCAGTAGACCGCGGTGGCCTGTACTCATCAGCTATACTGCTCAATACTGTCCCCATGATTAATGATGTGTCCACATGAGCCCTGGAAATTAACCAAATTACTCCCATCAAGGATTCAGAAGACGGACTCAAGGCTCTGTATCCGTTTTTAGTGTAGAGCATAAATGTGCCTTTACTCGAACAAACCTACTTTTACATCAGGCATTGCCCTCCCTGCCAGACACGGCGCTGTGTCCAGAATTAATGTGTCTTCTGCCACATCACAGCAAAACCTCAAATCCCATCAGTCATGGGTTTAGAGTTCAGTATTCACGCCTCCCCAAGCGAAGAGCAAATGAACTGGAATAATCTGTAATTCAATCTGCAAATTAAATGAAGAGTTGTATAATTTGATGTTGCAGCTTCAGTCCAGCATTTTTACCAAAGTACTGATAAATCAGGACTTAAGAGTTATAATGATGCCATATTTTGTGACTCGGACAGAAAACTTCATTTGCAGGCGACTTCCTGTGTAAATCAGCATCTTTATTCCATCTGAGAGCAGGATTTCCTCTCCTCAGGTTTAGATCCTGTAACATGAAGTAGGTCTCAGTTCACATCCTTTTAGACATCGTCTGACTCTTCATCAGCACCCTGTGTGTCAATGATCCTGACTGGTTCTGACTCAGAAAGTCTCTGCACATGGACAGAGAACAGAACCAGACTGATGTTTTAAATGAATGTGGTTTTTAGTGCTGGAACAGGAAGAAGAAACCTGCTCTCCGTCTAAATGAAAGTGGTCCTGTAACATTTTTCTGCCTGCACAGCTAATAACAGATTCAGATAATAAGAGAAATCCGCTGTTTGGAGCAGAACCGGAACTTTCTGACCCTCAAGGTCAGGTCCCATCTGGAATCTGCTGCAACCAGAACACGCTGCCAAAGATCAAGATGGAGGAGCTGATGTAGAAACTCACCAGCAGCCATAAAGACACTGGTTTTAACCAGGTGAATGTTTGAACAGGTGAACAGATAGACAGGTAACCAGGACAATAGTTGAACAGATGAGTCGTTAAACAGATGAATAGATGATCAGGTGAACAGATGAGTCGTTAAACAGGTGAATAGATGATCAGGTGAACAGATGAGTCGTTAAACAGGTGAATAGATGATCAGGTGAACAGATGAGTCGTTGAACGGGTGAATAGATGATCAGGTGAACAGATGAGTCGTTAAACAGGTAAATAGATGATCAGGTGAACAGATGAATCATTGAACAGTTGAGCAGGTTGAACAGATGAATACAAAATCAGGTGTATAGATTGTTTAACAGGTGAACAGATGAATTATTGAACAGGTGAACAGATTGAACAGGTGAATCGGTGAACAGGTGAACTGATGAATTATTGAACAGGTGAACAGATTGAACAGGTGAATCGTTGAACAGGTGAACAGATGAATTATTGAACAGGTGAACAGATTGAACAGGTGAATCGTTGAACAGGTGTGGTGTATTTCTAACAGTTTTTGTGGATTTTCTAAGTTTTCTGATGAAGAAATTTTAATGTGAATTAATCTGTAGTAATCTTCTGATCATTTTTTAATGATGCGTGTGATGAAGCACTATTGCTCATCGTCATCACCCCACTCCATCGCCCGCTGACATCGTCACATAGGACGTTCTCTCCAGCTGCTCGTCTTCATCACATCACGACTACACACGTTGAACATCAGCCAAAACATTAAAACCACTCAGAGGCGAATCATCGGGTAACACTGCTAGGTCTCCTCCACTTCTGACCATCAACCCCCACCTGGAGCAGGCCAAACACACTCCTGGTGCTGCTGCTAAGGTACCTGACCTGGTCATATGCCCACTTCTGAGTCCGCTCCACAGTGTCCCAGTACTACCACAGACCACCCTCACCTGCGGTATCCATGCCAACAAGTCAGCATCACATTAAGAAGGTGGTTTTAATGTTTTGGTTGTTTCTTTACTGAAAAGAAATGTAAAATTTTGTAACAAACTTTAAAACACCAGAAATTCTGCTTTCAAATTCTGTTACAAGTTCACGAGTTCTGTCTCCAGACGTAAAACCACTTTTTATTCTGCACGAAAAATGGCCAGTATGAAGAATTCTATCCTGTATATATTATATGACATTATACTGTAAATAATCATTAAAGTGTTCTTATTATGCAAATTTTCAGTGTTTTTTTTTTCCATTTTTTAATGTTAAAACACAAAATCTTCTGCTGCTCCTTTAATGTGAAACAGAAACTGTGTTCGATCGAGCTAAAAACTCATTTTCAGCTTCTGTTAACTAAAAAAAATCTGTTCAGGTAAAAACTTATTTCCATTTAATTTAATCAGTTTTAAAAGGGACACATTTAACATTATCCAATCTCAGTTCCAAAAAAGTTGAGATGCTGCGTAATATGTGAATTTAACATTAAAACAGATTCAGACTATTTTAAATGAGCTTTGTTTCAGAGAAGATGGTGTTTCTGAATTGTTTTCACTCACGACTTCTTCTTTGAAAGTAAAAGAACTTTAATCTGCATTTGTGAATTGCCTTGTCCCATGCACACAGAGATTCCTCCTGATTCTATGAATCTGTAGATGACATTACACACTGTAGATGGTGGAATCTTTAAAGTCTGAGGAACATTTTATTGAACTTCTACAACTTTTAGCCAGTTTGTTTCATATTGGTGAACCTCTGACCTCTGAAGAGTCTGACTCTGAGATGCTCTTTTTATACTCAGTCATATTCCTGACTAGGTATAAAACCTAAATAGTTATCAAACATTCCTCTAGTTTTTACTTGTCCAACCTTTTTTTTATTTTTTTGCTCCTGTTCCAACTCTTTACAGATGTGTTACTGATGAAAATTAATCAGTGCTGCAGGGACCAGAACTTTCCTGTTACCTTGTTTTATTTCCACTGGACCAAATTCAGTTTTCTTGCCTTCAAACCACATTAAGGTGAAAGTGGAAGAAAACCTGACCTGCAGCTCTGATTAAAGATGAACACCACAGTGTTAGAATCCTGTTATTTGGTTACTTTATTAAATTCTACAAATTCTAGAAAAACTGAGTTTGAAGAAAACTTTTATATAAATATATCTTTTTATGATTACCTATAAATGATTTTGTTTTCTAGGAATGAAACTTTAACATTTAGGTGACAGGTGATAGACCGATGGTTGAAGCTGAGATGTTTCAGATCCCACCCCCACCCGACGCCACAGCACCGACCCACGACAACGTCGGATCTTTTGTTTGAACCTCTGTTGTCATCGTTCCAGCAGAACCACTGGAGTGGAAGAAATGTCCCAGTTAAAGCTTTGTCTCCTGTCTCTTGTCTTGGTTTCTGCTATCAGACTGATCAGATCTGAATGATCACATGTTCCTTGAAAAGACCTCATTTCCTGACAATTTCTTCAATGTTTTTAATATATATATATATATATATATATATATATATATATATATATATATAAATATACATATATAATACATTTCTGTGTTGGGCAGACCCTTCTGGCGCTCACAGGTCAACGATGTTTTGGATAGGACTTTTCGTTTGTGAGCAGCGCCTGGTTATTGCGCTGGCACCCTTCAAAATCTCTTCAGAAGGTTTCTCCAATTTCTACAGAATTCTTGTTGAGTTTTCTGAAGAAGAAGAATAAAGGTATATTTTCACATATTTTAGTAACAGTTTAGTGAAGTCAGCTGCAGATCAAAGCAGAGATGTAAAACCTCAGCTCTGTTGTTCCCACCAGGAAACTAAAATTTGAAATCTTCACTTTTTTAGTGTCTCAGGAGATCTGATACTCTCCAGCATTTCTGGGCGAAGAGCTGGTTTATCATCTCATACCACCCTCCAGCAGCTGAAGTGAGGTTTACATTCTTAAAATATAAATCACATCTGACAGCTGAGCAGTCAGAGTCTACAGAAAGAAGTTATGTTCGAGCAGAAATAAAACCGTGTTAGTGGACAAACATGTCAATCTGTGTGAGCGAAGTTAAGCCGAGTCTACAAGATCCACATAAACCATGCAGCATCCATCGTTTCTCTGCTGCGATGACATGGAGAGGGACCGCAGAGTGTACCTGTGCACATGCACACAGCTGTCATTGACAAACAGCAGCGTTTAACACCCAAATGCTGGAGCGAGGTCCTGAAGCCCGAAGCGCTGAAGTCCAGACGTACAACAAAACCCCCTGAGCTCGCTATCCCAGTTTATCATGAAATACAGACTCAACGGCTTATTTTCTGGATTTCTGATCTTAGAAGGCCAAGATGCATTTAAAGCTAATACATGCTAACCTTAGCTCAGAGGAAACCTCTGGGACAGTAATCTGATGGGGGTTATTATTCAGCTTCAGCTGCTTTGGAGTTAATTAAATTAACGACAGATGATAAGAAGTGTTGTTCCCTCCTCACTGTTTTTCACTACCGTCTCCTTTGGGTAGGGTCAGTGCCGCTATTGGAAGCAAGAGGCCATACCTGGAATCTACAGAGATTGCACAGGCACTGCAGCTCTTCCAGGATAGCTACATGCTACATGCTGTGTCTCAGCATTGTCTCCAGAGCATGGAGGAGACAGCAGGAGACAGGCATTCACACCAGGAGATTCGGGCAAGGCCATATATGGGTCCGCAACCCATCAACGGGCATGGCATCTGCTTCTCTGTGCACGGAGGAACAGGATGAGTAATGCTGGAACCCTACACAGTGACCTCCAGCAGGCCGGTGGTCTGAATGTGTCTGACCAAACACAGACGTTATGAGGGCGTTATTCCTGGAGGATGAGGGGATTCATATATGAAAGCTGATGATATGTATTGATGATAGAAAGGCAGCAGGAAGTCCAGTCAGCACTGGTTCCAACCAAAGTCTGCAACTCTGAACACACAACACAACCCACCTGGAAGCAGGTGAGCCAAGCTCGTCCTTGATGTCAACTTTATTTTTCATTTTTATAAAGAAAAGAATCCAAACGTAGCCAAGAAGTGAGAAATGTCCAGTTAACGGGCAGAATCTGCTCTGCAGCAGGCCGAGGCTCCTAGGTATGGTCCAGCTTCCAAAAGGCTGGCTCTGTGTTTCAGAGGGAAACTTTCACTTTCAGATGCCTGGAAATATGATAAAGTTCAGAAAATGAGCCTAGAACATCACCCTGAATGTCTGCTGAGATTTAAAGTTTAGTAAAGCAAATTAAAAGTTGGGGCTTCATTAACTGAAGACTTTGTTTGCTGAGCGGATGGAAGGAAGCAGAACGGCCTGCTAATCATGTCTGAGTTCATTTGATAAACTTAAATATGGTAAACACACTCTCTTTTATTTGTCAGATTATTCTGTCCTTTAATTAGCAAACAGCTTTGCTTTGACTCGCTGAGATGATAAAGCGAAGCATGGAGTCGTCTTTTCTTCTGGGTCTTTGTCAATTTGTGTTTTGGCTAAATGACTTCGTTAGAGCTGATGAGACCAGGGATGTTTTCATGGTGATGCAGCTTGTTTAGACCTAGCGGGCTGAAGCTGGGCTGCCTATTCTTCTGCAACTCTTCCAATTTTTAATCCCACTGTCATCAAGTTTAACGTGGACTTTTGCAGCTCTCCAGGCTGCTGCTTTGCTAGGACACCTTTTTGAATTTGAGAAATAATCTTTTCTTTTTCCATTATGGTGCGACTCCTCGTGTCTTTCCCAGCTTTGGTTTCCAGACAGTGTCCACTCAACGTGGATTTATGACATTTGATTCAGCAGACTCTTTTATCCAGAGCAGCTTCCAGGAACGGAGAAACCAGAAAACAAACTCCTGACAATGAACCTGCTGATGTTGGTTCTTTAGTTTGTTTTTTATGGGCTCAAATATCAGCAATTTATCTTGTATATTGAGTGCTGGCCTATTTAGGAAGTTGGTTCTTCCCACAGATGATGATTCACTAACCAATCAACTGATAGCAGCACTCCAGGTGAGCTAGTTTTTTATTTTAAGGTGCCCTGGAAACGTCCCGTGATCTGCTCACAGCAGCGTGATCACAGACCCTGACGGGTGAAAAAGTGCCGTCTTCGTGGCTTTACGTTACCACACCTGAACACTCCAGGAGACAGCCACCAACCTGGAGACAACGGGCTGGCAAAGTCTTTACCGTATGGTTTTGCAATATGTCTCAGAAGTATATGTGTGGAATATAAAACATGAGGTAGTTATTGATGAGGTTGAAGCTCCTGATTTAAAGTATTGATAGAAAGACGTAAAGATGTTCACTCTGCAAACCTTTACAGCACGCTGTGGTCTGCTCTAGTTTGACGTGGGAGGCATCCTGATCAAGTTGTAAAATGTCCTGCTTTAGGGTTTGATGAAGTTTCGGAGAGAAACATTAACGTAACATAAATGTTGGCCAGGCTGAAATAACGAAGCAATAGATCTTTAAAAAGCAGGTTTGGATGAATTTCTGCACCAGCATGACGTGTGATCAGTGAACAGCGCGTGAGCTGCAGACGTGTTTGAAGCAACCTGGTCTCCGTGTTAAGATCCAGCTTCAGTCCTGTAAACATGGACCACATCATACTCATCCAGCTCCTATTGTTCATCATAAACACCACATTCTGTTGATAGCATCCATATCTTCCAGTTACCCTGTTATTCCACGTGTGTAATAAGACCAAGAATCTAAGAACAAGAATCACATTAGAATGAAGAGTGAGGATGAAGCCTGCCCTGGTTATGAAACACCAGCTATGTGATCATATATCAGAGATCAAATACATTCAGATACAGAAATTCAGATAAGTGCCGTCTTGATTTGAGGACGATTCAGATCTCAGACGTGATTTAGAGACGATCTAATCCAAAGGCATAAAATGAGACATAAAAAGACAGCTGGGAGACATATTTTAAATCTTTGAAGTCAGTTTCAATATCAGCTGCTAAAGAAAGCCCACCTTGATCATTGGCCATCTTGTCTGGGTGCTCCACTGGAAGAGAAGTGGAAAGCATGAGTACTTTCTGAACTCTGACAGAAAGGAAAACATTTACATTTTTAGCAGACCATCGCCGCTGACACACCTTTGGCCGTCTTGAAGTGGACTGGCTCGGACAGGGGGCCGACCCCTTTGGCATTTTTGGCCTGAATCCTGAAGTAATAAACAGTGTCGAGGTTCAGATCCACGACCTGGTGGGTCAGCCGGTCGCCGCTGATGGCCTCCATCACCCAGTCGTCTATGGGAATATTCTTATCCAGCGTGTAATACAGGATGTAACCTGCAATGCATAAAGCATGCCGCCACAGGATGAACATAGATATGTTTGTAAGCATATAAATATAATTTAAAGACAAAACATTAAAACGAAAGTGAAAAACGAAAAAGAAAACGTGCTTTATGGGTATGCTTTGCAGCACAGAAGAAGAAAAGACATCCTGTTGGATAGGTTTCCAGACAAAGTGATTCAAAGCTAAATATGTGCATGGCTTGTGGTTGCTGTCAACACCCACCTGTGATTCGTCCATTAGCCTCCATAGGTGGCTGCCAGCTGATTAGCACGGCTCGAGGACGTCCCTCGCGGCTGATCACGGTCAGATCTTTGGGGGCGGAGCTAGGAGCTGTCAATTAGATGATGGACAGATGAGGACAAAACAAAATGTCCATTACCAGTCCAGAGTCCAGTGGTGCTGATGAAGATGAAGACTTTGGAAGTGAAAACCTGCACATGCAGCTTAGTTGCTATTCATTGACTGAAAATCATGTGCAACACTTCCCTGAACTGGTCTGTTGTGCTGGTCCTGGAACAGAAATGACCAGGACACTGGCGACCATTCGCCTCACTTAGCTCCATGGAAACCAAAAGGCAGCCCACTGGAGTAAGTGACGGCTGCGTTCTGAGTTTCTGATGTGATTAAACCTGATTAAATCTGTTTCATCACATTTATTTATTTATTTAACAACAGAAGAAGACTCGAAGCTCCCAACCCTGAGCCGGTAAATGAATCCGCTTCGTATTGGAGGTAATTACAAGTTCCATGCCAAGTGCATGTCATAAATACAGCTGGAGATGGTGGGATAATACACTGTGTTCACACATGCTGGGATAAATTACCTGTTCAAGCAGTCAAATCAAGTATAATTAAAACTATCTCTCATTTCCAATCACATCAGCTGACTCGGCTGCCTCTTCAGAAAAAGTACAAAACACTCTGAAAGACCCCCACAAATTGCCTTTTATAATCAGTCCCTCCAGGATCTTTCATGCTTGTTCTGATAGAAAATTCCTGTTTTCCTTCTCATGCAAAAGCACCTGAGACAAGTTTTAAATATGATGTATTAGTGATTAGATTAATATTAATTCATTAAAGTCCAAACTTCATTTCAAGCTGCTGTAATAAAATGTCTTCTGTAAAGGAGGTTAGTCCATCTTTATGGGATGGTTTTGTGGAAGTCGGGTACTGTGCAGTATTTCTGTGCATGAATTTGAGGACAAACACATAAAGATGATTACATGAGTTAACAAAGAAGCTTCCGTGTGAAAGAAAGTCTGACCTCTTGTGGTCACAACAGAAAACTGCATGTGAAGGTAAAAACCAGTGTCCATGATGGTAGTGGTTGTACCTTGCCAGCCGACTCCATCGTGAGCGTAACTGTTCACGTACTTGCTTGTGCACTACGTTTGTTAGCAGAAGATTCCACTAGAGGGTGCATTAGACAACCAGAGAGAGTTCTAGGGTCCAAACATTTCTAGGGTGTAAACAAAACAATAAACGTGATAGCAACAGAGGAGGTTAGTGTTTGATTCATTCTGAGGTAACGGTAGACGGACATGATAGCAGTGGTACCATAGATGGTATGTTGGGCCTTGAAAACTCTTCTAAAGTGCCATGTTTACCACTGGCAGCCCTGCGGCCTGGCAGCCATTCCTTTATATCCTCACCACCGGACAAGACATTTCAGGACTGGAGGGAGAAGGGTCTCGCCTCTATAGGCCATTTATTTGCATCCTTTGATGAACTGAGAGTGAAATATAAATTGCCCATTTGCACATAAGAGACTTTGTTCCAAAATCTCTAACTTTCAAGCTCTCCCGAAGGAAAATGCATTCTTTGGTCTTATGATAAGCCTCCTGACTCCAGGCATCTCCTTTATGCTTTGTATGTCTGTTAGATGGCTGTAATGTGGCTGTTACACATGAAAGAAGGGAGGCTTGGGGAGAGGAGTTGGGTTTTCTGAAGATGTGTGCAGCAAAAGTTTGGCCATGAAACAATCCTGCTCAGTTCACAGCAGGCATCAGTTCATGCAGTTTATGGTTGTCCATCACCTTCATTCTTCTAAACTCTGTATAAGATTGATCCCTCCATGTCACTGATGAGTGACAGTTGTCAAGTGGCAGAGGACTCATTGTCTCGGGCCTTCTGGTTCTGCCCCCATGCTGATTGGATGCTTCGATAAGTTATTGACCAGGTTCTTTGAGGTTTGCAAAATAAATCTGCAATACTTGTCATTTCCTTGAATCATGACAGCTGACGGTGATCAGCTGATTGGCTCTTCCGTCACTAGTACCATCTCTGTGGTAGCACTTGTTTATGGATTAGGAGGAAACTAGCGGTTCATGGTTAACACCGTCATATTTACCCCAGATTGTTGTTGTTGGCAGTACCTTCTCTAACACAGTAGCTACTGGTGGTAGACAGGGTTTATACTTCTGCTATGCAGGGGTGGGTCTAGAAAAGCTCTGATGGGGCCCAGGCAGGAGCACTGACCAAGAAAAGGACACAGATGAGACCTTTGTGTTTTTATCCAGATCATCAGTTTTATCAGAGTTTCTTAATCAATATCATATATCTTAACTTAATTTGTCAACATCTGGTAGTTTGATGGCAGATATTATCACCATGTGGTCATGTGAAGATGGGTGAGATGATGCTGCATGAATTCTGCTTTATGATCTAGAACATGGTGGAGATGATGCAAAACAACATATAGAAGTACATTACATGCTGCATTTACTGACCCTTGTACATCCAAAGGGAAGGCCAGTTAACAGTAAATATTTGTAGCATCGGCTTGCAATAAAAAATGGGCAAAATTCAGGCATAGTGGCAAATGGTGATTAATCATGATTAATTAATCTGTTCGCTGTGATTAATCTGATTTTATATATATTAGGGGTGTCAGAAATAATGCGTTAGTGGAAGTAACTAATTTATGTATCAAATCGCGTTAATCTATTTAATCTATCTAATCTATCTGAATGATGTTTGTAATTGATCAGCTGCCAGTGATTGTAGAACCAGAACCAAAGCAGCACAACAAGCCTCTGAACTCTGATGTACAGTATGAGTCTCAACAGGTGTCTTTCACCCCAGCAGGTGATTATTTTGAACAGAAAGGCAGATGTGTTATAAACTGCAGTGAGAGTGTGTTTGGTTGTGGAAATCTGGCCAGCATGCTTCCTGAGTGGGTGGATCAGTGCAGAGCTGAGTGGACTCAGACCGTCTGCTCTCTCTGAATGTCAATGTATTCTGCTTGGCCTCAGGGAGCCGGTGGCGTAAAGCTGTTCACGCTTAATTGGGTGACAAAGCCGGAAAACATGATTGTATGTACTGAAAGAGATACCTTGACATTTTGTTTGTGTGTGCATTGTTGTGTTGTTGCTGGGGAGCTTGGCCATGTTTCTTCACTGAACCACAACATGATTCCTGTCCACTGTTAAACTCCTTGTTAAAAATAATTGCTGTTCAGGGAGGGGAGGGAAATAAACTTCCACCACTCTTTGTGTTTGATGTGCTCAGATGTCTAGATCCCCATATTTATGTTCACATGGGATTTACGAATGTGTTACCTGGAAAGAGGCATACCTGCTTCATACGTCGTGGCATGTGCCGTCATACTCCAGGTGCTGGACTTGCGACCTTTGGTTACCATGACAGCAAACTCATACATGGTGTTTGGTTTGAGGCCGGTGACAGTGTGGCTGAGAGCTGTGGTGTCTGCAGACTGGAAAAAGTGATGCTGGAATAAGTTAATTTGTTTTCTCTGAAATGACAGAATCACCATATCACATACACTCACAGTCACTTTACCAGGTCCACCTGTTCACCTGCTTGTTAATCAGATAAACATGGCAGACTCACCAACACTGGACAATACAAGCTGGAGAAACGTTGCTGGTCTCCATTTCAGCTCCACATTCAGATGCTCGGCTCAGAATCTGCTGGAAACATCATGAAAACATGGATCCATCCTG
>JBAGKP010000021.1:26951543-26962118 GCA_037177255.1 Melanotaenia maccullochi | reverse complement strand
CGTTAAACCAGCAGCAGTCAGAGTCCACAGACGTTAAACCAGCAGCGGTCAGAGTCCACAGACGTTAAACCAGCAGCGGTCAGAGTCCACAGAAGTTAAACCAGCAGCGGTCAGAGTCCACAAACGTTAAACCAGCAGCGGTCAGAGTCCACAAACGGCGTCCATTAATTTATGATAATAAATTAATTAATTACATATTCAATAAACCTTTTTTTTTAAGTTTTTTGTTCAAAAGCAAAATAATATTTTTTTGTCTTTTTTATTTTTATCTTCTCAATAATGTTATTTTTTAAAATGGTCATAGTAATTACTCTTAATTTTACCATAACAATCATTATTATCAATATTATTATTTTTAATTTATTACTGTTATTTGTTCTACTATTAATGTCATTGTTATTATTTATTATTAATATTACTATTCTTACTATCATGATCTTAGTTATTATTATTGTTATTTCTAGTAGTGCTGTTACTGTTATTATTAGTAGTATCATTAATTTTAATATTATTTTATCAGAGTTAACTCTCTGTACTTCTTAAAGATTGTCATTCATATTTTTCCAGTAGTGTATAAATCTGCTCTTTTTCCATTAAGTTTGGTTGTTTTTCTCTTTATGTCTGTACACCAGCTCACATCTTGTCTTCTTTTAGACGAGTACACCATAACAAAGGAAAAAGGAATCGTCTCCGCACAGAAATGTCTAAAATTGGACTGCAGTCTTTTTGTGTCCATCATATCTTAGCTGTCCAGGCGGGACTTTGAAAACGTATTTTAAAATAAAAAACATCTTACTGGCTGATAAATACTTCATAAATACTGTATTCTCATGTGCATATCTCTGATGCAAACGGGTGTCTAAACACTGGTTTTGGAGAGTTTCTGCTGCATTTCTCTGCATAAATAAATAAAAAATTGAACTTCTCTCAGTATTTTAAGACTGTGATGTTACTACTTTTGTTTTAGTTAGCAGTCCTCGGCCTCATGAACCCGATGCATTTTAACAACAACTACATTAAAGTCAGGCCTGCTTCTCCCATCGTATGGTGTGTTACTGCCACCTACTGCGCTCTGTTAACAAGTAAAAACAGAATATAGTCACATAAAAGACAAAGAATGGAAGACACCGACTCGGGGAGAAATCCTCAGAAATGACTGAGCAGGATGAAGCTAAGAGAAGAGTCTGAGCTCCAAGAAACAAACAACCCTTCTTTTAGATTCAGGATGGCTGTTTCAGCAGCTACAAAGTACAAAGTCGTCCAGATGACACAATCCCCCCCCCCCGGTCCAGCTAGAAAAACCCATTAGTAATCACTCCTCAACTCTTAGTGGCTCTTTTCGCCCAAACGACTTCCATCGAGCCAATCTGCATAAATCTGCATTAATGGATGATTCTCCCTCCACGGAAAACAAATGTGCTTTAAAAAAAGAAAACATCTTATCTGTCGGCTCTTAGAGGCAACTTTAGAGAGCACACACACACACACACACACACACACAGAGATGCAGCCTCCATCATTTGGGCAGATTTATATAAAATTTTTATCTTCCTGCTCCCGAGAGGATGACCCCCCGTTTTATGTCTGGCCCAATGCCCGTTATTATCACACACTTTAATTAGTGAGAGATGGAGTCCCACCTAAGTTAACTCATCTCTGAGAGACTCATTATTTAAAAGAAAAAGCTCAGAAGTCGAACTCCATGGTTACATTTGTCTGCCGTCTTGTTGCCAGGGCAACCCAGAAATGGATCTGGGAAATAAAAAGATGGATGAACATGCGAACTTGTGAAAGTAAATATGTTTAATCTGGGTTTGTTTACTGGCTCTGACCAAGCAATGACCAGACAACACACACACACACACACTAGCCAACTGCGTTTCTATTTGATGCTGGGAATCCCATCAGCTGAGAGGCACCAGCATCTGATCTGGTTCTAGCGCTGCATCACAGTCCTGATGGCCGCCAGTGGAGCAACGTGATCGCTACAAAAAGATCAGCTGTGGTGGGATGGTCATGTGATGTGCTGCAAGGACCAGGTGGAGACGAATAGCTGGAGGTCAAAAATAACATGGTATCTCGTTAAATTATACAGGGGCTTTTGGGGAGTGGACTATTTTCCTCTTAGTGTCTCAGTTTTCGGGGGAGCTGAGCTCCCATTGGCTCCCCAGTAACTGGAACTCAGGGCTTCAAGCTAACAGACGTTGGCTAGAAAGAAGATTAAAGTTACTGAATTATGTGGTGATACGACAAATCTCTATCAGCTCCTCAGTGAGAAAGTAGAAAGTCTGATGGATGCATGGCGGCGGAAGCAAAGAGACGGCGGAACAGGACAAGACCCTGACCCTGCCAGCCCCGGATAAAAACAGCTAAATACAGCAGAGGCAGGACTAAAACCCATCCCTGTTGTTCTGGTTGGTCTCCAGGACCACCGTCTGATGTAAGCACCAGTTTTTCCATTTTCCTGGGGCTGTTCTGATGAGGATCTTCATCAAAGATCACATTTCTCTAGTTTTAGCTTCTTTTCATCAGCTCCCTGTTAGATCCAGAATAGAATTTAAAATTCTGCTCTCACAAGCTCTTAGTGACCCAGATCCACTGGATGTTAATGCTCTCAGAGTTCCAGATTCTTCCATCAGAGGTGGTTCCTAGTGGTCCTGAAAGTAAAACAGGAGGCAGAACCTCCAGTCATCAGACCCCTCTTTGTGGAACCAGCTCCCAGTTTGGCTTCAGGGAGCATGTACCTTCAGATCAGACTTAAATGCTTCCTTTGTGATAAATCCTGTAGTTAGTGGTTATGCTGCCATGAAGATGGCCGTCCTATCTGATACTGGTTCTGAGAGGTTTACCTTCCTGGTTCTGGTCCTGATAAAGGGTTTATTGTTATGAACTGGTAATATGAACACAGGTATTAGAAACTGGACTGATGTGGATCATATGGTGGATTTGTTTTATTTGGATTATAACTGGACTACATTGAACTGGATTGAATTGGACTGTGTCTGTAAAAGTGACCTGAGATTCAATGTCATGAATTGGGTCTATATAAATAAAGCTGAATTGAACTGTTGTGATTGATTATCAACGCATGAAATCAGTTTTTTCCAGTTTAACATGTTTTGGAGCATCCCTTAGATTTGCAGCTCTTCTCTTCCTGCTTTTTCCTCTCTTCTTCTCAAGCACATCTCTGACTTGTGTGCCTCATCTGCAACTCAGTTTCCATGACAACCGACTAATGTCAGCTGTCATCTCTCAAACCCAATCTGCAGCTCATCTGCACGTTGGAAACGTTGAAAGCAGCATAATGACGGCTTCCTCCACATCTCACCTGTCAGTCTTCAGGCCGTCTTTCCTTCCAGCTGCTCTCGGGTGTTTTCGGCGGCCCGCGCCAAACTGTCAGCCATCAGAGCCTCCTCCAAACTCCTCCTGGCCTGGGACACCTTCACTTCCTGGTCCCTAGAGGTACACATGCAGCTTACATTATTATATCAGGATTATATTCTGTTCAACAGTCTGCTGATTTACAGTCCATCCAAACAGCTGTGACCTAATATCAATGGCCTGATACGTCATGGGAAATAAACATCATGTAGTTGTAAACGTCATGTAAACATTATGTAAATATGTAAACATCATGCAGACATTGTGTAGACATCATGTAGATATTGTGTTAACATCATGTAGATATGTAAACATCATGTAGACGTCATGTACACATCATGTACATATCATGTAGATATGTTAAAATCATGTAAACATCATGCAGATATCGTGTAAACATTATGTAGATAACATATTAAAATCATGTAGACATTGTGTAGACATCATGTAAAAATCATGTGGACATAATGTAGACATGGCAAGATCATGTAGATATCATGTACACAACATGTAGACATCATGTAAACATCATGTAAACATCATGTAGATATCGTGTTAAAATCATGTAGACATTGTGTAGACATCATGTAGAAATCATGTAGACATGTATACATCATGTAAACATCATGTACACATCATGTAGATATCATGTAAACATCATAGATGTCATGTTAAAATCATGTAGACATTGTGTAGACATGATGTAGACATAATATAGACATGGAAACGTAGATATAGATTATAGATTAACGTAGCTATCATGTACACAACATGTAGACATCATGTAGATATCATGTAAACATATAGATATTGTGTAAAAATCATATACACATCATGTGTACATCATGTAAACATTATGTTGTCGTCATGTAGAAAACATGTACACATCATGTAAACATCATGTAGACATCATGTAGATTTAATGTTAAAATCATGTAGAAATCATGTAAAAATCAATATAGACACGTAGACATCATGTATAAATCATGTTAACATCATGTAGACATATACACATCGTGTACATATTGTGTACACATCATGTAGACATCATGTAAACATCATGTAGACATCATGTAAACATCATGTAGACATCATGTATATTTAATGTTAAATTCATGTAGATGTCATGTTAAAATCATGTAGACATTGTGTAGACATCATGTAAAAATCATGTAGACACGTATACATCATGTAAAAATCATGTTAACATCATGTAGACATCATGTAGACCTCATGTACACATAGTGTACACATCATGTAGATATCATGTAAACATCATGTAAACATGTTAATATCATGTTAACATGTAGACATCATGTAGACCTCATGTACACATCGTGTACACATCGTGTACACATCATGTAGATATCATGTAAACATCATGTAAACATGTTAATATCATGTTAACATGTAGACATCATGTAGACCTCATGTACACATCGTGTACACATCGTGTACACATCATGTAGATATCATTTAAACATCATGTAAACATCATGTTAATATCATGTAGACATAATGTAGAAATGGAAACATCATGTTAAAATCATGTAGACATTGTGTAGACATCATGTAAACATCATGTACACATCATACTATCATTTAGACATGCACACATCATGTAAACATCATGTACACATCATGTAGATATGTAAACATCATGTAGGCATCATGTACACATCATGTAGATATGTAAACATCATGTAGACATCATGTACACATCATGTAGATATGTAAACATCATGTAAACATCATGTACACATCATGTAGATATGTAAACATCATGTAAACGTCATGTACACATCATGTAAACATCATGTAAACATCATGTACTCATCATGTAGATATGTAATGATGTTAGCATCATGTAGACATCATGTAAACATGTAGACATGTAAACATCATGTCAGCATCATGCAGACATCATGTAAACATCTTGTTGACGTCATGTAGACATGTGAACATCATGTTAACATCATGTTAACATCATGTAGACATGTAAACATCATGTCAGCATCATGCAGACATCATGTAAACATCTTGTTGACGTCATGTAGACATGTGAACATCATGTTAACATCATGTAAATATCATGTAAACATCGTGAGCACATTATGTAGACATGTGAACATCATGTAAACATGTGAACATCATGTTAGCATCATGTAGTCATCATGTAAACATCATGTAGACATGTAAACATCATGTTAGCATCATGTAGACATGTAAACATCATGTTGACATCATGTAGACATGTAAACATCATGTAGACATCATGTAGACATGTCAACATCATGTTGACATAATGTAGACATGTAAACATCATATTATCTTGCAGATATGCAAACATCGTGTAAACATGTAAACATCATGTACACATCATGTAGACATGTTAACATCATGTTGACATCATGTAGACATCATGTAAACATCATGTAAGCACCATGTACACACATCATGTAGAAATGTGAACATCATGTTAGCATCATGTAGACATCATGTAAACATCATGTAAACACCATGTACACACATCATGTAGAAATGTGAACATCATGTTAGCATCATGTAGACATCATGTTAACATCATGTTGACATCATGTAGATATCATGTAAACATCATATTATCTTGCAGATATGCAAACATCGTGTAAACATGTAAACATCATGTAAACATCATGTAAGCACCATGTACACACATCATGTAGAAATGTGAACATCATGTTAGCATCATGTAGACATCATGTAAACATCATGTAGACATCATGTTAGCCTCATGTAAACATCATGTTAGCATCATGTAGACATGTAAACATCATGTTAGCATCATGTAGACATGTAAACATCATGTAGACATGTAAACATCATGTATCACTCGGATCTTAACCGATCTGGTCACTGTTTCTTTCTTTTTTTAAATCAATATTACAACTTGTCCACAGTGAGGCTTGTTAATGTTTACTGCTCTTTTTACTAATTTCCTCTCGGAGTTTTCCTGGCGAATACACTGAGGAGTGTCTTTGTCATTTTTAAACATTACTTTCACAGAAACAGCGTTTCTGGTCATCTCACAGGGTCTCCAGCAATAATTTTTTTTTCCACATTTTCAGAGAAATAACTTTAAATAATAATTTTTTTCATTTATTTATTTCTTAGGCTATTTCTCTTTTGCTCTAATTTAATTTTTCCTGATATATCTTATTTTATTTAGTTAGTTATTTTGTGAGTTTGTGTATTTGGTAGATTTAGTTTCTGTTATTCTATTTATTTTATTCTTTTAATTAACTCATTTGTGTTTCCATTTATTTTATTATACTTCATTTAATTGTTTCTAATTGAACATATTTTATTTTGTTTGTTAATCCATTTATTTGGTTGATTGGGTTTCTTTTTGTTATTTTATTTTAATTTAATTAATCTTATTTTATTTATTGGTTAAATTTATTTATTTGTTCATTTATTTATTTTTAGTGTGTATTTGTCTTAATTTGTCTTAATAATTCTATTATATCTTAGTCTAATCTAATTTATATTATTTGATTAATTTTTTCATTCGTCTATTTTCTGATTGGTTGGAGTGTAAACAGGCTCCGCCCTGAGGAAGTGAACCAGTTCTGGGTCTGCAGCCTTCTCAATGTAATGTTCAAAACGTTGGGTAACTCAAGACTTTTATTAGTCCTGTACTCCAGAGTTCTTCTTTTCTTGAAAAAAGATTCTAGAAAAATCCAACAAATACTAAAACCATCAGAGTTCTATGGATCTGCAGTTCCTTCCACCCAGATTAACCCTGTTCATCCCCCATCAAATCATTTAAAACAGAAATAAAACAAATAAATTCATGTTTTTCTTTTTGCTACACAGAAGAAAAGACAGAATCTGTGCAAGGAGAATAAAATCTGGCCTTCAAGTCCTCTGCTTTTGTTTTAAAAGAATGAAGGATGAAAATGAAGCAAAACCCTGTTTTTCAAAACTAAAACTAGTGATGTGTAATGTGTGGCGAAGAGGGGGAGGAGGAAGAAGAAGAAGAGGAGAGGAATGAGAGCAGTTTAGGATGACGAGCACATTCAGCTGGAGAGGGAGGAGGGATGAGGAGAAAAAGGGAAACAGAGGGAAGAGATAAGGAATAGGAGGAGGAGTGAAGGGGTGGAGGGGGAGAGGTGGGAAGTAGATGATATGAGAGGAGATGAACTGGGGGATAGGGGTGTGGTGGAAATGGAAAAAGAGAGGTGAAGATGAAAAACAAAAGGAAAGAGAGAATAAAATGATACAGCAAAGGATGTGAAAAAAGGTAAAACTGAGGGGGAGAAGGAGGTGATAAGAAATGAAGAGAGGATTTTATAGAAAGGAGGTAAGGAAATGTGAAAAGGGGGGAAGGAGAGAAGGAGGGATTGTGAGAGGGAAGAGGAGGGTGTGAAGGATCCAGTGCTTCTGCAGTAATGGCTTCGGTCAACTGGACACAGAAACACACTTGTGTGTGTCCACAGTGCCCCCTGCTGTCCAACCACAGGAAGTGTCCCCGTGGATGACGACTGGGGTCGGCATCAGCAACAGGCCCAAAAAAAGACCAGCAGCGGTCCAGTTTCCACCAGAACAAGCTGAACGTGTGAAGCCAAAGAGCCACGAGATACCTTTGACTCCAAGAAATGAGTCCAGTATGCACAAAACAACAGACGGCGGACCTATACTGCTGAAGATTTAAAGGTTTATGGTCAGAAAGTTATTTTGTGTTGCTTTGTGAAAGCATTTTTCATTTAACTGATAAAAATATTCACAAGGAAAACTTGATATTTCTCAGAATTCTCATCCATGCTGGAACTAAAAGAACCAAAGCAGCTTCGTTCAAAGGGAGGAAAAACACACTGACGGTGATGATGTTGTTCAATAAGAGCTGGGAAAGAACTGAACCTTCAGGGCATCATTAGCAGCAACAGCAGTGGAGAAAACAACAACAGGCCTGATGACAATGTGATGAAAAGAACTGCTTGTTATTTTAGTCCAGAGAGACGTATGAAGGTAAGAGGACAAGACTTCAGCTGCAGGAGCCGAATGAGGGCTGCAGTCCTACACCAGGGTTTGACTTTCTGTTCACATTCCAGATTATTCGTAAACTGATTCATCTTTCTGAAGCGGATGAGGTGCTGGTCTCCAGTCTCTGCCTTCCAGACAGACCCAGTCTGCTCAGACTGATGGTCAAAGATGGAGAATGAAGTGAAACCATGTGCTGGGCAGGTTAGAAGCAGGTATGGTATAGTAACAGTTTAGACCTCTTACCTGCACAGAAACATGAAAATCCCCTCAGGAAATAAAACTGTTCCTTTAGGGGTATGAAGGATTGTCACTGGGGTGGTTCGCCCGGTCCCCTCATTTAACAATACCGCTCTTTACCGAGACAACCGCAGCTAGCAGGATTTATCTTGTTTTTTAAGAGTTTATCATTTTTGCTAAATGGACTACAGAACTGTAGCCTAGAAAAAACTGATTAATGAAGGAAGAAACAAAAGAATGAAGAGCTGCACACACACACACACACAGCGGAAATCACCGTTTCTTCTTCTGCTGCCGTTTCCAGGAAGTCGGTACAATCTGCATATCATTATGATTCATTCAGTCTGAACATGTGATGCACAAGAACACGATCAGAACATCCAGAGTCCACGTCAACAGAGCAGGTCTGATCAGGATCTAACACGACTGAAGACGTTCTGAACGCGTAAACATGTCGAATGGGATCAGAGTCATGTGATATAAGATGATATAAAACGTACTAGTACTCATGAATGAGACCCAGGTCTTACCGGATCTGCTCGTCGGTGACGGTGAAGGCCTTGCAGAGCGGCTGGGACGTGTTGAGCCAGATGGCCGGGTTCTTCTCTGCTGCCACGGACGTCTGTCCTGTAATGGGAGTGGAGCTCATGTGCAGAGCGCTGGCGATGGCGGACAGCAGAGTGTCATGGCTGGGGTCCGGACCGACGGCTGCACCGGGGAGAGGAGAGGGAGGGGTTAGACGTCGGCCTGAAGAACCGCGTGGGCTCACCATGATGAAGATGATGATGGACCTACCCTGAAGGCCTTTGGGCAGGTCCATGGTGCGTAGGACTTGCTCCGAGACATCTGATGACCGAAGACTCTTCAGCCGCTTCTCCCAGAACAACTAGAGACACACAGGTCAACATCTCACAACAGTATCTTCATCGTCATGAGTGAAAAAACAACCACACACCAGAGAAAAAAGCTTCTTTCCCTCTGTTATCTGTTTTTATCGTTCTCCTCCCAACTCTCCTCTGTCATCACGTCATCTTCCACTCCTGTTTTCCAATGATGCCTCAGCACCCTGGACGCTTCTACTGTTACAGTAGAAAACCAGTAGAACCATAATGGTGAGTTCCAGTTGGCTCGGACTTCTGAGCAGCCAATCAGCTGATCTGTGAGCTTCGTAATAAAAGTAGAACATCAAGAACTGCGTAAACATGTCACCATGACGACAGCAACCAATTCTGATGATCAATGAACTGCAGAGACACGATTTTTCACGAACCCACACAGCGTAGCTACGTAGTCATCAACTCGTCGCAGGTCGCACCAACAGCCCTCCCTCCACCCTCAGACCTAAATAACAGCCTTCCCTCCACCCTCAGATCGGAATAACGGCCTTCCCTCCACCCTCAGACCGGAATAACGGCCTTCCCTCCACCCTCAGACCGGAATAACGGCCTTCCCTCCACCCTTAGAATGGAATAACGGCCTTCCCACCACCCTCAGACCGGAATAACGGCCTTCCTTCCACCCTTAGAACGGAATAACGGCCTTCCCTCCACCCTTAGAACGGAATAACGGCCCTTCCTCCACCCTCAGACCAGAATAACAACCCTCCCTCCACCCTCAGACATGAATAACGGCCTTCCCTCCACCCTCAGACTGGAATAACAGACCTCACTCCACCGTCAGACCGGAATAACGGCTTTCCCTTCACCCTCAGACCTAAATAACGGCCCTTCATCCACCCTCAGACCAGAATGATGGCCCTCCCTCCATCCTCAGACCAGAATAACGGCCTTCCCTCCACCCTCAGACCAGAATGATGGCCCTCCCTCCATCCTCAGACCTGAATAACGGCCTTCCCTCCACCCTCAGACCAGAATGATGGCCCTCCCTCCATCCTCAGACCAGAATAACGGCCTTCCCTCCACCCTCAGACCA
>JBAGKP010000021.1:26733256-26743656 GCA_037177255.1 Melanotaenia maccullochi | reverse complement strand
CCATGATCTGAAATGACTATAGCGCCATAGTCACACTCCCTCACCAAGTGCAAAATTCTATTGTCGATGAAAAAATAATCAATTCGTAAAAACGTCTGATGAACAGAGGAGAAGAATGAATATGCCCTCAAAGCAGGGTTGTGAAAGCGCCATGCCATACGTTTCCAAGAATGATTTGATCAACTGAGCTGACTTAGTAAGGGTTACTTTTCCAGCTGCACTCCGATCTAAAGATGAGAGCACACAGTTAGTATCTCCACCAGTTATGAGGCTGCGCGTTGGTATATTTGAAAATAACATGTTAAAAAAGACAAAATCATCCCAGTTTGGTGCACAAACTGAGACTAAGACAACAGGAAGTGTGTACAGTTTCCCCACCACGAGAACATAGCGCCCAGCAGAATCTGTATGTACACTGGAAGCTGTGAATTGTATATGTTTTCCAATCATGGTGGCTACTCCTCTTGATCTAGAGTGAAAATTTGATTGATACACCTGACCAGACCATTCTTTACTTAGACATAAACTATCCATTGAGCAGACGTGGGTCTCCTGTAAAAAGGCAATATTAAGCTGTTTTAAATGTGTTGTAATTTTCCTAAATTTTAAGGGACTGTTGAGCGATTTCACATTCCAACTTACACAGTTAACTGGATATCCAGAGGAATACCTAGTAGCTATCTTTTTTATTAGCCATGTTAAAATCGTGTAAAATGGTATACACAAACCAAAGACATCACACATTAGATCCTGACAATAGATAACCTAATGGTATACAAATCCAGTATAGTACCACCCTTTCTCCTACCAGAACCAGGAGAAAACAACACCTCACAACAAATAATCCACACATTATAGTGCTTGTATTGAGGAACATAACACTAGCTGCTAGCCACTAGGGCTCCCAACTAGCCCCAGATGTAATTAGAAAAGAAATATCCAAATAAAACGGTGATACAGTAGTATTCTCTACCCTCCAAAATTAGTTGGTTGTAAACATCAAGTAGTCTACTAGTATCCCCAGGAAACCGCTTTCTGTATGTAAAAAGAGTACATATTTCGGGATATAAAATGTGTCAATACAACCTGAAGAATATGCAGACCAAGGGAAACCAATTCCACAGTCATTCTCCGTCATCTGTCACCACGATAGTATTCTCCCTCACATAAGCCATGGCCTGTTACGGTGTGTCAGGCAGGAATGCTTTCTGGACCCCCAAGAGGCAGACGCTGAGCAATCAAAAACAGCAGAGAGTGGTTGGGTTAAGAAACAAAGGGAATTTAATAGAGTTTCTTGGAACAGTATCCAAAGAGCAGTACAAGCCACAGGCAGGATCCAGGAATCACGATGGTTCACGGCAGGCAGAGTGGATGACAGGCTGAGCGTTTGTGTGGAGCTGGCTTGAGCTGGAGATGGATGGGAATCAAGGCGACAGGAAAGCAATCCAGGAGGAGGCTTAGCAGGCAGGACTGACAGAATCCAGTGGACCAGGAACCTGAATAAACGACAGCGTTAGAAGACACGGGTTGGGATTTTAAACAGAGATCTAGAGAGGCCACGATATACCAGGAAGTAACTGGACGATCCGGCGAGGAATGAGGAAAGATCCGGTGTTTAAGTATGCAGTGGTTGATGGGATGAATGAGGTGTTGGTGTGAAGATCAACCCAGATGAGGCGATTGCTGCTGCTGACGCTCTCCTGGCTGGGGACAAACATGACGCACAAGACAGACAGAGGGAGCCAGACGCACACACTAGGGCAAACCAGAAATAAACACACATAGGGGGGACAGACAGGGACCCTAACATGGCCTTGTTGGGATCTGCGGGAGATTTGAAGTAGTGCCGGAAAAAGTAATCCATAGCGAACATCCTGCCGGTTTCGAAATAGTCTCGTCACGTCTGTGGACGCTACCCGGGCCTTGGCCACGCTTGCAATGTAGTCAGGGAGGATTGAGATAGGTGCATCACTGAAGCGAAGCGGGCCACGAGTGCGTGCACGGCGCAAAATCTCCACACAGTCTTGATAATAATGTAACTTAGCGACAATTACTCATGGTTAACCGCCCGGTTTCTTTTGCCCTGGCGGGCGATGTGAGCAATCAATCATTGGCTCTTTTCCGAGCTGTAGCACCTCTGTTAGCATCTTAGCCACTGCTATGGTTGAGCTGGACTCCAGTGTCTCGGGAACACCGAGAATTCTCACGTTGCACCTCCTCATCCGACCCTCCATGTCTTCACATTTCCCTTTTAGTTCCTTTAGCTCCATTTTTAACTTGTTCACTGTACTCTGTAGGGCGACAACCTCATCTGACCAAGTAGATAAACCGCCCTAGATATCGTTGACACTCACTTTGACTTGGTCTAACTCTGAGCGAAGCGCCGCGGTGCTGTTTATTATTTCAGTTTTCACCGCTCGTAATTTACTCTTAAGAAAATCAAAGTCTTCCGCAAGGGCATCCTTCAGTTCTGACTTAATCACAGCTGAAATATCAGACTTTAGTGCAAGAAGTATTTCAGACTTCATGCCAGACATGTCTGTTTCGCTGGGATTCGGTGAGGGTGGACCTGAGTCGCTCGCGGGCTTGGAAGCACTCTGATCTGAGGAGGCACTAGGCCTAGCGCCCGCAGGTCCACTATGTTTGTATTTTCTGAGATTTGTGGCCATTGTTGTACTTTCTGGAGTCAATTCAGCAAGAAGGTTTGATATTAAAACTTCTAGCGTCAAGTTTGAAGGAATGCTTTGAGAAAAAAAACACTAAATTAGGCAAGCAAGCCGGGAGCCCCCACCAAACACGTCCTACTGCTTCACCTCCATCTTAATTCCCCTGTTTCACTGATCTTTTAACGTAGTTTATATTTTCATTTCCATGTTGGTTTCAATAAAATTAAATAAAGCTACATTTTACTATATCAGCTTTGACTCAGTGACATTAGCTGACTTCCTGACAGCTATAGCTAAAGTAGCCACACTGCTAGTCTAGTGTTAGATTAATCATCCAGTGTGGTGGTCCTCATTTATCAGACCAACCTGGAAACAAGCCCATCTGATCGCAGGGTTGATCTTATGATTAGATCCAGGTGTGATTCATGAAACGCTGGTACCTGACCGATCCAGCCTAAACAGGCTGAACTCCATCCTCATTTACATGTTACAGCTTTAATTATTTGTGGTCCAGAGGCCCCGCCCAGTGAGGTCAGACCATGGAGAGGAGATGTTCTGCCTTGAAAGAAAATGGTGGAGATGGAAAGCCTCCCTTGTGAGGTGGAACAGAATAAAGAGGTGCTGTTCAACAGCCTAAAAACCGGAGTCAGAGGCGGGAACATAAACGCTTCATAGAAGAGGATCACGGAGGCCGTTAATATCTTAGCCATTGTTGATCCAACTGCAGCTGAGGTATGAACGTAATTATCAATAAGTAGCCTATATATGCCATGATGAATTTTTTACTGGTTTTATTGTTTTTTAATGCGGAGAACAGTCCATGCCTGGTAGCTGAGTCACAATTCTTTACTTGAAAATATAAACGATGCTAAGAGATCAATGCCGCATTAAATCAGTGAATAAAACAGTTTAAAACTGCTGAACGTCTGTGTTTACCTGCATTAGCTTAGCATTGTTGTGTTCAAGCTTCTGTTATATGAAGCCACTTTTTACAGCCTCCAGAAGAGAAACTGCATTTCCACCAGAAGCCTCCATTAGCCAGAGCAGGTGTGCAGGACTGCACAGGACAGGATTATGTGGCGTTCTCCGGAGAGTCCAGCAGCAGACGGTTTGAGATTTAATAACTATTTCCAGCTTCTGCTGAGCTGCTATGCTGATCATGCGGACTCAAACGTAAACTCAAACGATCTCACACCTGTCGTGAGTTTTGATCGTATGCTACGCTCCAGATTGATAAATGCTGAGCCTGGCGTGAAAATGGTCGTGCACACAGATTTCCGTCGTACGTTCATTTGATAAATGAGGGCTGATGTTTGTGTGATGACTAATATTTGCCCACATAGTGTATATGTTTTTTACTGAAAGGCACTATAAGCTTTGCATAAAAGCTCTTTTTATTTTCTATAAAAAGGGTTTATAATTGTCATTGGTTCATTCAGACAGATGCAGTAATGATGTTTCACCAGTAGGCGGAGCACAGAGCCTGTGAGTTACTGTTCGCGTTCACCGATTCTCTCACAAACTGAGAGACAGACCAGTCTCTTGTGATATCATTTCTCCTTTGTTTTCCAGATGAGAAACGCCTCTAAAACTGTATGAAGTTATTGCATCTGGCAAATAAATAATCTGAATGATTTGTGGGGAAGTGTGAGTTTAGAAGGCTGTGCTGGCAGTGCTATGATTTGTTTCATTGAATTAACAGCCACATGAAAGAACTAGCAAACATGGCGTGGCACAGGTCGGCTAGCTCTCTGTGGCTTAGAGGCTAAGGCTCGCTACACCTGTAATAAGAGGCAAGGAGAAGTGGGTAACATAGGGCTTAGTGTAAAATGATAATCAGGCTCCATGATTTAGTTGATTGTTAATAACACAATGTTTAGGAACACAAAGGCGTAACTCAAAATGGTGGAAGTGCAGCATCCGCACCATCTGTGGCGTGCACATAACAAACAGAAACATGATGACATGAGATCCAACCCGCACCCGCTGCATCAAAGCTAGCGTGTGGAAGTGCTTCAGCTTCTATGTGTAGTTTCATTTGTGTGACTGGGAACTTTGCTTCCAGTGAACCAAATACAGGAAGCTGACTACAACACAAAGGGCATTGTGGGTAAACACAAGCTACAGTTGTGTGTAGAACAATAGCCAGGAGAAATGACTCCCAGTCAGACATGAAAAAAACTCCATGTTTTACTCTGATGGAAACACAAGTTGTGCATTAACCAACTGATACTCAGTCGTCACCAGGAAAAACCACATTTCCACTTGGAAAGTAGTCACACATAAAGAAAGATCAATAATGGTTTTGTAATCGCGGCATCTGAATCGTAGCAGAACCCGTATGTGACCAAAGAGTCACATTTACATAAGAAGTCACCACCAGTTTCTTTCCAGTCAGAGGTGACGTTTGGTTTCCATCCTCTCAGGATCCTCCCCAGTTTACATTTCTGTTTGCTGTTCTGCTGCATATAGTAAAAATGTCCTGCAGTGGTTTCTGATGTTTGAGTCGGTGGTCTGATTTCTGCAAAGTCTGCACTGTTGACAGTGGTAACAAGAAGTTAAGTCTTCCAGACGATCCAGTTACTGCACTGCACGGAGAGACTGGAGACGCTCTTTGTCTGATCAGCGTAGTGGGATAATTACAGCGATGGAAGTGTGTCTGAGTGGCGCCGCAGACCACATCAAACATGATGTAGTCCTGACTGTTGAAAGACAATACAGAAAATACGAAATGTGTAAATAATTATTCATCATCTTGTTGAAATCATAACTTTGAGCACATAATCAGTAGGTGGATGGTTCATTTATATAAAGTAAAACTTAAATATACTTGACCTAAATTAAAGTAGGAAATTAAATATACAAATCATTTGTAAATTTGACCCTTTTACTTCTTTGTTGTTACTTGATATTTTATCATTCACAACAGCTCTGACCTAACCTACCTACAAAGTATATATATATATATATATATATATATATATATTATTAGTTGATTTAACAACTTATGTGAAAATATATAAATATAAAGAAGCACAATTAATAAACTATTTCCATTAAAATGCAGCAAGTCTCAGGTGGTTTTTAAACAACTATTTACAAAATAATTAGTTTTCATCAGAAGAGGCCTCATGAATTATTTGTTCCAGTCCAGAAACCAGTTCTTGTCCGCTAGAAGACAGAGAGGACATCACAGGTAGGACATGTCCAGGGTGTGTTAGTCCTCCTGTCCAACAGGAGGCAGCACCCTAACCTGCTTGTGGTGGCTTTTGGCCCTTTCCATAGCTTCTCCACTCCCTCACAAACCAGATGTCACATTGCCATAGACTTTTCAGAGTGGATGTTGTGCATTTTCCATCAATAGGAAAGCTGTTCAGGTTTTTAGGCTCTTTTTTTCTTGCTTGTATCATCTTCCAGGGGGCGGAGAGTGGGCGGGGCAGGATCCACAGGCAGGAATGATTGACAGACAGCAGCTCAGTTCACTGGTAAGATACAAAGCCAGATTCACCAAGCAAAACCCTGGTTTTACCCTGTAGGGGGCTTTATGAGCCATTTTTGACCCACAAAGATTTGTAATTTTTTAATTTCTTTAAAAAATTACAAATCTTATCAAGAGTATGTGTGATTTTCATCACAATTAAGTAAAACTGTTGTTTACAGCTCAAAAAACACATTTTAGGGTGAGCTACCGCTTTGCTTAGGTGATCTGCCGTTAATAACATAACCTCTAACATTGTAGAGGTTAAAAAATTTAATTGTCAGATGATTATTTTCACATCTAGATAAACTGCATTTATCAGCAGCTACTGATGAAAAGTAAAACTGACATTTATTCTCAGACTTGTAATTTTTGGGTATATGTCTCCGGCACGCACAGATCCGTCTGACGGCTGCGACTCCACCACCAATACCAGAGCAGCTAATACTTATCTGTATTTTCAGACTGGCAGGATTGATCTGCCCTTGTAGATGTGATTTGTACTTGTTACAGTGTCAAATATGGAGATAAAAGTTAGAAAACTGGTGTCCCTATCCCAGCTCTGTAGATTGATCCCTCACCTAACAGTATAATAGATACAGCTTCACTCCCTCAGTGGGCTTCACCACCTTCTACCTGACAGAGACAGATGAGAAGTGAGGTGCAGAGGTAAACAACTGAATTCGTTCCACTTCGCTATTTAACTCTCTCTTTGTCTCTCGCTATCTATTCCCAGTCAGCCCTGTCAGCACAGCCGGACGGGCCTACGGTTGTTTTGTAGCTGTAATTTGTTGGTATATACACCCTCACCCTGACGCACACGGATCCGTCAAACTGCTGCGATCGCACCACCAACACCAAAGCTAGCAGAGGTGTGGGTTGGAGGAACATTCTAGAAAGGAAAGACAAAAAGAGAAAGAGAACGGGATAGACATCATTGTAATGACTGCATGCAACTCGATACTCTTGCATACTGAATATCCCCCCAGAGGGTTTTTTCCATTACCCCTGAACGGCGGAGTCGTTTAGCTGATCCAGCCCAGCTTTTCCTCTCTTTCTTTCTTTTTTTTCTCCCTCCCTCTTTGCTTTTTTTTCCTCACATTGTGCAAATGTAACCTTTTGCGAGGCCCAACCCCCTACCCCACTGCTCCCCATCCCCAGGAAGTTGGCTAGCCACTTTGCTGCCAAGAAATATGAAAAACTGGCAGGCAGCCCGTTTCATCTGCAAACACAGTGAAAGAGGGGAGGGTGGATGGAAGCAGCAGGAGACGGAGGGGAGGGAGGGAGTGGAGGTGACACATAGGCAAAGGAAATGCTGCTGCTGTGCTTGCCACAAGGAAAAAAAAGATATTCAAAAGCAGAGCAGAGCAGAGAGAAAGCAGGCTGCAGAGATAAGGATGAATTTTACTTGCATGAAAAGGGGCCGTATTACTGACTGAAGATAAATCATATGTGGACATTTTCTTAGCAGAGTCACAGATGAACAGGGTGAGCTGGGTTTACACATGCACACACACACATACACACACACACACATGCAAATCAACCAACTTTCTCTATCTAACTTACGATTAGGAACACAAAATTTATTTAAAATAACTGACGGAATACCGTGGAACTACACAGCAACATGGAGAAAATGTTGAGCTAAAATACGGACATAAGTTTTGTAACTCATATCTCCATATTTAAAGCCTTATCCATATCCATGCAAAGCCCCAAACTTCTCCCTTTGCCTTTAAAAAAAATATTTACCCAACACCAGAGTGAAAACTACGTACATGCACACTGAAAACTCAAACGGCACTAAAAACGATGTAATGTGCCTGCCAGGCCTGTAGAGGGCAGTGAAAATTTGCAACGACACACCCAGCGTGTGCACGACGTCCTCATCACACCTGAAGACACAAAAACCAGATGTTCCTCATCTATGACAATAAGGTCAATAGCTCCTTTGTTACCACCTGTCCACAGTACTCTTAGTTACGCCTCAGTCTCAGTTGTGCAGAGACATGGTGGTGTTCACTATGTTGTGTTAAAAGAACAGCATAGCCCCTTTAAGAGTTGATGGAGAGGGGAGGAGGGATTTCAGAGCAGAGGAAGTCACTGTGAGAAACTGAAGCCTGAAGCTAGCTGCTGCTAGCTGCTGAGTAAAATGAAAGGAGATAAGCCTGAAGCTAGCTGTTGGCAGTTGTTGGGTAAAATGAAGGGAGATAAGCCTGAAGCTAGCTGCTGCTAGCTGCTGGGTAAAATGAAGGGAGATAAGCCTGAAGCTAGCTGCTGCTAGCTGCTGGGTAAAATGAAGGGAGATAAGCATGAAGCTAGCTGCTGCTAGCTGTTGGGTAAAATGAAGGGAGATAAGCCTGAAGCTAGCTGCTGCTAGCTGCTGGGTAATATGAAGGGAGATAAGCCTGAAGCTAGCTATTGGTAGTTGTTGGGTTAAGTGAAGGCAGACAAGCCCGAAGCTAACTACTGCTAGCTACTGGATAAAGTGAAGTGAGCTAAGCCCAGAGATGTTCACACGTCCTTTTGTGCAAGTCTAAGTCTAAGATTTTTTCTTAATGTTATTTATTGAATATTTTTTTTATTATTATTATTTTGAACCTGTCCTGATGACAGTAGAATGAAAGGTCTGTCTGCTGTGTCGTGCTGAACTAATTTACTCTGCCAAGAGAAGCCTTCTAGATATGGGGCTACCCTTGAATCTTGAATGTTATTTCTTTATAATTATTTTATTTTGTAACTTGAAATGTTGATGTATGTTTGTAATTTCATATGAAATTTTATTAGTGGTTTTGATTTACTTGTAATTTGGTTTGCTGCTGTCTTGGCCAGGACACTCTCGTAAAGGGGATTTTTAATCTTAATGAGGTTTTTCCTGGTTAAATAAATAAAATGAATTTAAAAATTTTGCTTCTAACTGCTGGACTGGAGAAACAGAAGGAAAAAGGTGGAGTGAGGAGAAACAGGAAAAGTAAGAAAAAGGGAGAACAAAACAAAAGGTAAAAAACAAACAACTGCAATTGATTCTAAATAGAGAAAATAAACAGCTGCTACACCTAGAAAGAAGCAGGAAACATCCTAAAGGCTTCTAGAGAACACAGCAGACAATCATCAGGAGCACCTGTGAGACAAAAAACTGTAAAAACCATGAACAGCAACGAACACAACAGCAACTAGTATATGTGTGTATGTGCTAATCATTAGGGGTGAGTTGTGCTGAATAATCATGCAAATGCAATCGCACCCCCTCCAGGGATCAGAGGCAGACTAAGAAGGCCCCAAGCCCCAGGGAACCAGGAGCCACCAGAACCGAGACAGAAGGAAGCAGAGAAAGGGCCACAGCCAGAGCCACTAGTGACTCTGACCTGACTACAGTCAGACTACACTCAGCTGAACTGCACAACCACCTCCCCCATGGCAGCTAACAATCTAACACTGAGCCACCCAGGAAGCAAGAATGCACACTGATGGGCAAGCAAATGTTTCAGATTCATCATCTGATATGTTGGTTATCTTCTACTGGGGATAAAATATGACTTCTTGTTTCTATATGAAGAAGTTTCCAGTTGTCTGTCCTTGATGCAGATACCAAGTACCAATATTCACAGAGCAACCACCTTTTCACTGTAAAAAGGTGTCGTGGTCCTATTTCAGAGGGTTTGGATAGGAACCTCTAAAAGCTCTGAAGTCCTGTAAATAGTCAGTGGAAGGTAGGCAGGAAACTGGTGTGGATGCTGGGCATTCATGCTATTATGGTACTTTATGCTACTTATTCACCTGATTTGGCTTTCGGTCTAAAATTCAACTATATAAGTGGGACTGGTGTTATGGGTAAAACAATTTCCAGGTTTACTCTGTGGGTTAGGGTAGGTTTACTCTGGGGCTTAGAGAGGGTTTACTCGGGGGCTTAGGGTAGGTTTACTCTGTGGGTTTAAGGTAGGTTTACTATGTGGGTGAGGGTAGGTTTACTCTGGGGCTTAGGGCAGGTTTACTCTGGGGTGTAGAGTAAGTTTACTCTGTGGGTTTAGGGTAGGTTTACTCTGTGGGTTTAGGGTAGGTTTACTCTGTGGGTTTAGGGTAGGTTTACTCTGTGGGTGAGGGTAGGTTTACTCTGGGGCTTAGGGCAGGTTTACTCTGGGGTGTAGAGTAAGTTTACTCTTTGGGTTTAGGGTAGGTTTACTCTGTGGGTTTAGGGTAGGTTTACTCTGTGGGTTAAGGGTAGATTTACTCTGTGGGTTTAAGGTAGGTTTACT
>JBAGKP010000021.1:26693956-26708567 GCA_037177255.1 Melanotaenia maccullochi | reverse complement strand
CCCCCCCCCCCCCCCCCCCCCCCCCCCCCCCCCCCCCCCCCCCCCCCCCCCCCCCCCCCCCCCCCCCCCCCTCCAAGACAAGCACTGATAATCCAGAATAATCTCTTTCATTAACAGAGGATACAGCAGCCAATAAGACCAACTAGAGTGTAGGCACTAGAGTCAGAGGTGGCACATTGATCTGCGGTCCTGATCACTTCAGACGGTTGCACACAAATAAATACCATAAAAAAATATATGGAAAATAAAATCTATTAAATAATAATAGTGCATAAGCAGACACGTTTTCTTGTTTAAGGCGGAATCTGACCAGATAAGTGTTTGTTTTGTGGACTGTACCAAGTTTCCATAAAACTAAGTTCCATTAGGAAAACCAAGACTGGGTCCAGTCCACTGATAAAATACTTAATTTTATATACAACAACACATTTAAATATATACAGTAAACAGCAGGATTGGCAGCCGACATAACAGTTACACTTTTGAAGAACCACATCTCAGCAGAGGAAGCAGAAGACCAGCAGCTGGTTCTGGTGTCTAAGAGGATGATGATGGGGGCGGCGGAGCGGAGTACTCTTCGTTCTCTGAGTCGCTGCTGTCCTCCACGTTCCTCTCCTGGTCGCTGCCTTCGGTGCTGAGCTGGTCAAAACCCTGACGACTGTAACCCTTATGGGTCGCAAAGAAGTTTCCCAGGTTCAGACCACCCACTGCTTTACCTGAGAGAGGAAATAAAGTGCCAGTGATATCATGGGGTTCCTCAGGGTTCTGTACTTGGACCGCATGGTGCAAATGTTTGTTTCTATGCAGATGATACTCAGATTTACTTTGGCTTCAGGGATGCCCTGTCTACCTTCAGATCAGGCTTAAAAGCTTTTGTTTGATAAATCCTGCAGTTATGCTGCCATTAACTGTTGCTGATCTGTTTCTCTTCTTCCTCAGCAGGAATCCCTGGATCACAGCTCTGCTTGTTGACGCCTCGCCAAGTTTCACCTGAAACCCTGAAACTTTTATTCTTCCTGTTTAGTATTTGTTCATGTTGTCCTGATGGACTGAAGCGTGTTCACTTTCACCGCGGCATGTTTATCAAAACATAATCTTCATGTTTCATATAAATGTCTCCAACTACAAGTCAAAAAACATCCCATTATAATGAATAAAAGAACAGTTGAGCACTCTGTGTGTCCTTGGTGTGATAAACAACTCACCTCTGATTTTTCCCAGAATTCCTCCCACGGAACGCGGCTCTGTTTTTAGCTCGCATCGTTCTGGAAAGATTCGACCAGTTAAAACATAACACTGACATGGATCTTTGGTTGTTCGTGTCCTACGTACTGTTTTTCCTCCAGCAGACGAAGACTCCGATGAAGACGACGAGCATCAGAGGAAGGAGAAGCAGAGTGCTGATGACGGCCGGGAGAAGCCTGTTCTCTCTTGTAGCCGTGGCTGAAACTTCTTTCTTCTTTTCCGGTTCCGACTGTTCAGCGGTTTGTTTCTCTTTGATTGTCTTCGAGATATTTTGATCCGCTTTGATCCTGGTCCGGACCAGCGCCTCCACCTCTGCACGCCATCAGAGTGGGTTGTTAAAATGAGTGAAAATGTAAAGAGAAAAACCGTGAAGAATGAATCTTGTTACGTTCCATGTGATGGAAGGTTACACAGAGTATGGTTTCACTGCATTCACAAATAAAGCTAAAAAAAATGAATAAAAACTTTGCTTCTGGGATGAATGAGATCAGTTTACAAAAACAGAGTTTGTTTGGTTTTCCTTATTTAATGAAATCATTTCTTAAATGTTTATTTTTGTGTTGGAATATTAATTCCTCACCATGATGGCTCAAGTGGTTGTGGGTCCATAGATTCATGGTTCTGCCATGTGTGAGTGTTATTATTAAGCTCATTATCCCAGACCAACCCTGGTGGAACTAAACGGACTCGGAACAAGTCAAGAACGAGGACAAAAACATAATTTAAAGCTCTCAGAGACAAGGCTTTGTTTGATCTGAGGAATGCATCCTCCTCTCACCATCCACCACCAACCTGAATGGATGTTTTGAGAATGGGCGGGACAATCTCCAAGAGATCTGATTGGTCAGGAGGTGGAGCGTTTTTTACTCCCTGATCTCTGATCCAGAACCTGCTCCAGAGCAGGTTAGCAGTTCAGTTACCATGGTGACTGACCCGGTAAGAAGTTAACCAGCATCACAGGACAGAAAACCCCAGGTTAGCCCCGAAGTTACCTGGATACAGGTAACTTCCTGGTACAGGTCTCTGGTCTGTATGTTTTGGTTTGGTTTTATTGTCTTGTCTGGTTTCCTGTTTTATTTTGTAGGGTCATTCCACGGTGTTTTGTATTCTGTTTTGCTTCCACATGTTCCTTATTAGCTCCTCAGAGTATTTACAGCCCTTGGTTTCAGTTTTTCTTTGTCAGATCTGCGTTGTTTCTCGTTTCGTTCATTAAAACTTGTTCCTGCCTCTTCAGTCTGCTATCGGGTCCTCACGTCCGCAGAACTGTGACAGCCATTTAACAAAAAATAATCAATTTGTTTTTGAATTAATCAGATCATTATGTTTAGTAAAAAATATTTTTTTCTGAATTGATTAGTCTAAAATATTCTCAAACATTCTCTCACATGCAAAGAGTGAAAAAAAAAAAGAATAATGTCTGTAATTACGTCACACCCTGCAGGATGATCCTTTACTCAGCTGTGAAGTTAGAGTCGTGTTTATTATCACGTGTTAGGTAAACTGATGTGTGTTTTCCATCGTGGTGGGGGTCATCTACAGCAGTGGTCCCCAACCCTGGTCCTCAAGGCCCACCATCCTGCAGGTCTTAGATGTCTCCCTGCTGCAACACACTTGATTCAAATTAAACGAATCTCTGACCAGCTCTGCACAAGTCTGCTACTAAGCCATTACCTGAAGTCAGGTGTGTTGCAGCAGGGAAACATGGATGTTCTGCAGGAGAGTGAGTCTTGAGGACTGGAGTTGGAGATCCCTGATCTACAGAGACATGGGGGAGCTTCATTTCAATAATGATCATTCATTCAGGAAAAAATAATTCAGCAGAAGTCACCTTCAAGTTCTTGAACCTGGATTCCAGCTTTCTTCACAGATCGATGTGACTCTGGGGAATGAAGGTTTCTTAGATGTTTACAGAAAACTATGGTTTACAGCTCATTGACATGCACGTGGAAAAGATTCTTTAGTAAAGTCATGTTAAGCATGAAAAAGCATCAGAAACACATAATCCCTTCATGTCTTCAGAAAAGTGCAAGAATGACGGGTCAGAGCTGCTCCTCAACAGGTTCATCAGGGTTTTAATGGAGATGAACTCACTCTCAGCTGTAAACTTGAAGACGGATTTAGTTCCTACGTCTCCAACAAACACGCTGCCGTCCCCCGTTGCTACCACGTCGTGAGGCATTTTAAACCCCTGTGAAAGCAGGAAATACAGGTCAGGGGGAAAAATCATCCATCCGTCCGTCCGTCCGTCCGTTCGTCCATCCATCCGTCCATCCATCCATCCACCCATCCATCCGTCCATCCATCCATCCATCCATCCTTCCATCCATCCATCCATCCATCCGTCCATCCGTCCTTCTGTCCATCCACCCATTTGTCCATCCACCAATCCATCCGTCCATCCATCCATCCACCCATCCGTCCATCCATCCATCCATCTATCCATCCATCCATCCATCCGTCCTTCTGTCGATTCACCCATTTGTCCATCCACCCATCCATCCGTCCATCCATCCGTCCATCCATCTATCCATTCATCCACCCGTCCATCCATCTGTATATCCGTCTGTCCATCCACCCGTCCATCCATCCGTCCATCCATCCATCCATCTATCCATTCATCCACCCGTCCATCCATCTGTATATCCGTCTGTCCATCCATCCGTCCATCCATCCATCCGTCCATCCATCCATCCATCCATCCATCCATCCATCCATCCATCCATCCATCCACCCATTCGTTCTTCTGTCCATCCATCCATCCGTCCGTCCATTCATCCAAACGTCCATCCATCCATCCATCCATCCATCCATCAATCTATCCATCCATCTATCTATTCAGCCATCCATCCATCCATCCGTCCGTCCATCCATCCACCCGTCCATCTCCATCCATCCATCCACATTCGTTCTTCTGTCCATCCACCCATCCATCCATCCCTCCATCCACCCATCCGTCTGTCTGTCCATTCATCCACCCGTCCTTCCATCCATCCATCCATCCAGGAACTTATGAGGCGTGTTGTGTCACCAGGACTGTGTTTACCTTTTCATTTGGGCTGAAGGTGTCCAGAATCTCTTTAGTTGAATAATCTATGACAAAACCCCTCAGTGGAGCAGAGCCATATGGTGATTCTCCATTTACAGCAAAGATCAATCCATCTAACAGGAATAAGGCAGATACACACCACATGTGGACGGGTAAGCACTTAGACCAGATGCAGGTCCTAAGCAGGATTTTCTCAGATCTAACTAAAGAATTTCAGACCTTAAGAGGAAGTTAGAAATCTTTAGAGAAGCAACACGGTCCGAGTAGTTCCAGCTTGGATGAACATTAGTAAAATGTTGACAGAGAGACAGACGTAAACTGACCTCCAGCTGGGCTGTAGGTGATAGCAAACACCTCTCCTCCAAATTCATCCCTCTTTATTTCCTTGACAAACTCTCCAGTTTCATCGATGAAGCACTGGATGCGACCGTTCTCCCTGTCGGCGACACACACTTCCTTCTTGTCCGGGAGGAAGGCCAGGCTGTGGGGGATCTGGAACGGAGTACGCCTCCTCCTGTCTGATGAACCTTCAGGTAAAAATAATGAAGACAAAAGGGATGAAAATTGCACCACTCAGCCTGTTTACCTGGATACTGATTCCAATAATAAACTCTCACTCAGAATGTGGTTTACACAAAACGCTGATAAAGTGGAAAAAAACAACAACTATCCTGCAGCAGCTGGGTCACATGACCTGCTATAGCTTCTTATTTACACATTACTGCTCAGAAATAGAGTTGTATGTGTCTTTGGGATGTGGAAATCCCTGCAGGATAAATATAGTTTTGAAGAAAACCTGATGTTTAGCGTGGACTGTTGAGGGATTTCAGATCTGGGGATTCAAGCTGAGTCAAGGCTCTTGTCTTTCTACTCAACCATCTATCCATCTTTTTAACACAAGGCTCTACCTAGTTAGATGAATGCTGAATGGATGAAAAAGATCACTGTTTATTGGTTGTGTTTAATCAGGTGACTTTTACAGGCTTGCATACTTTCTGTAAACAAAGTGGAGGTCAAACAAACCAAAATAACTCAAGATGCTCAGGAAGATAAGTGAAAGTCAAAGTCAGCTTGATGGTAAATTTCTTCACATGTACAAGACATACAAAGGAATCGAGATTTCATTTCCCACTGTCCCGTGGTGAAGACACTGAAGTAACCAATAAAATAAAAATTACACAGGCACAACAAATATCTGACATCACACAGGGATAATAAATAAAGTGAAGCTTTAAGGCATGAACTGATCCTAAGGCCAACTGTAGCAATAACAATAACTATAATAACTATAACAATATAAAGTACATTAAGGGGTTCACAGTTTGTACGTACAAGTTGTGGTACTATGTACAAGCAAAAAGCTGTATGCTCTCCTGTTGTAGTCGTGCAGCTCCGCCCACACAGTGATGCAGCTGGAAAGGATGCTCTCATTGGTTCCTCTGTAGAACGTGGTCATGATGGGGGCGGGGCTCTTGAGTTTGCACAGGAAGCAGAGGCGCCGCTGGGCTTTCCTCGCCAGTGATGTGAAATGTCTGAGTATTTCCACAGTTTAGATGTGACTTCAGCTTTAGATGCCTTAAAAAGCTCATCTATGTGATGTCATAGATCCTTCTTTGTTATCTACCAAAGATTTAATCTTTAGAGAAATACCGATCAGAACAGTTCCTGGTATCTAGAACCATCTGCCGGTTCAGACCGACTTCTGGGCCAGTCATGTTCCTGAGGGGGTAAAAAGTTCAGATGATGATGGGGGGCATCAGAGTCCAGGGTGGGTGGAAGGGGGGCAGAGCAGGAGAGTTCAGCATCCTGACAGCCTAGTGGACCAAGCTGTCCCTCAGTCTGCTGGTCCTGGTCCCGGCCTGCACCGTACCACACGGCGATGCCGCCGGTCAGGACGCTCTCCATGGTACCTCTGTAGAAGATGCACATGATGGGGTGGGGCTCTAGCTTTGCTCGGGTGTTGGAGGAAGTAGAGGCGCTGGTTGGCTTCCTGGGCCAGTGATGTGGTGGTGATGGTCCAGAAGAGGTCCTCTGTGAAGTGCACACCCAGGAGCTTGGTGCTGCTCACTCCACCATAGCACCTTTGATGGTCAGAGGTGCATGCAGGGGGCGTGGTCTCCTGAACTCCACAACCACATTCAGAGAGAGATTGCTGTGTTCCCACCACAAGGCCAGGCGGTTCACCTCACTCCTGTAGGCTGGCTCATCCTCATTGCTGATGAGACCTACCACAGTCGTGTCATCTGCTAACTGGATGAGGAGGTTGGAGCTGTGTGACGGTGTGCAGTCGTGGGTCAGCAGAGTGAAGAGGAGGGGGCTCAGCACACATCCTTGAGGGACCCCGTGTTCAGTGTGGTGATGCCAGATGTGTTCCTGTCGACCTGAACTGACTGTGGTCTCCCGGTCAGGAAGTCCAGCAGCCAGTGTCACAGTGAGGCGTTAACTCCCATCTGGTCCAGTTTCAGAACGAGCTGTTGGAGGACGATTGTGTTGAATGCTGAACTATGAACAGGATTCTGACATAAGAGTCTTTGTGTCCAGATATGTGAGGGCTGTGTGGAGGCCAGTGGAGGTGGCATCGTCGGTCGAGCGGCTGGAGCGATATGCAAACTGGAAGAGGTTCAGGGAGGGTGGGAGGACAGACGTCATGTGTTTCAACACTAGCCGTTCAAAGCACTTCATAAGAATGGGAGTGAGGGCTACAGAACGGCAGTCGTGGAAACAGGAGTGCAACGACTTCTTCGGGACAGGGATGATGGCGGTGGTTTTGAGGCACATGGGGACGACAGCCTGGCTCAGCCAGATGTCAAAGATGTAAAGACATCCATGAGCTCCCCAGCACAGTCCATCAGCACACGACCAGGTATGTTATCAGCACCAGCTCCTCTCTGGGTGGTGTAAACCTGGTCCAATGTGATGTTTCCATGTGTGGAAAGTCTGTGTGTTTGTGTAGTTTTAGAAATGCACTCTTTGGGTCTGCGTGGTTGAAATCCCCAGCTAAGACGAGAAAGGCATCAGGGTGGGCTGCCCACTGCTCATTCGTGTTAATGCAGTTCATTCAATGCTTCACTCCTGTTGTTTCCTCTGGCGCTCTAAGGAAAGTAAACAGCAGCAAGCAGCATGGCTGTAAACTCCATTGGAGGGTAGAATGGTCACATTTAATGACCATAACCTCCACTGATGGTGAGCAGTATTTGATTAAGATCCTTCATGATATATCCTGCAGTGTTTCTGCTCCTGGAAAGTCCGCTTTTGGTATTTTTACAGCTTCGCTCCCATGGCGACCGGCTGTTTGACTATCACGGTCTAGATTCTATGTAGGAGTCTGGACTATGTGGTCCTTCATCTTGGTGGAAGGAGACTCAACTCAGAGAAGGAGCCAGACAAACTGAAGTGAGTTACAGACCTTTAACTTTTTTTATAAAATCCTTCTCTCGCTCCTCATTTTTATGACTTCATGAGGAACCTTTATCAGTTTCATGATTTGACCGACTGAAACGACCCAAAAGAAAACAGACATTAGGAGCACGTTCACCACACACACTGGTTTACAATGAGTTTACCACTTCATGTGATGCTTGTTTCCAACAACCTAACCACTCTTTTCTTCCTCCATAATATGTTTATCACAGTATTCTTATACCTGATCATCCCTCAAACACTGGAGACCGCATAACACATAAAAACAAAATTTTAAGAGTTGACGTTTAACTCCACATTACTGGCAGATGGTCCCTATAATAGGCCTTGGATTCTTCAGGCTAAATGATCTGGAAGTCACAGCAAGAGGACAACTTCTACTTTTGTTCATGTTCTACAACCTGTCATCCACATACAGCACATGGGCATCACATTTTTGGTTGTCTGCAACATAATTCTTTATTCTTAGTAATGAATGTGGTCAGATACCTGCGCCCCACTGAGACAGGTATTTTCCATCAGCAGAGAACTTCAGTATCCTGGAATTACAGTATCCATCAGAAACAAAGACGTTCCCAGTTTGGGGGTCAACAGCCACATCAGTTGGTTGGCAGAAATGGTTGATGTCACTTCCTGGAGTGAAAGCTTCTCCCAGTGTCAGTAAAGTTCTGTCTCGGCCGTCGCTGCTCACCTTCAACACCTGAAGAGGTTCAGAAGATCAAGTCTTCACATGTTCATGGACCTGAATTCACTTCACAATGTTTATAAATATGAATATTTCTGATCATAATCAGTCGTCATTTACAGATCAGTATAAAGAACTGCTGAACTAACATTTATAGATGTGTTACAGACCAAAGTTTCAATTTCTAGCGTTAAAAGAGGCATTGTTCTCTTTAACTGATCTACAGGGAAATATGAGCATTTCTCTCTGCTGAACTAAATATAAGTAAACTAGACCACTTTTGAAGACATTTTAATGGGTGGCAATGCAGCTATTACTCAATAGTTAACATTGCTATGATGACGGTGACTTCTGAGCCTGATCGTTAACGTTGATATGATGATGGTGACTTCTGAGCCTGATCGTTAACGTTGCTATTATGACGGTGACTTCTGAGCCTGATCATTAACGTTGCTATGATGGCGGTGACTTCTGAGCCTGATCATTAACGTTGCTATGATGGCGGTGACTTCTGAGCCTGATCGTTAACATTGCTATTATGACGGTGACATCTGAGCCTGATCGTTAACGTTGCAATTATGACGGTGACTTCTGAGCCTGATCATTAACGTTGCTATGATGGCGGTGACTTCTGAGCCTGATCATTAACATTGCTATGATGACAGTGACTTCTGAGCCTGATCGTTAACGTTGCTATTATGACAGTGACTTCTGAGCCTGATCATTAACGTTGCTATGATGACGGTGACTTCTGAGCCTGATCGTTAACGTTGCTATGATGACGATGACTTCTGAGCCTGATCGTTAACGTTGCTATGATGACGATGACTTCTGAGCCTGATCGTTAACGTTGCTATTATGACGGTGACTTCTGAGCCTGATCATTAACGTTGCTATTATGACGGTGACTTCTGAGCCTGATCATTAACGTTGCTATGATGACGGTGACTTCTGAGCCTGATCGTTATAGTTGCTATGATGACAGTGACTTCTGAGCCTGATCGTTAACGTTGCTATGATGACAGTGACTTCTGAGCCTGATCGTTAACGTTGCTATTATGACAGTGACTTCTGAGCCTGATCATTAACGTTGCTATGATGACGGTTACTTCTGAGCCTGATCATTAACGTTGCTATGATGGCGGTGACTTCTGAGCCTGATCGTTAACGTTGCTATGATGACGATGACTTCTGAGCCTGATCGTTAACGTTGCTATGATGACGGTGACTTCTGAGCCTGATCATTAACGTTGCTATGATGACGGTGACTTCTGAGCCTGATCATTAACGTTGCTATGATGACAGTGACTTCTGAGCCTGAGCATTAAGGCTGCTGTGACAGTGGCGACTTCTGAGCCTGATCATTAACGTTGATATGATGACGGTGACTTCTGAGCCTGATCGTTAACGTTGCTATGATGACGGTGACTTCTGAGCCTGATCGTTAACGTTGCTATGATGACGGTGACTTCTGAGCCTGATCGTTAAGGCTGCTGTGACAGTGGCAACTTCTGAGCCTGATCATTAACGTTGCTATGATGGCGGCCACTTCTGAGCCTGATCGTTAACTTTGCTATGATGGTGGTGACTTCTGAGCCTGATCGTTAACGTTGCTATGATGACGGTGACTTCTGAGCCTGATCCGTTAACGTTGCTATGATGACGGTGACTTCTGAGCCTGATCCGTTAACGTTGCTATGAAGACGGTGACTTCTGAGCCTGATCGTTAACGTTGCTATGATGACGGTGACTTCTGAGCCTGATCGTTAACGTTGCTGTGATGATGGTGACTTCTGAACCTGATCGTTAACAGAGAAAATAACGGAGAAATTTTGCAGTTTGCTATGCGATATATCACTGCCAAAAGTAAGAGTACGTCTCCTGGTAGAGCTGGATGCCTTGAGGTAGTTTTTGTTGAGGTTTTCTCAAAAGTTTGTGGCAAGTTATGCATAGAAATATATTAATGCAGGACCTCATCACCCAAGACGGTGGACACTTCGTGGCATTTTCTGAAATGTCATAGAGCTTAAATCGCAATTGTGTCAAAGTTGTAAGAGATATGATGCCTTTTAAGAAACAGAAAGTTGAATCTTTTATGACTCGTTAAATGTAGCTACTACGTGAAAGTCTGCCTGTGGAACGGGACTCCAAAGTGGGCTTGTCATTCATTTCAGCAAAACCACATTCAGTTCTATGGGAGAAATTTCACATTTATTTCTGAATTTCACAAAATACCTCATGCTTTATCAGTAACAAAATTCAGCACACATCTTGTGATTGAGCTGCATGTTTTGATTTATTCTTTGTTTGGGTTTTCTTTTCTTTAAATTTATAAATCCATGACATCGTCAGAGAATGGACTCTCCATAGCAATTTCTGAAATTTAATAAAACTTAAATTGATTGTGACACAACCATAACAGTTATCAAAATACCCTTCCAGACACAAAAATGCAATCGTTTGTGCTTTGTTTCAAAGCTCAAATGAAATTTCTATTTCAGCACAACCCTATTCATTTCTATGAGAGAAATTTTATTTTTTGAGGGATTTTCATAAACACTTTAGGTATGGCAACCTAAGGTCAAAGCACACTCCTCTTATTGAGATGCAAGTTTTAAAGTATCTCATGGGTTGTTTTTTCTTAAAACTCCATGACAAGTCATGCAGAGACACTTGTGATGTAAACGGGACAAGCATAATAATAAGTATGACCAACTGTAATTTGCCACTGGCACCCATAATTAGTTAGCAAATCAATCTGTAGAAAAATGTTAGTTTTCAAATCCAGAATTTTAAGCGACTGGTTGGAGGCAGTCCAACCTACCAGTCAGAACCTACCTGATGAAGAGCTACGTCTGTGACCCAGTAGTTGTTCTGCTCATCTGCAGTTATTCCATGAGGTAAGTAAAACCTGCCACAGCAAAAAACTGTCATCATAGCAGTTCTGTCTCATCTTTACCCCCAAAGAAAACACGACTACTCACATGTTTCTGCCTGAAGCCTTCAGGATTCTGCCGTCATCCGGGTCCACAACAAGAATAGTGGACTGCTGGATGGGTCCAAGTGACCTGTGCAGGTACCGAGCCTGACTGTTAAAAGAGCTAAAAACACAAAACAAAGGATTTTTAACAGAGAGTGAGGAAGATTGGGACACTAATGGCAGCTCAAAGAGGCCAAAAACCTGTTGAAAACCTTCAGCAGTTTTACTTTTGCTCATCTGGTTGGTAAATTTTAATCCCCAAATTCAGATTCTACTAAAACTGTTCCTGTTGCAGAGCTGGACATAAAGGTGTTTGATCAGATGGATGCAACTTACTCTGGACCCCAGCGGTGGTCTCCTCTGTGGAAAATCACCAGGTTAGAGTCTGAGTCCAGAGCCAGTCCTGACACCTGACCCAGCTGGAGAGAGCTCTGTGGCCAAGATGGGACCTGCTCCAAATGGTAGACTACAAACACAAACACACCTCAGGATCAGGCTGAGGTCTCTGCTGAGCTGGTTTCTGTCACCCCATTTGATAAATCTGATAACTGCAGATTGATCAATGGTCTGACTCAAAACTAAATTTCATCGTTTGGGTGATTTATTTTTGAACATGAAGGCAGCCATGTTTCATTTCAATCCACACTAACGTCCACATTACCGAGTTGTTAGTTAAGGATCATGCTTGACTTCACATCGTGTACCTTCAAACTAACTTAAAAAATAGTTTTTCTTTTTTAACGGTTTTTACAATACTTCTGAAAACAGGAAATTTAAGGTTGCAGAAATAATACTCTATATACGAGGATTTAGTTCAACTAGAAAAATAACTGTTAAATAATTATGAATAAAATTACATTCAAAACTATATAAATTAAAATAAAAACGCTGACTGGGCGGGGCCTGTCTTGTGAATGGGTGTGGCTTTCCCAATGGGGTCCGCCCGTAGCGGCAGGTCTTTGTGGTGCCACCTGTGGTGGAAACAGCCTTTACACTAATTTAACTTGTCGTTATTTGATCTTTGGGCAGCAAAACTGCACCAGGAGTTTTTCCTTGCTAGCTGCACGTTGTTTCTTTAAAACTGCCATCACAGGAGAGTCATCATAGGAGAAAGCTTTGGCGTAAGTGGATACAGGCAACGGACAGATGGTGCAGTTTCTGGTCTCCACACTCACCCTGATCCAGAACCACGTCTTCTTTGATGGAGTCCTGAGGCAACCGCTCATCTGCTCAGACAAAAAGAAGAAAACATTGGGCCTCATTTACCAGCTGTTCTTACAAACTAATTTCTTCTTAAATCCTACTGTTCAACATTTTAAGAAAATTGTGGCATTCCCCAAAATATCCATATGTGGGATTTGTTTGTAGCTATAAACAAATCCTACGAACACTCAGGAGAACTTTTAGGAACATCTGAAAGCTGACACATTCCAACAAAATCAGCATTTGTGTTGTTTTCTGCTGTTCTGTTCATTAAAACACAATAAAACTACAATCATGTTTTTGTCAGATTTTTAAATAACTTTTGGTGAAGTACAGTTAATTGATCTTTGGAAGGGTGTACTTGCATTATTACGGCATTGTTAGTTATTATATTAGTTGAAAATGGTCTCAAAATGACAACATTATCACTATGTGCAATATTATCGCTTATCGCGATAATTCTGAAAAAAATTAACGCACAACAAAATTTGTTATCACGACAGGCCTAATCTTAGGATGATACAACAGCAGGAGGAAATCTGTGTTACAACCTGTGTAAGGTTTGAAGGTAAGGATGATTTATTAAACAGTGAAACACGTTTTGCCCGGGCATGGCGAGGATGACGCGCTCATGGGACCAGACTGAAGGCTGCCGTCCAGGTTCAGGAGTAATTATTATTGATCCGTTTGTAAATAAAACTGTTTTTATATTATATGTAGCATGTGATTATTTCTGATCAAGTAAAAACTTTAAATATGAAGAAAATTAGGCTTCATTGCATTTCTTTGTCATAATTTTTTGTTCTCATTCTATCATGTTTGTTATTTTTCCTCATCTGTTTCTATTCTGTCTGTTTGCACACGGCTTGTAAGTCATGACCTTTTTTGGGCATTTGCTTGCAAAGTAGGGCTGGCTTGTCCGTCCTTTCAACTTACGAGAGATTAGTATTCACCAATCTAAGAGGAAAGATACGAACAAATCCACAGGCTACGAAAATGTCCATGAATCTGACGAAGGGTTTCCGTAAAAAACTTCTCAATTACACGTTGACAAATTTAAGGAGATTCCTAAGATGCTGGTGAGTGAGGCCCATGTGCTGTCAAACCAGAAAAACACTGAGCAGATTTCTACAAAACACTGAACAATTGCTTTAAACTGTGATTTAAAAGACAGCAGCGCAATGAATCATGATGCGCTGGGTACCTGTTGAGTGCTTCCCAGTCATCATGGAGGCCATGTGACCTGGGCTGACAGGGATGGGAACGTTCGCCTCAGCTGGAATATGTCTGAACAGGTCTCTGGAGCCAGTCTCCATGCAGTTCATAAAAGGAATGGCATTCTTGCTGTCCATGTAATACATGATGTAGAAGTTGCACATTTCATCGTCAGCTGTCCCGCTGCAGGGAAACAACAACAGTAAACAACCTGGGAATAAACTTACTGTTACCTACCTTCAGAAACGTAGCCACAGCCAGCACAGAGCAGCTAACAGGAACTAATGGAACTAGCTGTTGTATTAGCACATCTTTTTTTATTTAGTGGCAGATTGTGCAGCACACTGTTGTCCACTCCTACATGAACTATACATGACTGCTGGTCTCTCACTGGGACTTCCTGGTAAAATAAAGTAGGGCTGCCACGATTATTCGACGTAATCGACGACGTCGACGCTAAAAATTCGTCGACATTAATATTTGTAATCGACGCGTCATTTAATTTTATTTTACTGTGCTTTCTTAATAAACGCTTTGACTAAGGCAACAGCTGTTTCCCTCCGCACCACTAGTACGCGCAACTCGTGTGACGACAGCTTCACTCAGCCCCGGTCAAAGCTTCTCATCATGGCGGCTAGAGGAGACGAGTCGTGTTCTGCATCAAACGAGTGCGCTAGTAAATGTTTTCAAAGACCGAAGAGTTCTAAAGTGTGGCAGTATTTCAGGTTAGGTGATGATAAAAAAAAGTGGTTTGCACTCTCTGTAAGGTGTCGCTAGCATACCACAGCAGTACAACCGCAATGCTCGAGCACCTGAA
>JBAGKP010000021.1:26250077-26265594 GCA_037177255.1 Melanotaenia maccullochi | reverse complement strand
AGGGAGAATAACTCATGGTGGACCACCATCATCCCCTGACCTCCACCCTACTGACAACCTGTGGAGCATCCTAGAAGGACGATCTACTTTGGGAGGAGATTCTGGTCTCAGGCAGAAATGTTTGTGGAGGAATTTAGATTTTCTGTATTTACTTAATCACTTTGATAATAAATTTTATCTAATTTAATCTAATCTAATCAGAGAGTTCCAGTAGGACATCTAGACTCCGGCGTCGTAGACAGACAGCTTGTCTTTGTTCTCTCTGGGAGAAATGCTGCCTGCTCGCTGGCGACTGTTCACCCTTCCTGCTTGTCTGTTTTAAACCTTAACTTGTGTCCCAACCTTTTCGGAGTTGGGGCTGTAGATCTGACACCTCCTCAGAATTCAGTGTTTTTCTGTTTCTAAATGAATCTTTGACAGAAACAAAGAGCTGCACCTTTTCTCTGAGTAACACGAGGAAACTGCTACAGTGTGATCGATGACGTCCGTAAACTGGTACATTTCTGGGACAACAGCTGGGTTTTTATGATAAAGCAGCAAACTACAAATGTTTCCCCAGCGATAGTATTTATGTTCAGGACAAACTGTTCTCGCCGCCGTCTGATAAAGGAGCAAATTATCATCTTACAGCTCTGGAAATTCTGCAACTGTTTATCATTCTTAGGTTATGGAGGCTGTAGCAACAACAGTGAACGAGGCGTCGGTCCAACTGGAGCACGTGGAAACCCTGCTCCCCGGGCTCGTGTGATATAAGAGAAACAGATTTTCTGTCTAGAACATTAAGGGAAACATTCACTCCAGAAGGCCAAACCTGAGGCAGGTGCAAGGCTGAGGAGTCCGCCTTGTTTTCTAGTTACTGATGTGTTGGGCTGAGATGTAACAGTCTGTTTGGTACATTTGTTAATTTAACTAAAAGGCCAAGGCCACTCAGAGTCTTTTTCTAAATACTTTCACAAAAAGTCAAACTCTTGACTTTTACCTCTTTTCTACAGAAGGTCCTTTTCTTTGTGAGATCCATGAATATCTAACCCGTTAACGGGGCTTTGTGGGTGACCACTTTCAGTCCAGAAAAAATTAATTAGGGTTGGAAATTCATCACAACCTTTAGGTTTTAAGTAGGGAAATGGACCATTTTATTATTATAACCATTGAAAATCAGCTTATTATCATGTGAATTTGATAAGATGGACATGAAGGATTTTATTATGTCATACTGGAGACTTTAAAGTTTAAACATGAATTTATCTCAATATTAAGCCTAAACTTTAAGATCTTTTAAAGCATTTTGTGTAGACATGAGGTGCATTTTATTGAGATCATTTGGGCTCTGATTGTTCCCTAGCCATGAAATATGGGAGGTGTGTTTTTAGTTAATATAGAAATTCTTCATCCATATCTTCTGTATTTTAAGTGTGTGAGATGTCTGTTTTCCTCATGGGGATCCTCCATGCTGCCAGTTTTGCCTGCTTGGTCTGGGGGTTGTTGCCGTGGTGATCACCCTTGTCTGGGTGGCTGGGGCCCTGCACTGCAGCCTTACGGCTGTGGTGTGGGCCCCAGTCTGCCCTGATTGGGGTGGTTGCCATGGCAGCGGCCGCTGTAGGACATAGGTGGACTGGTTCCTGGTGTGGATGGATCCCCATGATATTGTTTCCTCACAGCAGCATCACTTTTAGTATATATACCTACCTACATTCAGTGTGTAGAAAGAAATTTAAGTCATGCTTGTACAGAATGTGTGTGTCTGTACATGTGTGTGGGCGACTGTGTGAAAGACTTTGAGTGGTTTTAATTGATTATGTAATCTATTTTGATGCATGTAAAGGCTTGTTTCATTTTTAAAATGCATGAATTTCTCTTTTTTTCATCATGTAAAGCACTTTGTGTTGCCTTCAGCATGAAAAGCACTTTGTAAATAAAGATTGATTTGATTTGATTTGATTTGATTTGATTTGGTACTCTTAACTACCAGATTTGTCCCACAGATTTATAACCACATTTTGAATTGAAGTGAAAAACCTTTTTGCCTGTATTTTTTTTATTTCTATACAGAAAACCCTTTGAAGTTTTGTAAAATAAATAAATAAAATAAAGTCATTAACAAAAATACCCCATTTTAGCTAACAATGATCAAAGTTTAATTTGTTTTTAGAGTATTGAATTGTGTATTTTTTCTAAAACTGTTAGTAGTATATGATGGAAACTGATATATAAAGGGTTCATTTTTAATAGTTAATAAAATCATTACATCATTTTAAAATGATTACTTTCCAGCAATTTTTTTAATTTGAAAAAAAAATTATCTTCCAGCATTTCATTGCAGTTTAAAGAAAAAAAAAGTTTAACAGTCCCAACATAACTTCTTTGTTTGTTTGTTTGTTTAATCTGACATTTTAAAAGTAACAATGCACTAAGAATCAGTCCCCTCACTTAATAATAAGATGGATCAGCGGGTGATACTTATAATCAAAGTTCAGTTATATTTTAGAATATTGTAATGAAGTCTTTTTTAAATAAAAGTTACTGGTATATGATTAAAAATCAGTGTTCCTGGTGGTTACAGTACTGCAGACCGAACCGGGTCTACCTGTTAACAAAGACACGCCGCCGAAGTTGACCGGCCTGATGCCCACTAATACGTCTGCAGCGCCATGAATTACTTTTACACTCTTATTGGCTCATTTTCTCTCACCAGACATCGTACAAGCCACGCGATTGGTCAGCCAAGACCGTCGTACTGCGCGTTTGTGATTCCTTGTCCCTGATTGGTCAGAAGCTTGTGGGTCTTCAGAGCGCCGCATCGTGTTTGTGGGCTGTGATTGGACACCGGGAAGCAGGTACAGCAGTGCAAAGGGTATGCTGCTCCGCCGTCCCCAAATATAAATATAACTTTGCCAAGCTCGTGGAGTACTCGGCAGCAAACTGACAACATCGGGACGAAGACACCAGATTTCATCAGAGTTGACGTGAAACGCAGGTGAGGAGATTTACGGATATTCTGACACTTAATTTGATTAGCAAACATTAAAAATATGTGTTCGTGTTTTTCTTGTAATTTACCAGAGGGTATTACTAATAGACAGACAGTTGTCCCCGAGTCCTGTTACACTGTCAGAACATTTATGACATTTACTGCAAAGAGAAATCGTTCCGCTCAACTTAGTGACGGTGCTTCGTGTTGGACAGTTAGATGAGCCGGTCCGTCAGTGAATTCGTTCCGGACAGCAAATTTTTTAACGTGTTTCTGGTCCTTTTAAATTAGCCACCAGTTTTGGTTAACTATGGATTTAAACTGGTAGATATAAAATAAAATGTAAAAAAAAAAAAAAAAAAAAACCGTTACAAATGATCTTTAGTCAACAAGCCGGTGCTTTAATTTATAGCTGACCCGTCGTGTGACCTTTCGCTACTCGGCCGTAAACTGATTATGTTCTAGGAAATCCCGTTGCCCTTTCACCCAGTTAGTTTTCTCCTCTACTCCGCTATTTGACAGCTCACCCCCAAAAATCCGGACTTATGTAACTGTGTAGGTACGTGTAATAAGCAGTGTGCAGCTGTTGCATACAGCTCTTAAACCTAGAATTGAAGAAATGTCACGTTTCAGCTAGCCTAGCAAACTTTGGTTCTAAAAATATCCTCTTAAAACAGTTTAATTAGCGGTGTTTGTCGTCATGTTAAGAAGCGCTGACATGTTCAGACAAACCGTCGTTTGGATAACTTGGTTACTGTTAATGCCAAGTAAAGAAAACAGCTTAACTGAGATATTGGGAGGCTGAAATGAGATAAGTGCAGCAGCAGTGTTAAAGTCCTTGCTAACATGCTATCTAGCTGTGTTTTCAGCAACACTTTAAGACCGCTAAGCTCACATCAGTTGCATAACATTAGCTGGGATGGACAAACAGAGAAAAATAACTAGGTAAATGATTGATTTGATGTAACTTCTGGTATTTTGTATCCGTTTTGGTCTCTTAACATAAGTTACCACACTGCTGTCACCTGGTTGGTTATTATTCTTCAGACCAGCTGTCATTTATCTTCATTCTCTAAGGCAGCTGGAGTTTCTCATTCAGTCCCTGAAATCTTTTTATATGAACATGAAATCTTTTTTTTTTATCTTGTCCAGGATGCCTGGCTCAGCTCCAATTAGCTGTTTGGGACCATGGCCCAAAGATGTGGGCGTCATCGCCATGGAACTGTACTTCCCATCCCAGTATGTGGACCAGGCTGAGCTGGAGCAGTTTGATGATGTGTCAGCTGGTAAATACACCGTAGGTCTGGGCCAAGCTCGCATGGGATTCTGCTCGGACCGGGAGGACATCAACTCTCTGTGCCTGACCGTGGTCCAGAGGCTGATGGAGAGAAACGGCTTGTCCTACGACAGCATCGGCCGACTGGAGGTTGGCACGGAGACCATTATCGACAAGTCAAAGTCTGTGAAGACGGTCATCATGCAGCTGTTTGAGGATTCTGGGAATGCAGATGTGGAGGGCATTGACACCACAAACGCCTGCTACGGTGGTACAGCTGCACTCTTTAACGCTGTTAACTGGGTGGAGTCCAGCTCATGGGACGGTGAGTCAGTAAACCAGTTTAATCTCCGCCCAGCATCATTGTTTCTCCCAGTTAAATATTTTGCTTTGTGGAATCTAAGAAAATGATGGAGGTTGAACATCTTCAAACCCAAACAGTAGTTTAAGGTAATGATGGAAAGCATGAACTGAAGCCAACCTGAGAAAGGTGGTGGAAAGATACGACCAGTGCTGAATCTTTCTGGTCTGATGGTTTGATTCAGTCATCATCTCACCGCACACAGTTCAGATGAACCACAACCTGCCTCACGCTGGTCAGCCACCACACAAGTTTTTGGAAGCATAACTTGAAGTTTTTTGGTAATAAATAGGGGATGTACAAAATAAAATTGCAGTATATACATTTACGGGGAAGAAATCTCAAAGTAGTTAAAGGGATGCAAACACCAAAAATAATAATTTACTTTAGAATAAAACATGTTATGTCTGTTATTTCTGTGTGGAAAAATATAAATATGTTGATTGTTTAAGGTGTAAAAGCTGCAGATGATGAAGCTTTAGAGAAGTTTTGGTTAAATGATTGCGGTGCTCTGGTTGGTCTCTGTACCACCATCTTAAAGTCAGTCTAGCAACGAAACACGAGGGAGACGAGTTCTTCATTTAATAAGAAATAAAAATGTAATGATTTATTCTAAATGATCGTTTATAAGTAACTGCTGTAGGAAAACGTTCTGCTGTGTGATGTTGGTTGCTTCATGTGTGCAGGCCGTTATGCTCTGGTGGTTGCCGGAGACATCGCCGTCTATGCCACAGGAAGTGCCCGGCCTACAGGCGGTGCAGGTGCAGTGGCCATGCTGGTCGGACCCAACGCTCCTCTGGCCTTCGAACGAGGTCAGTTCTCCATGTCTTGGTCCAAACGTCTGGTTAAGGTGTTAAACAATGCATTTTTCCAGCAGACAGTTATGAATGAAGCATAAAACTAAACGTTGAGACACAAAACCAGTAAAACAATCCGGAAATCTCCGTTTTCTCAAGAGAACATAGAAAACACAAACTGTTAGAAATGAGATGGAAAAGATTCTTTTGTCTCGGTTTTAGTGGCAGCAACACGTTCATTGTGTAGCATCTCCACTTCTTTAGAAGCTGAGGAGGATTGTTACCATGTTCTGGTCCGATGCAGGACTCTAGCGGCTCTGCAGTCCTGGTCTTGTTGGAATAGATGCAGTATGCGGTTTAAGATCGTCTTGCTGAAATATGCAGGGTCTCCTAGAAAAAAACATCTTTTTAATGGACGGCGGGACACCTCGTCTTTACCTGTGAGAGACTCTGCTTCTCTAAGGTGCTCCTTTTTATACCCAGTCCTGCTACTGACCTGTTTCTGTTCTTTTTCTTTTTTTATATCGTTTCTCCTGCCGTGAAATTCAAGATGAGCTCAAATCATGAAAAGTAAAACATCTCATTTTTAACATCTGAGAGGTTTCTGTAAATAAAATATTTGTTTAAAACATTTTTGCAATCTTTTCTTTTTTTGTGGAGTTGTTGTAATTCAAGATGAAAATGTCTATAAATATAGAGGATTAATTTAAGATGAAACACAGATCTGGTTTGTGTTTGTGTTGATGAGCCATCGGCCAACCACAAATGTAAAGCTACGTCTTTCTGAACTGTGGAAAAATGTGTGTGTAACGACGCAGGTCTGCGGGGAACACACATGCAGCATGCGTACGACTTCTACAAGCCGGACATGGTGTCGGAGTACCCCGTGGTGGACGGAAAGCTGTCCATCGAGTGCTACCTCAGTGCCTTGGATCGCTGCTACTCCGTCTACCGCAACAAGATCCACGCACAGTGGCAGAGAGGTGGGTTCACAGTCCTCTAACATGCAAAAAAACCACACGTCAGCAGGATCACGTACACACACACAAACACGTGTTTAGCATGAACAGACAATAAAGATTAAGTTTAAAAAGAGGCATGAATTAAATTGAATAAAATAAACTTGATTTATCCTAAAGGGAAATTATTATGTTGTAGAAGGAGGTTCTTTTTTAAGAAATGATTAATCACAATAATTAGAATATATATCTTTAATTAAGATATAACCTCGCTGTGTTGAAAGTAGCTGTGATATTACAGTTTGTGATATTAGCTCAACCTTTTTTATACATTTTCTTCATTTTATATTTATTCATTCGAAGAGGCAGCTAGCATTGAGCTAAAGCTCAAAGCTCCTCAGAGGGAAACACAAAGTTTTCATCGTCTAAATACCTCAATGACGTAGCCTATGTTCGCAACCTTTATTTTTCGGTTTGTCTTTGAACACACCGCGGGACGCTGTGCAGCTGATGCATCGCAGTTAGCAGCTGGTTTTCTCTCTCTGGATGTCTTCATGTTCACACGCTGCATCCACATGTTTTCTACTCACATTTAGTGTGTTTATACTGCGAGTGTATGCTGTGGTGTTTTCAGGTGTTTTAGATGGTAGCTTTAGCTTTAGCTGGCCCAGTAGTGATGCTTCTACAAACTGAGAGCGTTCCGACTGCTGCAGGAAAGACTTTATAAATATGTCATAAAACCCACAAAAATATTCCAGGTGCCCCTGTTCACCAAGCTGCACAGATGAGGTTATTCAGAAGGAGAAAAAAGGAGGAAAGACATCAGAAATGTGAGATAATATTCTGCTCTGATTTCCTGACAGACGGCTCTGAGAAACACTTCAGCCTGGAGGACTTTGGCTTTTTAGTCTTTCACTCTCCTTACTGCAAACTGGTTCAGAAGTCGCTGGCTCGACTGATGCTGAATGACTTCCTGAACCACCCCGCCCCCAACACCGAGACGGGACCCTTCACAGGCCTGGACGCCTTCAGGTACCCGAAGAGAAGATGGTTTAGTTTATGTTAATTCTGCGTCACAGTTAACGTGATGCTGAGCCGTTAACGGTTAAAAACCCAAGCAACCTGTGGTGTTAACACTAGTGAGTAATTAGATTACTGGTCCAAACTCCTCCTCTCACCTGATGGTGGTGAAGCAGCGTTTGTTAATCCTGGTAATGTGTGTCAGACTGTCCTCAGCAGGTATCAGTACCGTTCCAGTCACATGATCATATTAAGTCCTGCTGTTAAACATCCACAACGTCTCTTCTCCAGCTTCACTACCATCTGTGTGTGTGTGTGAGTGTATGTGTATATATATATATATATATATATATATATATACACATACACACACACAGTATCTCACAGAAGTGAGTACACCATTCACATTTTTGCAAATATTTCATTATATCTTTTCATGAGACGACACTGTAGAAATGAAACTTTGACATACAGAATATCAAAGTCTTGTCCCATGAGAAGACATAATAAATATTTGTAAGAATGCGAGTGGTTTGGAGGGAAAAACTCTTCCTCTGCTGGACTTTAAAAAGTCATCAACATTTTTCCGTCTCTCTCTGGTCCTGATGGATTCTGTGGTGTGGACTTTCATGTTGGACATGTGTCTGTGTGTTGACAGAGATGTGAAGCCAGAGGAGAGTTACTTTGACAGAGATGTGGAGAAGGCCTTCATGAAGGCCAGCGCAGACCTGTTTGAGAGGAAGACCAAGCCCTCCTTATTGATCTCCAACCAGAACGGGAACATGTACACGCCGTCTGTGTACGGCTGCCTGGCTTCGGTCATGGCAGAGTACGTCTCTGACTCGTTTAACTGTTTACGGAGCAGGAAGACAACCGGTCTTTAACGTGTTCCTTCCTCTGTGTTGTAGGCACGCTCCATCTCAGCTGGCAGGACAGCGGATCGGAGTTTTCTCCTATGGATCAGGATTTGCCGCCACCTTGTATTCTCTCAGAGTCACGCAGGACCACACTCCTGGTGAGCTGCTATGGAGGAAATGTAAATGTTCCCACGTTGTAAATGTGTAGAAAGTGATTAAACGTGTTGAATGTTTGTGTCAGGGTCCAGTCTGGACAAACTGGTGTCCAGCCTGAGCGACCTGAGGGTCCGACTGGACTCGAGGAGGAAGGTCCTACCTGCTGTTTTCTCCGACAGCATGAAGCTCAGAGAGGAGACTCACCACCTAGGTAGCAGCATTTTAATCCCTCGCTCACCATCCAGAGTCGGACTGTGGACTCCGCCTCCGGTCTAGACATAAACACCTGAAGTGCTTGTCCTTCTTCCTGCAGCCAGCTACGTCCCCCGAGGCTCGGTGGAGGATCTGTTCCCTGGAACGTGGTACTTGACACGAGTGGATGAGAAGCATCGCAGGGAATACGCCCGCAGACCCCTGGACGAAGACCTGTCGGCGGAGCCAGAACTGGTTCGTTCCAGCTCAGCCACTGAGGTACCAGATGTCCTTCGGTCTAAGAACTCACTTTCAGTGTCTGATGGAGGCTGATAGAAACTAGAACATTCCTGAAGAAATTCTGATGGATGCACCCATGCGTAGAGGCCCCACGAGGGCAGCCATGATGGAAATTTTCTTCCTAATGTTGCTATGACGATGGGGTCTTCTGAGCTTGAAAGTTAACGTTGCTATGACAACGGTGTCTTCTCTCCACAGAGACACTGAGAAACTGTCAGAAAGGCTGAAGTTTCAGCTCATTTCAGGCTAACTGAAGCGTCTGCTGGACAGACTGGAAGTCTTCTCTGCAGTTTTATGGCAGGTTGAAAATATGGGTTGAAAATAAATGGAGCTTATTTTTGGGCTCTCATGGGAGAAAACCAGAAGACCTGGTGTTCACGTTGGGTCACAGAAAAGACAGATGCCTACAGCTCGATGTGTAAGATGTGCAGGACAAACTGGGTGCGATGGAAGCTGGTTTGAGAAGTTTTCTGATAAATTTTAAAGGACTAAATTAGCGTGATGCCAGACATTATCAGCCCTGAGTGGACTCTTCAGGCTTTCTCAGAAATCAAATTTAAACTGTGATTGTGTGTGAACTTTATCAAACCTTTAACTTTTCTTGTAAATTTGAATGAAGCTTCTACGTGATGAGGAGGCCTGGTTTTATTCCTCATTTCAGTGGAAGCTCGTTCATTTCCAGCAGATTTCATCAGCACAGCTCTCCTGATCGAGCCACACTCTTAGATGTAGTTCTTTGGGGTTTAATTAAAACTGTGAGACGAGTACACCCATAAAATGATGAAATATGAGGGATCGTAATCTCATTGGTATCCAAAGGAAATGATTGTTACAGGATAAAAAAGAATAGTTGGTGATTAGAGTTGGCTCACTGTCTCTCATTCTCTCCCTGTGATCTAATCTGACGTCGTCTGCTTGACCCTGCAGCACATCCCGAGCCCGGTGAAGAAGATGCCTCGCATCCCTGCAGCTGGACCTGAAGCCACCAGCAGCAACTGACGGCATCCAGCTCCCCTCCGAGAGGCGACCCGGTCCAGCAGCTAGTAGAATGTAAAACCTCACAGTACCACAGTTCTACTGGAACGCACAAGAAGGCAGCACCACCTCCAGAGGTGGAGACGCTCCTGCCCAGCCTGAATCTCTCATCATGTCAGAAGATACCTCTCGTATCTGAACTCTCCTCCTCTTCGGTTTGAATTTATTTTATCACTGCAGCTGCAGGCTGCGTTTTATTTGAGAGGAAACAGGTCCCGTTTTCAGTCAGTAAGAAGAAAAAACGTTAAATCAGCTGCTGCCGCTCTTCTCCACTCTGCTGCATGTTCTTCAGCTCTGCTTCACCACCGGACCTTCCTGGCGTCCATCATGTGACCCCCGACCAAACATCAGGAACCATGAAGGCTTCAGAACCGACTGGCTGGTCTTAGACCGGCAAAGTTCCAGACTTGTCAGCGTTACAGGACCTACGGATGAATGATGATACTTGAAAGGCTCTGCGACTTGGTTTTATTTAGGGAATTTTAGCTTAAACTCCAGAATCGCAGCCGAGGGAAAATATTCATACAAATCCCTGAAAAGTAAAGTTTGAGAACAGAACATGTCCTGTAAGGTTTGAACGTCTCCACCTTCCTCCACCTTTCCCCCTGGTTCTTCTTCACAGCCCAACAGTAAAAGACAGATTTTAAAGGTTTATTCTGCGTCAGAGCAGATTTTAGCATCGCTCTGACGTCCGACTTCTCAGTTTGCCAAATAACCGTAACTTGGCATCAGCCAATCAGAGCTGCTGTGGACCTGCAGCTTCCTCCACACACACCACACACACAAACAGATCTCATATCAGCCTTCAAACAGCAGCGCTGGTTCCTGCTGGTTCTGGTTCTGACTCAGGTTCTGGTTCTGGTGGGAAAGTAAAAGTGAAGTTGACTTCCTTCTGGAGAAGCCTTACAAACTGTAGATAAGTTTTCATCCAATAATGTACAGATCTATTCTTTTAAATTGTACAGTCTCTTGGTTCAGTGATGTTGGGCTGAATGTGCACAGTGTGTGTGTGTGTGTGTGTGTGTGCTGTCTGACTCATGGGTCATGTGATCATTTCTAGAGCTGATGCTAGTGTTCAGCACAAAGTCTAATGTATGTGTTGTAGATATGAAAGTCATCAGCTGGACTCAGACGTTTGTATAAACATGTAGAAAATAAAGAAAGATGAAACATTTCTGTTGGACTTTTCTTTTCCAGGGAACTAAAGTTTAACCCGACTTAAAGTGTAAAATGTAAATATGGCCATATTCAGTTTTAATATCATTTTAATATTATTTTTTTTACTTTTTACATCATGGATGACCACAGCTTAGTCACGGAAGTTGTGAATCACCAGATTGTATTTGATGTCAGCAGAAAGGAAGTGGACTGAAGTACCAGCAGTTACTGGGAGTGGATGGTGAGTTTAACAAGCCAACATATAAATAAGTTCTTTTCCCTCAACGCACCACTTAAACCACATTATTATATTATGGTGTTTTATGTTGGTATGAAACCCATTTCTAATATTATTAAGAAGTTAACAAACATTTTCCAACAATTCGTTTATTTCCAAAAGAACAAATAAAAAAAAAACATCTTTTCTTTTCATGGGTCTTTGAGCATTATCAATCATTGCAACTGTTTGCCTCTAACTGGAGGCATCATTGAAAATTAAAATAAATATTTACGTGTTATTACACAACCTTTCTGCTGATGAGCTCACACCATCCTGTCCTGCCAAGACACACTGCCTTCAGGAGAGCTGAAGAAGGTGCTGAAGCTCTCCCTGAAGTTCCAGGCCGCTGTGGAGGCCCTGTTTCCACCCATGTTCCCCACAGGGGCCATCTGCAGCCCGAGCTGCTCCGCCTCATTCAGCATCCTCTGGTTGGCAGTAGGGTTCACCAGAAAGTTGTGGAGGATGCAAGCTGCCACCACAAGTGTATCCACATGTTGTGGGTGAAGGTTTATGTTTTTATGAAATATCCTCCACCTGGAGGCCAGGATGCCAAAGGCATTCTCCACCACCATCCTCGCTCTTGAGAGTCTGTAATTGAAGACCCTCTTTTGGTGACTGAGGTTCAGTCCGGGGTAAGGTCTCATGAGATAGGTCTTTAGTGGGAAGGCTGCATCACCCACCATGGCATATGGGACATCACCCAGGAGAGCAGCATCAGGTAGAGACGTACAGGGTGGCACATGAAGTGTCCCATCCTCCATACCTCTACCCAGATGTGATCCAGCAAACACACCTCCGCCGCTGGTTCTGCCAAAGTCTCCCACCTGAATCACCAGGAACCTGCAGTCAGCATCCACTAGTGCCAGCAGCACTCTGGAAAATGTCTTCTTATAATTAAAAGACTGACTCCGAGACAGCGGAGGTGCTTGTATCGTCACATGTTTGCCATCAATAGCTCCCAAGCAGTTTGGAAAGTTCCACTTCTCCCAGAAGCCTTTGGCCACCTCCTTCCACCTGTCTTCTGTTGGAACGGGTAAGAACCGGTCCATCATGATTTTCTCAATGGCAGCACACACCATGTGGACAGAGTTCGCAACAGTGGAGTGTCCTAGCCGATAGCTAGACGCTAGGCTAACCAGAGAGTCCCCAGAGGCCAGGTACCTGTGGTGGCAGAAAAAATAAAGGTTAGATGTCAAATGCTGTTGCTAATATGTGTCTGCTCTTTGTTTTAGTTGATGAAGGCGAGACGGACAGCACTGCAGGATGCCAAGTGGTCAGCTGGTGGGACTCAGAAGGACTGGAGATTTTCTAAAATCATGTCCTTCCTTGTGCGCCCGCCAGCCAAGAAGCAGAATGTTGGTTAAGGATATTAACAACGTTATAACAGCAACGTTCTATAAATTAATATTACTCAACAAGCAGAGATTTAAATGAAGACATTCTTTTACTAATTAATTTCATAATAAAGAACAGAAATAATTAGTTTTCTTTTGTGTTTCATGTCATTTGTGTTATAAAGTATAAAAAGCAACTCGGGGCCTCGACCATCGGCTCATGTTGAAGAGGAGCGTTCAGATAGTACCACAGACTGGATCTGAGGAGCGATCTACACCTTTATTACTAGAACAGACATCATCTGCTGCTCCAGCCCCCTCCGCCTCAACCTCTGGGGAGGGAGGGAGGCCCTTTCAGTCCGAAGCCCCAGGGAGCGGATGTCCAGACCACAAGACGCTAAAGACAGCAGGAGGAGCCAGCCATCACAGCCTGATGCCTCCATCTTACAGGAGACACCACCTGGACACAGTCCTACGAACTGGTCCAGCTCTGAGGAGCAACAGCCAGAAGGCAGCAGGCCGAAATTAGCATTTTATACACACTTCCCAATCTGGAGGAAGGATCAATAGTCAGCTTTTTTTTTATCACTTTGGGTTTTTTATATGTTGTAGGTTATTTTTTATATATATTTTTAATTTTGACTGAAAAATGTATTTATATGGTTAATTTTTTTGTTCTATAAGTCTGTTTTATTTTGTGGACTCTTTTGTAATCCAAATACTTTTTTAATTATTAACTGTAATAAGACGGTTCTAAACTTGTGGTCACTGATTTCTTTTCAGCTTACTTTAGTCCAACCGCCAGCCGTTGTTTGGGCTCTATAGCAGCTCTGTAGTTGGTAGACTGCCTGGTTAGTTCAGGACCAACGAGGGACAGAAGCTCGTCCATCTGCTCTGCAGTCATCCGGAAGTACTGCAGATGGCGCTGCCGGTCCAGCCCCAGCTCCGCCACCAGCCGGTAGAAGTCCCCCTGCTGCGCCCGGCGCTGGTTGAGGGGATGCACCCACCACCGGCTCCTTCTCCTGCTTCTCCTCCACAAGGCTGCAAGTAGGAGAACAAGCACGAGCGCTCTCCTTCTTCTAACAGCCACTAAATGTCAAATAGAAACAAGGATCATTTTAGTCTGGTGCATTTTAATTAACCACACAGGTTATAGGTTAGCTTTTAGCTTTATTAGGTTTGTATGCAAGTTACAAAAATGAATGAATGACAACAGGCAACACAATAAAAATAAAAGAAACCATGTGGCTTACCCATGGAGGTAGCCTCACAAAGACGTGTCCAAAAGAGCAGAAAATGAAGCGAGAACCGCTGTTTGCAGCCTGTAGAGCTGCGGTTGTTATCGCGTGAACTGACAACATCACGCGTGATCTTTCAATTCTCCCGTGATTTCGTGATCTCGCGAGCGCTCGCACCTGACCCGCTCCCGGTGAGGATTCACGTGCCACGGAGGTCGGAGCAGAACCGTGACGCAGCCGGTATGAGACGGTTGTCTCTGTGGTCTGCTGTTCCTCTCCGTATAAAAGCGACATAACACGAACATGCACGTGCACGTGTCAGAATGTCCACACGAAGAAAGAAAAGCTGCTTCACCTCATTAATTACAGCTGCAGAGGTGGCGCATCTCATCAGTTTGTGGCAGACGTTCACTTTGGGCACACACACCGCAATGTGGCGCACACACACCGCAATGTGGCGCACACACACCGCAATGTGGCGCACACACACCGCAAGGTGGCGCACACACACCGCAATGTGGCGCATAAGATTTATTATGTCAACACATATAAACGGAGAGTATCTGAGAAGAATTAGACAACTTTTTATTGAACTTTATTGAACCAGAAGCTTGATACGTGTCAAACTTAAGAAGTTTCACCATCCAGGAACGAGTAGTTCACAATTTACAACATATTTTGTGTTATGAATGAAATGAAAAATACTTTATTAATCTCAAAGGGAAATTCAATAAATACAATTTATGTACATAAATAAATATAGCCTATACATAAATAAAAGTTATGTATATAAAATAAAAAAATAAAAAGAAAGTGGATAGATAATAATATCAATTAATAAATATGCGCACACCTGTACATGCACCCGTACATTCAAACATGTATATACATACATCATACAGACATGCTGCTGGTTATACGCTGTTACACGGGACCCTCATGCAGTCCTAAAACTGAGGGGTTACCAAGCAGGAGCTTAAAGTTTATGTGTGTAAAATTATGGAATGAAATTCAGGAAGAAGTCAATCAGTTTAATAATATTCACAAATATTATATATGATGTAAAGCCATAAAACTAATCTACCAGCTGCAAGCGTGGACGTCGTTGTTAAAGCCAAACTGTGTGTGAGTGGAATCTGATGTAAACAAACGTAGATACTAACACTGCCATAGAAATCCTTTCTATATAAAACTATTTATTACCTAATATCTACATATAAATATAGACTAATGTATCAAATTATTTTAAAAACTAACCACAAGACTAATCACGGCTTACAAATTAATTGATCATGATTAATCACCACCCATGACTTTGACTTTGCCTGAAATCTGCTGGTTTGTATTGTTTTGTATCAACAGAAAGAGACAAGCTACAAATAATGAATTTTAACCACGACATGGGTAAACATCAGATGTTCAAGTATGGCGTTACATCGCTGCCAAATACCTCGATGGGCGTATTTATCAATTCAGCAGCGCATATTTTAATCGAGCGAGCGCATTGCACTGATCGCTGGCGTTTTTAATTACTCGCGGGGCCGTGAACGCAGCACAGCGAGCGTAAAACACGCCCCCCCACACTC
>JBAGKP010000021.1:26029749-26042249 GCA_037177255.1 Melanotaenia maccullochi | reverse complement strand
CATGTTAAATAATCGAGATCTCAATTTCAGTCAAAATAATCGTGATTATCATTTTTCCCATAATCGAGCAGCCCTACAGTGTCAGAAAGCTTGGTCTCAGACACAGGTCATGGGTCTTCCAACAGGTTAATGACCCAAAACACACACTTAAAAACACCCAGGAATGACTAAGAGTCAAACATTGGACTATTCTAAGTGGCCCTCTATGACCCTGCTATAAATCCTATAACAGCTGAAACGAGCTGAAACATGCCGTCTGGAGAAGGACTCTTAAAACCTGAGACAACTGGAGCAGTTTGCTCACGAGGACAGGGCTACAATATGTTGTCAGGTGTGTATATGTACATATATGTATATGGAGAGAGAGGGGGGGGGACTGACTCCCCGATAAAGACCAGTGGTTGTTGTTAAGTGTTTTCAAATAAAAAAATAAATTAAATAAAAAAAGGGAAGGAGAATGGAAGTGGGTTTCAATGGACAGTTAGAGTGAAGTGTCATATAAATAGGAGTAAACATTAATATTGTTTTACTTGAAAATGGAACCAGGGTGATAAGTCATGAAGGGGAGGTGGCCCAGTATTGAGCCCTGGGGACCACCACTGGTGACTGACTCATTTACTCACAGCTGACAGACAGGAATTAAACCCAATCCAGGGAAGTGTGTATTAGTTATTCAGTACCTATAGATGCTTAACAGGTGAAAATGTATGTTATGATAAATCCTGAGAATTGGATATCTCACTCTAAACTGTTAGAACAAGAACTCCACCCATCAACTAAGCAGCCAACTGTAGTGAGTTCAGCTCAGATAAAATCACAAACCATGACACAGACATTTAGAGAATTTCATTTTAAACTGAAACTTGCTGCAGTTTATTCCAGATTTTCCTGTTATACTGGACGGTGCCAGCAGCTTACCACAGGGTGTTGAGGACGCGGTGGTCGCCGTGTTTGGCAATCCAGTGCAGCACAGTAAAGCCGGAGATGAAGTCTTGTCTGTTGAGGAGGGATGGGTCCTCTCTGAACAGACAGTAGATGTCGGTCCAGGCGCCCGCGGCCGCCTTTACCATCCAAGCATGCTCTCTGGGCTCCAGAGGAAACGGTGACTGGAGACGGGAACAATAATGTTGTATCATGCATCATAGGATTTTTTTTATCTTTTTATTTTCAAAATGGTACATTCAGAGAAAATTACATTTAAATAAAACTTTTTTTAAAAGGTCAAATTACGTACTTTTTCTGATAACTAATAAAACACCGGCGCTATTGTCTCTACATCATTTGTTCCTGCTCATGGTGGTGTTAAAACCACTCCACTCCCACAAGTGGTGAGTGGTAGACGTGTGAGATTAATGTGTTAAACCTCCATTTAGAGTCTAAAACCAAAGAGACTTAGTACAAAAAGTAAGGGAATAAGTGTTTAGATGTTTATTTCCTTCCTTTAGTAGCAGCAGTGGGTGTTGTACTGTACATGGTTGGAAAGCATCTCTGAATGCTTCAGCCCCATGTTGGTAAAACTGTTTCCACATCTCATTGTTTCATACAACTTTTCTTTACCGACACTTTGCATTATTTTTTTGTAATTTCCGTGTTTACTTGGTATTGCTGTTATAGAGTCAACAGTGGAAGGTTATATGTGTTATTTTCTGTTAATATTGATAACATTTTTTAAGTTACCGCGGTGACAAAGGCTTAAGTCTGAGCGGGCCAACCATGTGCCACAGAATTATGGGTTTTCATTTAACAGTTTTAGTTTGAATCTTTGTTTGGTTGTCGTTAGCCATTTTGTTTTCCCCTGCGTGGGTTATTTGGTCGATTCACTACATAAGTTACACTCGTCAGCCATTGTGTTAGCTCAGTTTCATTTGTTTAAGTTACACTTCTGAGTATCGTTTTATTTAGTTGACCTCTTTTATATGTCGCTTGGTTTATTAATTCTTTTGGATTTTGCATAAGTTTTTTAAATCTTTGGGTCAATTGTTATTGTCATTGTTGTACTGCTTGGTCCCTAAACGCAACACAAACAGGAACTGAAGTTGTTAGGTGGATTTTTTTCTCCCATTTAACAGCAGTTGGTTGTGTTTTATACATAGTTGGGGAGCCTGGTTAGTCATCTTTACATCGAGCTATAACTTGTATGGACAGTCCTTCTGTGGAACAAGCACTGCAGCCAAACATGTCGGTAATATTCTCCTGTTAGTATTCACTCTATCCTGATTTAAGTGGTGTCAGGTTTGTGTCAGTCTCAGACTGGTACCTGAATGATGAAACATACAGAATCAGAATTAGATTTTGGATCAGTGGTGATCCCATATCTCCAGAATCTGGGACCTAACTGCCTCCTCCAGGGTGACAACGCTCATCCCAACTAAGTGTGAGTAGAGAGGATGAAACGACCTGTCGGGAGTCCAGACCTTAACACTAGTGGGATCAGCTTGGGCATCATGTATGTGCCAGAGTGACCGACACAACCATGCTGGTAGACCTTCAACAACTCCTAGCTGAGGAAGGAGATGCCATCCCACATCCAAATGTGACCAGTGTGGGGAGGTGGAACCTTTTCCTTCTTACTGTGGACGCAAGCATCCAATCCACCAAGAAACGAATATTAAGAGAACATTACGGGGGATTAATGCACATTTCTGGGGCAGTACCAACACGTTAGCTGTGTGGCTCATTCCTGTAATCTTCAAGCAGTCAGTATAAACAGGGTTATTTTAAGACTCGATGGGCTTCATTCTGCTTTTTACTGGACTGGATGCATGCTCATCTTCTCCTGGCAAAGGGCTGAGTAATTCCCATCCTTCTTTTCTAGTAGACAGATAACATTACCAGCCTTTCATCTCATTAATCAGGATGAACACGGTTTTCTATGCTCTGGTTGTGCATGCAGCTCTCTATAAACCAGTGTCTCCCAATCCAGGTCCTCGGGACCCCCTGCCTGCATGTTTTAGATGTTACCTACTTTAACACCTGAATTAAATGAATGGCTCGTTAACAGGCTGCAAAGAACTGGATGAAGAAGTTCATTCATTTGAATCAGATGTGTTGGAGTAGGAACACGTCTAGGACATGCAGGGCAGGGGGTCCCGAGGACCTGGATTGGGAGACACAACCTAAACAGAAGTTGCTGTTCTGCATGATTTTTACCCATCAGCACAGTTTAATGCACAATAGCAGAAGGATCACATACAAACGGACACCTGTGAATGAGCATCATTTTAAATCTCTTAAAGTTTCACCTGCCCAACATGGTGACCTCTGGGGGGGTTGCTCCTCCTTCCTCCGCTCCCCTTCCCCTCGTCTGGGACAGTGAGGCCGGGGCCGGGGCTGGGGCAGCGAGGCGGCGTGGCGCAGGATGACAAGGAGGAGGACGACATGTTGTAGTGAAGGCTGAGTGAGGAGGAGATCAGATGGAGGCGGTCCAGCCGGGCGGCCTCATTTTCTCCCACTCCTCCGTTTGCTTCCTCCTGGAGGAGCTGGTCCAGGTCGGCTCCCAGACTTTGGCACATCCTGCTCCGCAGTTGGCTGCTGACCCGCCTGGCCACCATCGGACGCTGCTGGATATGAGGTGAGGAGATGGAGCCGTCCTTGTGGTCGTCACAGAGATCGCCTGCGGGATGAGGTACAGCATCGTCTTTAAATAAGACACAGCTCATAAATTATCACCTGGAAACATTTTAGGGAAAAGATTGTTGATAACTGTCCTTTCATTAATTAAATCATGTTGACAAACTTGAGGTCTGACCTGTGGAGACGTGCCAACGCGTCCCTTTGGTTGGAAACTGCTGGTCATCATCGAGTTGGTCACTGGAAGGATGGCGTGCTGATGGGTGAACTGTGGGATGCTGGTCGTCATAGACATTGTCCATAGAGTGATGCCGTGGAATCGAGGTTTTAATGTCCGCACAGTACATCACAGATTCAGTGTTTAATTCCTGAGGTTGCTGGACTAGTTCCTGGATTTTAGCCACGCCCACTGGTTCACCTGTTATCACACAAACAAGACCATACAAAAATTTTTTATATGTGAAACATCTTAACACAGATCAACTGTAACTGATCAGTAACAAGGAAATAAATTATTAGTAAAGGAATCACTCAATAAACCAATCAATCAATAAATAAAGTCAAATTCATCATCCATTTTCTCAACCGCTTATTCCAATTTGCATCACAGGGAAGCTGGAGCTTTTCCCAGCTATTAGGCGGCAAGAGTACACCTGGACAGGTTGGCAGGCCATCACAGAGCCATCACATGGCCAGCACAGAGCCATCACAGAGCCATCACAGAGCCATCATAGAGCCAGCACAGAGCCATCACAGAACCAGCACAGGGCCAGCACAGAGCCAGCACAGGGCCAGCACAGAGCCATCATAAAACCAGCACAGGGCCATCATAGAACCAGCACAGGGCCAGCACAGAACCAGCACAGGGCCAGCACAGAACCAGCACAGAGCCATCACAGAACCAGCACAGAGCCATCACAGAACCAGCACAGGGCCAGCACAGAGCCATCATAAAACTAGCACAGGGCCATCATAGAACCAGCACAGGGCCAGCACAGAGCCATCATAGAACCAGCACAGGGCCAGCACAGAACCAGCACAGAGCCAGCACAGGGCCATCACATAGCCAGCACAGAGAAACATACACATGCTCCCTGCTGGGGAGGATCTAGAAACCAGTTAACCACCTGGAGGAAGCCGGAGTACCCAGAAACGAACCAGGGAACATGCAAACGCCACACAGAACAACCACTGTTCCACGCTTCCACAGCCGAGCATCGAACCAACAACCTTCTTGCTGTAAGACCAAAGGCTATTTTACTGATAACAAAATAATAGATTCATATTTATCATATATAGTTAATTAAGAAGTATAAATTAGTAAAAATTAATTATTTGATAGAAAATAAAATATAAAAAAGAAACATTAAATTAACAATATAAATAAATTATAAAGGAATAAAAAAATTAGACATAAAATAAATTAAATAAGAAATATGAAATACAAAATTAATTATTAAATATAAAATAAATATTAAATAAAAATGAATTCTTTGACATTATAAAATAAATATAAACTAACTAATTAATTATTATTATTCTTCCTGGTAATTTGTAATAAAAATGCTTCTTTGGTGGTGATTATAATTAAGGATACGCGTGTGGTGGTCTAAGAAGATGCTGCTGTACCTGCTCTAGTCTGCTGACCCACAGCGTTGCTGCTCCACCCTGAAACTCTTGAGGAACTGGATGATGGCTTTTCTCTGGAGGAGAAGCCTGCATCATGAGACGAAGAAGTCAGGATGCTGCTGTGGCTGGAGGACAGCATCCCCGGGGCCCCGGGAGGCTGCGCGTGTCTCTGGACCGGAGGCGTGTTGAGGTCTGCTGCTGGTTTTGGAGCTTGGTGAGTTGGTGGAAGGCGGTGCGCTGCCTCTGAAGGCTGACTACGTCTGGTGGACATCAGCTCCTCCGGGGCAGACCCAGCTCCCATCCCCACGCTTTGTTCCCTGGGTTTTCCATCTGAGGCTGCCTTCATTTCTCCTTCCTCGCTCTGGATGTAAATATGTGGGAGTTTCTTTTCTGTAGAAGATGACGAAGAGGAGATGAAAGAAGCTGTAAATGAGTCTGTGATGGAGGGTGAGGATGCAGAAAAGGCCCTCCCACTTTCACTTAGACTTTCAGAGGCGTTCAGAGGCCACACTCCTCCAGCAGAACGTTGTCCTATTGGGACCTCTTCATGTTCTTCATCATCATCATCTTCAGAGACAGCAGATTTGTAGCTCTTCCTGTATCTGAAACGATGAGGGGCGAGCTGTGGACTGACATCCTCTGCAGGCCTCAGAGGCATCTCTCTTCTTCTCTGGGGTTCTGGGACAGGGACCTCCTGGCTGGGACCAGGAAGTGGACCAGAACCCAGTCTCTGCTGCCCTACTCTAGGACTCTGAACCGGATCAGGAAGCTGAGAGAAAGTAGGAATCATTTGTTGTTTTTTCTCTCGACTCTGACCCACCATCTGAGCTGGTCCTGATCTGCTGATGAGTTCAGGGGCGATGGACACTTCAGGTTCCTGCTTCTGTTTCAGGTTAAATCGAGTGTCCACCTTGTCATTCTTCAGCAAGATACCTGCCGAAGGTAGGACTGTTTTCCTCCCGGGTTCTCCCGACGGGGTGGGCACTGCCTCCTCCCTCTGCTGCGGCTTCTGACGGTGTTTATCTGCACCCACGGTCGGGTTTCGATTAGCATTTACCGGGGAGGAATCGAGGTTATCCCTGGTTGTGGTCCATGCAGGACTTGCCGGATCTCCGGTGCCAACCCCTGGAACATGTCCTCTGTATTTCTTCCTGAGAACCACATAAGACACCCCCTCGATCTGCGTGACGGTGGCCACGGAGTTGACAAACTTTTTAAAGCGCTCCCGGTTCCGTTCGCGGTCCACATGGATCCGGATGAAGTCATTAAAGTGCTGAAGCAGATCTGCGTTTTTCACTGAGCCTCCGTTTCTCTGGAGAAAATATAAAACAGCGTCCTGAGTTAAATCTGTAGCCATGATCGTCTTTACTCGTCAGTTTCTCTCCCGCCCATCGAGTCCCAAAGGTCGGGGCGATGTTTCTGTCAGACCTGAATATAAGCTCCGCCCACCTCAGGTATTTAACCCAAAACTCACCGCTGCATTCCTGCAGGTAACCCGGATGTAGCTGCAGGATGTGTGAAGAATTGTTAGTCATCTGTTGTAGGGACTTCTGTGTCATCCATTTCTCAGACGGTGTTTATCCTACATTTATAAAACAAACTCCAAATGCTGTTCAAGTTTCTTGTTTAGTCTCTTTCTACTTTAATTTGCTAGAGTTCAGCATGAACCGAGACTAACTGCTGCAGATAAAATCTTTTTGTAGCAGCCTTTGCAGATTGAAAATACACATTCACAAAGTTTCTACGGAACATGCACGAGACAAAAGTTTAAACATGTTCAGAAACTGTAATAAAACAAAGAGTTCACTCTGACAAACTTCAGTAATTACCAGTTAAATTAGGGAGACTCACATGAATCATCTCATTATCTCCACAAATCAGAGCTTGTAACCAGTTACAACATGTTAACTGGACAAACAGCCGATTCCTTGAAATAATGAGAAAACTAAACTTATTCTGTAAAAGCGAGCTTCATTATCTCAACATAATGGAAGAATTAAAAACAAAAAGGCTGATTATTATTCTCTAAAGTACGGAAGCTGAGAGCAGCCAGACTGCAGTTATTTATTTTTATCTCCAGATCATCACAAAGCTCCTTTTTTATAAGATTGCAAGTTAAATTTTCTCATTATCTCAAGAAATCCACCATTTGTTTTCTTGAAGACCAGTTACAGCTGGTCATCACGAGGTTACCTGTTTTCTTTTTATTTATTTATTTTTTAAAAATGAATTTTGCTTATATAGACAGACTATGATAAAAATCAAAGACGTCTTTCTTTAGGAAAGTCAAACACGACATGCTCGCCTCTACTTGTTATAGATTCTGTCAAACTGCAACAAATACCAAAATAAATGAGATACTAACTTCTCGTAGTCAAATAACAGAGCTTGTTATCCTCTAATAACCAGTCACAACAAACAGTCATCAAATGAGTTTCATGATCTTGAGATAATGAAATAATAAATAAATAAGTGCTGACTGACTTTTCTTAGTTTTTATATTCTTAAACTTAAAAAAAACAAAGAATTATTTTTATCATTATTAAATGTGTATTAGTTTATTTTTACAGTGACTTTGTACATTAACAACATGACTGTAATAACACAAGAGACGTTTTTATCTGTAGTCCCTGGAATATAAATAAACTAAATCGTTTTCATGAGATAATAGAATAAATTATTCTGTTTAATAAAATTCAGGCATGGCTGCTTTCGCCATCTGTATTAACATGGAAACTGTAAAACCTGTGAGATCATTTGGCTGTCTTTCAAAAAGTGGATTTTTAGATGTTTCTAACAATATAAAAGCAGCGGCACTAAAACAGAAATAATGACAAGAAAGAAGCTGAAATTTCACTACGCAGAACAATCCTTTAAATCCTTTATGATAACAATAAAACAAACAGCTAAGTTCAATCTGGAAGAGCTGAGCGGTGCAGTTAATTATTTATCCTGTTGTTTGTCATAGTGCAGGATTTATTTAAGTATAAATAAGTGAGCATGTGCAGGACACAAAATATATTAATTCAGCAAAAATCCGGAGCCTTTTTTCCTTTGAAAAGACACAATAAATTTAAATCTATTGAACCACTGTCTGTAATAAAAGACACAATCAAAATAAAAATAATTAACTAATTAAAAATAAGGTTTATCAGGAAATCTGAGCTTTGTTGCTGTACTATATTTTGGAGTAGAATAAAACTTAGTTCTGTCAACATATTGTTGGGTTGATTACGTTATCAATTACTGGGAGTCCACATTGATCCAAATTAAGTGAAAAGGCTGCAGGATTGGAGCCAAGCAGAGAGAAAAGCTGTGAAGTTCTGATGGGTAACGTGAGATTGCTAGCTAACAAAATGGATGAGCTTGAGGTGCTAACAAGGTATCTAAAGAAAACAGGGAATACAGTATTATGTGCTTCAATGAGACATAGCTGCGCAATAAGAAAATCAGTGGAAAGCTAAAGAGAGGTGGAATTGCAGAGCTTTTTACCCACCGTAGGTGCATCCTGGACATTTAAAGGAAAACATCTGCACAGGGAACTGTTAGCTACGACTTTTCATCCATATTATTTACCCAGACAATTTACCTCTGTTATTAGTGGTTTATATCATACCTGGTACTACAAACACAGTATCCCAACATTCATTACGATCTGTGGAGACTTCAACAGCGTCTCCATCTCTGCAACAGTCCAAAAGTTTGTCAGCTGCTCCACCAGAAAAAAAAATTATGATAATGTTAAGAATGCACCCAGCTCCTCTGTCCCACCTCCTTTAGAAAGTTCAGACCATGATCTAGTTCTTCTCACCTCCACCTACGCGCAGCAACCAGTCTCACACAGACTGTTAAAACCTGGTCTGATGAAAGATGCTTTGAGGCCACAGACTGGATGTCCTCTGTGAACAACATGGAGACGACAGATCTGTGTGACAGATTATATAAATTCATGTGTGGACAGCATCATCGTCCCACTAAGAGCAGTGACATGTCCTTGTTGAGTAGAGAACCCTGCTCCACAACACAACGAAGAAACCACGGTGTGTGAGGCCTCATCAAGTCCAACAGAAAGTTACGAGATCATTCCTGTCATAACCGTCTGGTACGAGGCAACGTCTTCTTCTGAAAGAAAAGAGAGAGAAAAAAAATTAAAGAAATAGAAAGTAAACGAAATATAGAAAATCACAGAGAAAAAGAGATTGAAGAGAGAAGAGAGAAAGAAGACGCTATAGCAGATATAGGGTGACAGCACCAGCTGTTCAATCTTAACAGAAAAAACAAACAGCTGCCAGAATAGACCCCCCCCCCCCAAAAAAAAAAAAAACAAATAAACAAACAACCAAAAAAAAAAACCAAAAAAAAACACACACCTGCAACATTTTTATGAAAACAAAACTGACATCATCACAGGCACCGACAAGAAGACGGACACGCTACAGATTAAATGAAAATTAAATGAAACCCACACGACACAGTGACATCTCAGCAGGTTAGTAAATAACAGGAATGAGTAGCCACCACAAAGATCAGAGCCACCCTAGGAGGCCCCGAGGACCATGCATCCACCCAGAGGGCAGCAAAGTAGGGCCCAGCCAGAGCACCCCACGGCCCCACCAGGTCTCCCCAGACAGACACTAATTACAGGCTAGCACCCACCCCGACACTCATGTCAGGCACCATGGGAACCAGGGCATTACCTCCCTCCCCTCCTCCTTTCAATCCCATCCTATCCCCCCACCCCCCAACCCTGTGCACACAAGCAGACACCCACATTAACACACTCTAGGACACACCTTGCCCTAACTTACCCCCACCGGGCGATCAACCTCCCATACACTTGATGCGTTGGTTGTTGTTTTTAAAAATGGTGGTTACCACACAAATTCAACAAGAAGATTTAGAAATCCAGAAACAGTAGTTCCAAACTGACCAATCACAAGGGAGTTCTTCTGTGTAACCGTCTGCATAGCAGAGGTGCACGTCAGGACTGGAAGAGGTGCATGTCGAGCCTCTGCAGGCCTATGTGTAACGTACGGCGGTGTCGGTGTAACCGACCACGCGCAGATGCCGCCGGTATAAATCTAGCTTAAGACCCCAAGCTTCGGTTTGGCAGATTTCTTTAGGAGGAACCATAAATATAGTAGCTACATGGCTCCACAACACTACTACTACTCCTGTATCCCTACAGCGACATGAAGAGACTGTGGGAAACATAAATACATGCATTGACAAAAATAGCTAGTACTTTGGTGTTCCAACCTGCACAAACAGCAACTGCTATCAAGACAACAGATTAAAGAGGTACGGCGTGGTAATGCTATGGGCAGACCCAGCGTTATGGGCGGGCCCCAGTGGGCATGGCCCATTCAGTAACTAGCTTTTTATTTTGTATTTGTATTTGTATTTTAGTTTGTATTCTTTGGAAGATCATTTTAATTTATTTAACAGCTTTATAGTGGTACGAAATAAACATATTTAGAATTCGTTCCTGTTTGTGTTCTTGTGGAGCTGAGAAGTTGTGTGTGAATATGTGTCTGTATATCAAATCTGCATCAAATCTCGCAATATCTTAAAGAAGTCATCATCCGGAAACTGGACTTTTTCAAGTTAAAATGTGAACTGGTGTTGGACCGAAGAGTTAACTTCCCTGAAAGCCTTTCTTCTGAAGATGGTCGAGTTTCTCCGTCTGGGCCCTTTGTTCTCAACTGAACCACCAACAAGGTAAACTCTCACAAACACCTGATTTTAATTTGCTCCTCCTCTTCCACTCCTAAAATCACCTACTCAAACTACCGCCGGAGTGGTTTCAACCATAGTCAGGACGAGTTCAACCATAGTCAGGACGAGTTCAACCATGGTCAGGACGAGTTCAACCATGGTCAGGACGAGTTCAACCATGGTCAGGACGAGTTCAACCATAGTCAGGACGAGTTCAACCATAGTCAGGACGAGTTCAACCATGGTCAGGACGAGTTCAACCATGGTCAGGACTAGTTCAACCATGGTCAGAGTGATTGCCACCACTCTCTGGGTGGTTCTAACCATTCTGACTGTTTTAACAGTGGCACGTCAGCAACCACCGTCGTCATAATAGTTATAATAGAAGGTGAACTTGACCTTTTAATCCTAAAATAGGATTTTTGTACCAGGTTTTAAACATGTTTATTTCTGCTGTGAACTTTTTTTAACATGGGAGTCTATAGGGATTTGCTCTGAGTTGGAGGCAGCCCCTAGTGGACGAGGGGGGAACTGCCATTTTTTGCACTTCCGGTTAGGCTTCACATTTCACCACCGGAGGTTGCCGCTTGATTAGGATACACTGTCCTAGAAGACGTGAATGCAGCATTATGAACAACAAGAAGGCATATAACTGTGGGATGTTTTCTGTGATGCTCAGGGGAAGGACATTGACAGTCTTACACACTGTGTGACGGACTACATCAACTTCTGTGTGAAAAACATGGTACCTACCAGGACTGTACACTGTTTTTCCAACAACAAACCCTGGATTACTCCTGCCATGAAGGCTCTTCTGAAGGAGAAAAATAGGGCCTTTAGGTCAGGAAATAAAAAGGGGTTGAAGATTGTGCAGAGGAAACTGAGGAGGAAGATCAGGGAGGGAAAGAACAAATACAGAACAAAGACTGCGAATCAGCTGCAGTAGAACAATGTCAGTGGAGTCTGGACGGGCCTTAAAGACGGGATTGAAGATAACAACCTCAATCTATTCGTCAATAGATTTAATCAACCATCTGCCCCTCCCCCTGTCCAGGCCTCCCTGCTGCACTGCTCTTCACCCTCTCCCACCTCCCTCACCACAAAGCCCACAGCCGCCCTGTACATCTCCTACACTTCCTGTCCAGCGCTCCACCTCTCCTACTACAACCTTGTGCACCTCCTGCCCCAGCCTGTCCCTCACAACAAACCAGGTGAGGAAAGAGCCCAGGAGGATCAAGGCAGGAAAGGCTACAGGTCCTGAAGGAATCAGCTCAAGGTTTCTCAAGACCTGTGCAGACCAGCTTTGTAAGATAGTATGTCACCTGTTCAACCAGAGCCTGAAGCTGGGGAGAGTCCCAGAAAGACCCCGAACCCAAAGGACTCCAACAGCTACAGGCTGGTGGCACTGACATCCCATCTGATGAAGACCTTGGAGAGGCAGGTTCTTGTCCATCTCCGGCCTCTAGTGAGCCCATCAATGGATATGCTACAGTTTGCCTATCAGCCTGGTTTTGGAGTGGATGATGAGGTCATCTACCTCCTACAGAGATCCCTCTCTCACCTGGAAAAGGCTGGGAGCACTG
>JBAGKP010000021.1:25982990-25996337 GCA_037177255.1 Melanotaenia maccullochi | reverse complement strand
TTTTACACCATGCTGAACACCACCCTGGAACTACTTTTTACACCATGCTGAACATCACCCTGGAACTACTTTTTACAGACATGTTTCTGCATCAGATTCAAAATTAGTTAATATTTTCCACTAAATGATAAATATCTCAGTTTCAACATCTGATATGTTGCTTATGTTCTGTTGGGAATAAAATATGGGTAGATAAGATTTGGAAATCCTTGCATTCTGTTTTTATTTACATTTTATACAGCATCCCAACTTTTTTTGAAATTGGGATTGTAAATTTTCTTAAAATGCACTTACTTTAAAGTAGTCTCTAAAAACTTGTGGAAATTATTTTTTTGTTGTTCTTTTAAACTAATGAAATATGTTTTAACAATCAAAAGCTTCTTAAATTTCTCCACAAAATGTGCCTTTATTTTAGAACATCATCATATTCAAGCAACTGTAACTCCTACAAGTTACCTGTTGCTGCACTTCTCTATGTTATTTCTAACATTATGGACTCATAGTTAAATCTTTATTTTGCTCATCGTTATCCTTTATTCAGAACCTTTAGTTCACACTGACTGTAGAATAGAAGTTTCACAAACATTTAATACAATTATTTGAAACTTCAGCTTGTATAGAATTACACTCTTAGATAATCTAAATATAAAACTTGTTTTTCCAAAAGATCTGCAAAATGTTTATTTCAACCACAGAAGAATTTTTTTTACAATAACCATTCTTTTTGATTCACTGACATCTTTTGAGGCAATAAATAAATAAATACAAATTTAAGATCTGGTCAGCTGCTGCAGTCATCAGATAAAAGGACGGTGTATAAGGAAATTAAGCTGCTGGAGGTGTAAACACACATTTAGACACTCAGATCGTCACAGCATGTGTGAAACACTCATATATAGCAAAAATCTCATATTTATCGTTACTTGCATTATAGAGTTCAGAGAATTAGAAATAGATTAGAAACAAAATAGTCCAAACTTCTTAGAGATAAAGTCATCACAGGATAAAAGGAACACATCTTCGTTGTTTGTGTGTTATGGTTGCAGACTGATGTCTGGCTCAAGATATTTCCATACCATTCCTTTTAAAAACAAGATAACAGCTGACATATTAAATGACTTATAAACAGAACTGGTCTTCAAACTTTTCTATCAGTGACGCAGACAGAGGTCAGACAATTCAGTTCAAACTTGACTTTTAAGTTACAGTAAATAACCTTCGAAGTTGTCTGGACCAGAATGTCTTGTTGATGTCAGAGTTCAGGGGAGAATGGGCAGACTGGTTGGAGATGATGGAAATTCGACAGGAAGTCAAACAACCACTGGTTCCAACCAACGTCTGCAGAACAGCATCTCTGAACACATAACACAGCGGAGCATCTTCTGCTTCTTGTTAAGGAAAAGTTCAGCCTGAATATCAGCAGATCTATTGTGTTTGTTTTCTTTCACAGCAGCATTTGAGCTGCATGGAGTCAAACCTGATAACCTGTCTTATCCCAGTTTGATCTAACAATATTACAAAGGACCTCCTATTTAATCCTCTTGCTTCTACAAATGCCCCAGGAAGTGTTGACGTTAACGTAATGACAAGCTCCATGACAGTCACCACTCTGTGGTCTCCTTGGTCTCATGAAGCTCTGAAAGTATGCGCTTGTTGTACCTGCTTTGTATAAAGTTCAAAAGTATTTTAATAGCGCTTTTAGAAATCATCAGTTTAACCCTAATTTGGTACTAAGTGTAACTGCTCAGCTCTGATGGCTGCCTTTTCTCACAATGCGGTGGTAGAGCTGAGAGACAGCCATATTTATCACCAGTGGACCATCTGAACCTTTTTCTAAATTTTATTTGGCCTTATATTTTGTTGTGTTTCCCATGTTGATTGGAGACAAATATACAGCACATCCCATTTAAAAGTTCTCTATTTTCACTACCTACATGAGGGACTTGTAAATTATTATTAGCTAAGCAAAAACCTCTGCATACCAGTAGCTGTTAATGGAATCACGCACTGACCTGGCATGGTAACTGTAGGGCCAGGCGTTGCTCATGGTGTCCATCGTTCCTTGTTCCAGTTTCTGGCCGCCTTCGCCAAGCTTCGTCGAGTGCCACGAATGAGGACGAGACGCCGGCTCAGTGCGTCTGTGGGAGTAAAACACGATGGGGGAGTCAAATTTAACACTCCTGGCCAAACACCACAGGAAACTGTAAATAACTTTGTTCCTGCCTTCAAATAACCCACGAAGGCAACAAAACAAAAAGATTAGACACAGAGAGCAAGATTCCATCCTTAGATTAAATAACCTGGCTGTACTGCTCATGTGTTCAGTGCTTGGTAAGGACCAGTATCTTTGAATTTGCCATTTTGATAGAAAACATACTTTGAGACAACACTGGTTCGATTCATTTCACGCAGGATGCTTCTGATGAATGAACCTGGCATTGGCACAGATATCTCCACCCTGCTGTCTCTGAGCAGCAGAATAAAACTCGTTTACTGTGAACTGCTTGACACCAGTCCAGATGTCTTGAGATGGAAACCTAATAGAATAAATTACTAACAGAAAAACCATGAACATTAATCTCAGGCTGCTTGGACGTCGTGTATCTGTCTTCTAAGAAGAGGTGCTTCATGTGATTCTTTATGAATCCAACATGAATAAACGTTCTCTCTGGTCATGATGAACAGTTCTCATAATGTTCTTGTCTTTTATCTCTTGAGGAAAAACTGATGTCTTTGATTCCAGGTTAAAACTCTTCTTCAGTTTTCTCTGGACTCTGTTGCTGCGTCTCCTGGTTGTTTGTTTGTGTGCATGTGTGTTTACCATTCATCAGCCAATCAGCATCAGTAAGGCTATGTGGTTGTTTCGCCTTCTAAGCCCCCGGTCAGATGACGACAGCATCGGTGTGCAAACTTATACACTTAACTGTGAACTGAATTCGGGTCGTGGTTAAGAGAAATAATTCTGGGACAACTTATGACTTGAACACATGGTGCTGCTTTATTCTCGCACAGTTACAGAAAACACAAAGCAACTCTTGTGCACAGAGAATGTGCACAGATGTCATCATCGCACAGAATTATGGGAGTAATTTGCCATGTTGGGTGCGTTTACATTGGTTCAGTAGTGGCTCTTCTCTATTTAATCTCCAATTTATTCTAAATTTCTGCATTTCATAGTATAATTTTCTCCAGAGTTGAGTCCTCGGCTGCAGCAGAAACTTCGTGATCAGCGCACAAAAAGGAAATTAACCGGTAGATTTTCATCTTACGTTTCAGTCTTGGTGCAGTGAATGGACTGTACTTATACAGCCCTTTTTAGTCTGGTTGACCTCCATTACTGGGCAATCGAGGTGCAGATCTACTGCACCAGGCAGGACTCCAGATCTACCACACCAGGAAGGACCCCAGGTCTACTACACCAGGCAGGACTCTAGATCTACCACACCAGGCAGGACTCCAGATCTACCACACCAGGCAGGACTCCAGGTGCAGGCTGTGCAAAGAGGCCTCTGAAACAATCCAGCACCTCACAGCAGGGTGCCAGATACTGGTAGGCAACGAATACATGGAACTCCAGAACCAAGTAGCTGGCATAGTGTCCAGAAACATCTGTGGAGAATATGGACTGGAGACCCCTAGGTCCCAATGGAAACACCTCCAAAGGTGGTAGACAATGAGAGGATCCTGTAGGACCTCCGGATACAGACTGATAAAATGGTGGTGGCCAACCAACCAGACATTGTTATCATGGACAAGTAGCAAAGGAAAGCCGTAGTGATGGATGTAGCATCCCCAACGATGGAAATATCAGGAAAAAGGAACACGAGAAACTGGAGAAATACCAAGGACACAAGAAAGCCTGGAAGGTGAAGGCAACAGTAGTACCAGTGGTCATCGGAGCAGTGGGGACCATGTCCCCTACACTGGAGAAGTGGCTCCACCAGGTACCTGGAGAACCATCAGACATCTCCATCCAGAAGAGAGCAGTCCTAGGAACAGCTCCATCATGACAGCTGACACCGTCATGATGGAGCTGAAGTGAGGACCCAAATGCAGACACAGACACGGAGGTAGAGATGAGGAGCAGGTGAAGTGAATGAGAAATCAGACCAGGTGATCTAACGAGCCAGGAACAGAAAACACAGCACACGAGGGAAAACTACAAACTGCACTAAACATGACTAAATCAAAAACACAAACCATGATCTAAACATGACAAACACCAGACTTCAAACCAAGATCATGAAACAGGGCATGTCAGGTTTTCTTAAAATTGAAGGGTTTTGTTGGTGACGCCTTAAATATTTGTTAAACTTCATAGATATATACACTCGATGCCGCATTCGGGCTTGTCAGGCACGTCAACACGGCCGCCATCTTGGGCCTGGGTTTCAGACCCGGTCAGATTGTTTAGACTGTGTGTGTGAAACCAAAACGCCAGATTTTTGTGCTGCATACGGATGTTCCTGTGAAAGAAACACCGAAACCAAGATAAGAGGGATAACCTTTCACCAGTAAGAAGTGGTTTTATATTATTTATCTCTTATGAACTTGTTTAATTTGACATATTTCTAAAGCTAACATAAATAAAAAATGTTTTTGTTAGTAAGATGATGTAAGTTAGATATTAAGGTGGCATGTTGCAATCAGCCACTTCATATAATTGTGTTAAGTAGGTCATGTCATTCCAACATTATCTATTAAATCAGTTTCATGGCGCTAACATGAACTTTAACTGCTGACCGGCAGCTACAGAAGAACTGAGAACTGAGCGATTTCAGATGGATGTTTCCAGAAGATAAATGTAGGAGGCAGCATGGGTAGCAGCACCCAGGAGGAGAGACTTCAGCCGTCTGCAGCCTCATTTTAACCCAGAGGACTTTAACAGGACTGGACGGTCAGCTGGTTTAAAGGAAGACGTGATACCATCCACTTTTAATATTTCACTAACACAACGGAGTCCCCCTTGACTCGGCTGAAAACTGTGACTTGGACATACTGATCAAGCTCATCATACCTTCAAACTGAAACAAAGAACATATCCAAGTTATAAGAAAACACATCTGCAGACTAAACTAGTTCCTGTGCTATTTAAGTGTTATTACTGTTACAGCTGTATGGACAGAAGACATAAAGCTGTACAACATCCTCACAGCCCAGTCATGCTTTTTATTTATAAAATGTTTGTCTCCTTTCACCCTTAACACAGCCTCATTCACAGAAACAGATGTCTGAAACTGCTGCAGGGTTTAAAACACAACCGAACAGGGTTCGTTATCAGAGCTGGAACCAGAAAAATGATGTTTTCAGCATTAAAAATCCCACCGTGTCCGACACACACAAACACAACTGCATGGTTTCATTAAAGAGGGATGACAGAGGCATAGAAGGGAATACTGATGGACGCATTTAGGATAGATGAGAAGGGTACAGACATCCTGAGGAGGAGCCCTACAAGACATGGACGCACTGATCATAATTGTTGACTGAAATCTTGGAAGACCAGAATAAATGTGACCATGTTGTACATACATATGGGACATCTACAAGCACCTGTGTATCCCACGGTCCGCTGGGAGTTATAATACAACAAGATCAAACACAGTCAGTAAGATAGACGCTATGAGAGCAGCTGGGAATAAGACTCAAACCATAAACATCAAGATATGTAGCTGGAATAATGAGTTAGTTTAAGGGTAGTTTGATGGTACTAAATGAAAGGGGTAAAGATAAGTAGGTTTAAAAAGGCCAATATGTAGAACGAACCTAAGAAGAAAGAAAAGTTTGTGGATGACCAAAGCTCTCGAGTCAGCATATAGAACACATGCTGATATAAATTAATCTAACGAGGAGCTAGGAAAAACTGCTCTGAAAGACCGTGGCAGCACAGTAACAGATCTATAGAGTTCATGGTCTACCACAGCAGAACCAAAGGACCAGTTTATGCAAAGATGCCCCAAGACTGTCCAACATGTAGGAGGTTACAGACGTTTGCTGGAACGCTGATTAAAGAGCATCATGCTCCATGACAACACAATATAAACTCTCAGCTAATGTTAGAGCCCACAGCACACAACCGGTCCGTCCATCAGTGCTATTTGTTATGTCCACCATGTCGTGCAACTTCAAGCCTTTTTTTCAGGAATAAATTCAGTTTTTGTTTATAATAGTTATGTTTGTGACATTGCTGAACATGTTATCTGACAAGTCCTGATAACAGAGATATTCACTAGCATGGCAGTTGCAATAATCTCCTCCTGACCATTCTTCACATATCCTGTTGCTTGGTATTTATTCTCAGAGATAAACAGGAAGTCATTTTATCTGACCAAGTTGGAGACAGAAAACATGAAAGCCTGCATGTCTCTGAACCACAGGGACCTGGCTAATGACAGGACATGACTAGAATACCTCAACGCTGTTTCATCGCTGCTGCACTCGTACAGATATTCACCTTCCTGATAAACTCTCAGAGAACTGCACCCGTTTATTTTGTTTAAAATTCCAATCTGGAGCCATAATATGTTAAAAATGTGCCAACGATAAGTAACTACCAACATAAACTTAAAAAATATTAGTCAGAGCTACAGCGTCTTCTAAAAGACAATTTCCAAATCAACAATGTCATAAAAACAATCTTAATTCCAATAACAGCTGAGATGCTGTGTAAAATATAAATAACAGAATGATTTACACATCATGTGAAACAATACGTTATCCACAATAAATAATGGGGATAATTGGTAGAAATTCCATATTTGTTAATTATTATTTTAGCATTATTTCATGATAAATAGTTAATCTCGAATCTGATGGCTATAAAAGTTGGGATAGCGGCAACAAAAGGCTGCTAACAACAAACAAATGAACCACAAACCAGACAGACGGTCATCGAGTCTGTGACATGACTGGGTGTAAAGTCTCCCACAAATAAAAATGGGGAAAGGTGAGTCTTCTGCTAAAAACTGCATCTACTAAGTGAGAGTGAAGGAATCTAGAAAACTGTTCTGTGGTCAGATGAATTAAAATTTGAGAATCACAAGAGAGGAGCCCTTTGTTATCAGCATTCAAGTCGAAGGGTCGAATCCCTGATTATACGCGGGAGCATTTGTGCCATGTAAAGGACAACGTGCGGACCACCGTTAGGGGTTGAAGGTACACCATTAATGGTGGGTTTTAAGCAGGTCTTAAGAAGAGGAGTCCACTTGCCTTACAGACCTCTTCAGTCTAGATCTTCCCAACTTTCTGAAATGTTGCTGCCATCAAATTAAAGATGAGAAAACAATTTTCATAAAATAGTAAAATCTTATAACATTTAATGTGCTTTCTATGTTTGGCTGTGAATTTTGATTTGTGATATTTATATTTTCTTACAGTAACTTTTACAGCATCCCAACTCTTTTCTTTCAAATTGGGGATATTAATCATCTTGAATCAGAAATACTAAATCTAAGGCTGACATCATGTCTCAGTTATGTGCTCAAGTTATGTAAAAGGTTTAAAAAGTCTAAAGTGTCATTGTTAGGCTAAGCCAGTGGTTTCCAAACGTTTTCTGCAGGGCCCTCTTTTCATCATTCCTCTGCTATAGTATGACCCGGAAACTCTGCAATCTACTTCAGGTGAGTTGAGCTTTGAATGAGATGGATGCTGCTCTGGTACCATTACCTGTTCAGGCCAAGGGCAAAATATGCCTCCTCATCTTTTCTTGTCCATTTCTTTTGTTAGTTCAACTCTATGTTGTTGATTCATCATCGTGGTACTTCCACAAATTTGTCTATGTTTTGCTAGCAGTGTAAAACATAAAAGATTTTAGCCTTGCTGTGCCCTCCCCTCCGGCCCCGTCATGACTCTGGGGCTCGTCCTCCAGTTTGGGAACGACTGGGTTGAGTCAAGGTTGTGTCACAGTTGCTAGTCAATTTACTGAAGTAATGTCCAAATCAGCTCAGAGAGTCTCAGGTTACATACAAATCAACTCTTTACTTTGCAGAGGTCATATCTGAGTCATGACGACTGCGTCCAGGTAAAAGTCCTGGATTTTTATAAGATACTAAGCTCATTTCTAAACTGGATAAAAGTCTTAGTTATATCTGTGCTAAATGTCAGCTTTAAGTCCAAAAACAAACCCAAAAAGGACCAGAAATAAAATCCTCTCTGTGCTAAAAATGTACAAAGCATTTCGTTTGTTTGTCTAAAATATAACAAAAAGACTCTTTTAGACAAAGTAATGCAAACCTTGTGTTGCCTCCCTTTAAACTTTAAACTGATTAAGTGAGGTGTGACACGTTTTACCTGGAAGTGAACTTGAGGACTTTGGAGATGAGGCCAGTCGCCAGGCTGTTGACGCTGGCCTCCGACGGCGACCGGCACAGCACCCTGTCTGAGCGGCCCGGCTCCAGCTTTTTCTGCTTCTTCTTCAGCTTCCTGCGGTAAAACACCTCCAGCAGCTCCATGGCAGCAATGTACAGTCCACTTTATTTATACTCTCTTTCCTGTTTCTTCCCTCTCAGCCTGTCCTTATTTTTAACTTTCTTCTCCTTTATGAAGTCCAAGCGAAGTCCATTTCTACGCCTTTTACTCTTTATTTTTTGGGATCTTTAATGTGTTTCCATGTAGAAAATTTACATTCAAATTTCTTCTTCGTCTGATCAGCTTAAATGATTCCTAACATGTCTTACAAGACCCCACAAAACCACTTACCCTGTACTTTACTTCAGTTGCATCTTTAGTTTTCTTTCTCTACCATATCTTTTTATCATTTAACAAGATAATCTCCTTTCTTTGACCAATCGAGACCCTAGTTCTTGTCAAACATGTCACTAATGATGCTGTCTGCTATCTCATTGGAGTCAACTGCACGACATGCGGCTAAATTTTCCAAGTTTATATACTTCTTGCCATAAAATCTCCAAAGAAAAATCTGGTCTCTGCCATCCTCAGATCTGCCTCTCTGCCCTGGTTTCAGTTGGACTCTGGCGGGTCAGACTGAGCTGCGCTGCATCTGCCCCCGGCCCCCAGCTCGTTAAGCAAATCAAGCAATTAAGTGTCATTAGGCTACCGTACGATAAAAGCATGAAGTAAACATCCTCGGCACAACTTGGTCTGGACGGTAGCTGTTCAGAGAACAGAGTAAAAGAGAGCAGAGAGGAAAAAAAGAGGGAGGAACAGCGAGACATAATGAGTGGTAAGACGGGGAGGGAGAAAGGAAGGAGAGAGATAAAGTGTGGTTAGATCATTAGGGTGGAGATAGTGAGGAATGAAGCAGTGATTGGACTGATAGAGAGATGGTAGGGACAGGGGAAATGGTGAGACATAAAAGGAGTGGGAGGATGAAAAAGGCCTAGAGATCTGGTTTTACACTGGTGGAATAAAAATTGGAATTTGGGTCAATTTTAAGGCAAAATCGGTGATTAGAAAGTCCAAAGGTGAGAAGGGGAAGGGAGGGGAGAAGGAGGAGTATGGAGGGGGAAGAAGAGGAAGGCCAAATAAACAGAAAGGCTGAGCGTGTTGAAAACAGGAAAACAGTTGAGTTAATTTTGAAGCTGTGGGAATCACATGCTGCATCATGTGCATCATGCGCATCATGTGGTCCTGCAGCGAACAATGAGGCGATTATTATCAACAAACGCTTGACAAGTGTCAGGGTCATTGATTAAAGTTGGAAAAGTTTTGTGGTGAAAAGTGCCTTTAGAGAGCAGGTAGAGTTTTTCTTTTTTCTTTAAAATCCAGTTCAATCCATGACTTCTGATCTGCACCAAAAACTCTCCTGAACACTAAACTTTAGTTCAACAGTTTGGATTAAAAACAGTTTATTGTGTTATCATGTTTTCAGCATTTATCTTAAATAATGAATTATTTGAGTTTTTCTTGTCATAGACTTCTAATCAGGGCTAAATCTGGCCTTGACTTGTTTCCTGGATGAGGATGACCTGATCTATTAGAAATTCAGAAGCTCTAAGGCAGTGCTTCTCAGTCCTGGTCCTCAGGGACCACGGCCCTGCATGTTGTGGTTCTTTTCATTTCCAGCACACCTGATTCAGATTAATTGAACTGCTTGTCAAGTTCTTTGCCAGCCTTTCTAACAAGCTGTTCATTTGAGTTAGGTGTGTTAAAGATGGACACCTCTAAAACATACAGGGCAGTGGTCCCCGAGGACCAGGACTGAGAACCACTGCTATAAGGGCATTTCAGGGAAAATATAGTTATTTACAGTCGTGAAAGTACCAATGGGCAAACGATGATGGATCAAGAACAGAGATTTCAGCTACCAAAAGAATTAAAAGAAAATATGATGAGGCACGTCTTCCCCTAAGCATGACCAGGTAATGGTGAGTGGTGGGTAATGAGGAGAGACCACAGTGTGTCTCAAAATATCAGCAGCTGATAGTATGAAAACTAGTTACAACCCCACCTTGGAATTTCTCATTCTGGACACAAAGAAAAACCTGCTGATTACTTTAGCAATAAATGACTCAACTGTCATATCAGCAGAGTTGTTTTACCAAAGCAGCTTAAAATTCAATTCACCTGAAGAGTTTCCAGTTTAAAACACCTCACACTGAGCAGAGGGATTAACATTATTGTTGTCAATCAAAACAATGGAAAGAAAAAGTTTGGGCATCACTGGATTATGATAAGTCTCCTGTGGGCCACATGTGATCCAGGTGTCAGCTGTTGGTCTGGACGTGGATTACGACAAGTATTTTGTGGGCCAGAAGTGGTCCTAACATAGGAAGCCTTCCTTACGGAAATATCCTTGTGGGCGACATGTGGTGGTCATGTTGCTTAATGTTTTGCAGTAAAACCATTCTTTCAATACAAATACTACGATGGGTGGAAGTAATGCAATTCAGATTAAAATACGTAGTAATTTTGATTAATCTAAATAGTTTTAATATAAAATATAGCTTTTTTTTCATGGATATCTTTGCATCCTGTGGTTGATTCACATCTATCTGGAGTTTAATAGGTTACGTCATAACTCATTTCAGTATTTATCACATTTGTTTTCATGATCCTCGCCAGCTTTCCAGCTGCTTGTTCTTACTAATCCCTGCCTGTAAGTTTGCCTCATGGACTGATACAGCAAATCTAACCTCTGCTTTGGTTGATAAACCTTAACTGTTTAAACTTTTAAGATGTGTACTTAAATTGTAAATATTTTGCTAATCCTTAGTGTTTCTATGCTAATGCCTTGCCAAGAGAGCAACAGCTGCATTATATAAGGTCAAATTAATATTTACCTTCTAATTTGTTACCAGCCACCCACCCAGATAGCAAAATGTTTTGGGCCCAAATGTGCATTATTGTTTTGTCCAAATTTAGCCTTGACTCACCGTATTGACTAAATGTGAGTATGGCTGTCAAAAATCAGTCACCTGACCACCACATGTGGTCCACAAGGAGATTGTCAAAAGGAGGGCTGCCTATAGGACCACATGTGGCCCACAAAATACTTGTAATTCACGTCCAGGCCAACAACTGACATCTGGATCACATGTGGTCCACTGGAGACCTACCATAATCCAAGCCAGGCTGACATCTAACATCTGGTCCACTTCTGACCCTCACAACACTTGTCAGTGCCATAACTGAGCCATAAGTGCCAAAAGTAGCCCTAAATCCCCCCTACATGTCTGCCACATGGGCAGTAACCAGTGCTGGTTTGGCTGGGATGTAGAAACACAAGCTTATTACAACTAGTAAAAATCTGTGTTGGTTGACAGAAAATACCAAAGAGTTTTACTAGTAAAGCCTTAAAAATCCCAATGTCCTCCTGATGGGAGTAGTTTCTTTCCACATAGTCACGTAAACGACATGCAATGTCTTTGTTAACAAGGGATGAAGGACCCAAATGCAGGACTACAAGGCAAAAGGCAGGAAAGTCAACTTTGAGACCAACATGACACAAACAAAGGCAGAAGAATCCAGGAACTAAACTCCAACCTAGAAAAGACAAAACATCAACAAAGACTCATGACAGACGAGTATTGAGCAAAGCAAACAGGCAGATTATAGACAGAGGGCGGCTAATGACCCGATCTAGAGCAGGTGTCATCAGTAACAGAAACCAAGTGTAACAAGTGCAGAAGTAAAACTAATTCAAATTAAAACAGAAACAGGCTTTTTCATCTATACTGTAAGTGACATGTCTGAGAGCACAGAACATAAAAACAAGGCAAAACCTAAATGAACGATGAACCCAAAACACACACGACCACGACAATATCAACAGTAGTCAATCCTGACAAGAACAAAAAGGGCATTATTAGTTATCACAAGCTCTTTTTGGCCCGTTCGTTTTTCTACTTTCACCATTATTTTTACTTTGCTGTCACCTGCTAAAGGCCGCAGTCAGGAGTTAAAGGTCCCATATTATACATTTTTTCAACAATTTCATATGGGTGTCAGAGGTCCAACAACATTGTTTTCAAAGTGTATTACCCCAAATTCAGCCTTGGTTCATAATATCAGCCTTTCCAAAAGTAGCTCTAGTGAGCACTACAGAGAAGGAGCTATTTCTGTGTCTGAACCTTTAAATGTTCTTGAGAGGCGCCTGTCCACACTCCTCTCTGGGAGAGAATCCGGCTTTTGGTGGTGCCCGTTTTGTGATTTTAGAGGGCAGGCTCAGCTAGATGGGGGGGCGGCTCAATGACAGTATCCATTACAGCAGGTAGTGGTTATTTCCCTTCTTGAGCTCACAAAGGGAAAGATCTCACTCACCCATTTGAGCACACATTTGCTAAAAACTGGAGCAAGCGAGAGAGGATACAGAATTTTCTTATTTGTTGGGCTTCATACCCAGGCTATGAGGACACCTTTAGAAAGTGAATTTAGCATAATATGGGACCATAATAAGGGAAAAACAGGACTGGAGTTCGAATTAATTTACATAATTTGGTTTGGAACAGAAATCACCAGTTGCGGACCTCCTGGGGCGGTGATTTAAATCAGTGGGTAATTAGCAGACTTGTGCTTGAGCTTAACATCAAGCTCCGCACAAGTCTGAAACAGGTGTTTTGCAGCAGGGAAACTTCTAAAACCTGCAGGACACCATTGAGGACCAGAATTAAAGATCCCTCAGGACACTGGCCCAAGAGGTACCCCTGGTTTAGATGTTACAAAAATACATTTTTACAAACTTTACGCATTGTCATAAAATAAGAAGTTTTATTCTTATGACATGGCACTAAGTCAGTTCAAGGCACTTTTAACGATACAGTTCAATTCAATCCAGTTCATTGTAGCACAATTAGAATCCAATTAAATCCATTATATCCATCCATCCATCCATCCATCCATCCATCCATCCATCCATCCATCCATCCATCCATCCATCCATCCATCCAT
>JBAGKP010000021.1:25929572-25943127 GCA_037177255.1 Melanotaenia maccullochi | reverse complement strand
GGAAGCTGAGGAGTGCTCCTATTCCCAGACGCCTGATGGTGAACTTTTACAACTGTGCCATCTGCAGTGTGCTGACATATGGATTTCTAGTGTGGTTCTCCAGCTGCACTAAGGCTGACCAGCAGGAACTTCAGCGGGTGGTGAAAACAGCAGGAAGAATCATTGGGACGACTCTCCCAGAAATCAGCACCCACTTGCTGTTTGAGAAGAGCGCGTAACATCCTGCGGGACCAGCACCACCCTGCTGATCTCCTTTTCCACCTGCTGCCCTCAGGGAGAAGGTACAGGGCCATAAAGGCCAGAACATCTAGCCTGTATCCTCAGGCTGTGAGACTACTAAACACTGCCTCCCTCCCCTTTCTGCCCCCCTCTCATGGACAATAACCACACCCACCATCAGTAGCACTGAACTGGTTTTGCATTGCTGCATGATGTCACTGTTCATGTATTTGTCTGAATGTCCCTGCTCTCAAATGCACTTTATCAACAACATGCCCTCATGCTGCTGCCAGTACTGTTACTGTACTGATGTCATACTGGGCTAAATGTTTACACCAGGGTTTTTAGGGGTTACGTAGGTATTTCACTTTATAAACTATGTATGTGGATGTTACAAACGTAATTTCGTTGTTCTTCTGTGACAATGACAATAAATACTTGAATTGAATTCATATGAACACAGTTATTATGAATTGGACTAATGTGGATTATAATGGATTTGTTTTAATTTGATTATAACTGAACTGTAATGAACTGGATTGAATTGTACTGTCTGTAAAACTGCCTTGTCATGAATTTGTTGTGAATTGGATTCTGTACTAATAAAGCTGAAATGAATTTGAAGCTGGTGAGGTCAGAATATTCTTCAGCTCCAACAGTAACGCTTAGTTTGGGATTCTGTAACGCTGACACAAACACTGTTTGCTGCCAGTCATGAGAGATTCAGATTAATACTTATGAACACTTTTTAAGCTAAGCTCAGCTGCCTGTATTAACACAACCTGCCTGCAGGCCTCCGCTGTGCCGGATCCACTGTCAGGACCACAGGGTCGAAATGCTACATGTCGGTGTGGGTTGTCGCTTTAAAGCCAGGTTAGCTAACGTCAAAGTTAACTTTCATCAATGGCGGTTAGCATCAACACCTGAAGTCATCAGGGATTATTAACTTTTTAGTGCATAACGTAAAGTAACTGTTTGCATTTGTTTGTATGTAACATTATAAAACATTTTTAAACTCTCGTTGCATTAGCTCGTCACACAGTTGAAAAGGTGTCTTGAGAAAGCCGAGTTAAAGCTGATAGCCTGAAAAGTGCACACGTGGGATCAACATGCGTCAGGACTACATAACAATTTTTTCCAATTTTCCCACCACTGTTATACTAAAGTATATAGAAAACAAAAAGTAACTGAAATGACTGAGAAATGGCATGCTTCTGCTCCATCAGTACTTTAATTTTTGATACTTTACTATATATATATATATATATATATATATTTAGTATATATATATATATATAGTATATATAGGGAACCAGTGACATAATAAAAGAGCCCATATTGATCATTTTAGTGTCTATTTTTATCTTTTAATGAATCCATCTTTTAGAAACATTTTCCAGTCACAAAATCCTGGACAGAGACAACCAGATTACAAATTCAAGTAAGGGGCAGCGTGGCTCAGTGGGTAGTGTAGTCGTCCTGTAGCCCAGGGTTGCCGGTTTGATCCCGGCCTGGAGAGTTCATGTCCCTGAGCAAGACACTGAACCCCTAGTTGCTCCTGATGGGTCATGGTTGAGCGCCTTGCATGGCAGCTTCTGCCATCAGTGTGTGACGGCGGAGGACTCGGTTGAAGATGTTTCGGGGTTGCATAAACGCAGCAGAACAACAAACACGTTTTCGCTGCTAAAGTGGACGTGCTGATGTTCTGTGGACGGGGAGGAGCACCAGGCTGACGCTGTTCTGCAGTATGGTAGGTTGTCGAAAGAGGATGAAGTCGATGACCATAAAAAAAGGAATTGATCCTGGAGCCCTTCTAGTTCATATTTTACAAGCCTGAGGAGATGTGGACGTTCTGTGAGGAAATTATGGACAAAAGAAATTGTTTGGCTCACTGGGAACGTCACACAGATGAAGAATAAAAGGCTACAGAACATTTTATCATGTTGTAACTTGGTGTGTTTTTTATGTTTCCCCATTGATAACTTAATAATTTACTTGGATTATACTGTAGAAATCAAGAGTTGGGTTGTACCTAGCGGTACTTTGGTGCTCCAGCAGCACAAGAACATGAGTAGCATAGAAGCAAAAATTAAATATATGGTGGTGAAGAACATAAATACAGAATTGAAAACAATTGAAAACGAGCAGTGAAGCAATATACTTGCAATGAAAAGCCAGTGAAGTACTGTATATACTGTATAGTACACAATAAAATGTAAAAGCCTATGACATCTTATGAATTTGTGTACTGACCAATGTCTTTCCTGCTCGACGCTGTTTTTTATTGATTGATTATTGACCTTCTCTCAGTTTTATAGAAGGCTACAAAGACCCCTGAGCCCGGTCAGGTCCCCTGCAGGGTGTTTTTCATAATGAGTAAGTTGTAAAGTTACGCAGTGCCGTAGATATTACTCTGCATATGTGGCTAATGCTTCAGTTGTCCAAAGCTTTATTTTTTCTTAGAATTAAAACTTGAAATTGTACGTTAAAATTTTAATTGTATCCCGTGAATTTCCTGTCCTGACAGTGGAGGTGAGAGTGGAGGAATGTACATTTACATGAGGACATTTTTATTTTACTGATGTTCTTTCCAACATAAAAGCAGGTGTCAGATAAAATAGAAGAAAAAAGGAGTCAGAAAGAGAAAGAAAAGCAACGCAGACATCAGGCTGGTGGTCAGTAACGGAGAACTGTACTCACACTGATCTTCGTGCAGAACAAAGAAGAAGCAGGATTGTGTTCAACAGCAGCAAGCAAACACATTCTTGTCCTATTTTACACCCAGTTGACCTTCACATACACACAAACACACACCAGCCTGGTCATTTGCATTCTAATGAAATGAGGGCAGGTAAGGTATGTCAGCTAAGAAAAGCAGACGTTCGTGGTGGTTTTCCATGTCACAGAGACAAACTACTGTTTGGGTAAAAACATTGCTACAATACACAACATTAAAAAATATTAAAATAAAAAGAATATGAAAGACATAAAAATGTTTAAATTGTTAAATAAAATAAAATAATTAAAATGAAAACATCCACGTCATTCTGTGCTGAAGGCCAAGGTGGGCTTTTAAAAGACTAGTGGACTAAAGTCTGCGTTTTGTTTACAGCGCTGCATTACAACAACACTGTGGCCCGTTAAAGCTGGATTTATACTCGTCTGCATATGTTCAGTTACGGTGTAGCTGGTGAAGTTTGATCTCACACTCAAGCGTAGGGGGAACGCGTGGGTTTGGTGTTGTGTTGCAGTTTCTCCTCCTAACCTGGAGGTGGCAGCAGGGGCGGTAGCAGCCGGTAAACTCACCAGGTCAGAGTTCTTTCATGGTTCACTTCAGTTCGGTTGGTATTAAAGTTTCTTATTCTCAACATTTCACAATTAGAATAATTAAAATGACATAGACTGGGATTATACTGGGTTGCATGTAAGCAGACTGCAGTTTTATTTTAGACTCTATGTATAGACGGGCTGATGCAACACACACATAGGTTTTTACCATATAAGGTTCTTACGGTCTTAGGTGTCTCAAAAAGACTGGACTCAGCACACATGTCATATATAAACATGTGTGTCTCCACAGGATTGCTAAACTTAGCACCTAAGGAATGTCTATCTGAAGCGTATATAAGGATGCCTCACACACGTTTTCAAGGAGATTCTCAAAGTTGGCCGGAGACCTCACAGAGATGTAAATGTGTTTAAGATGTCACTTTTCGTAATAACACATCATTTTTTATACATCACGTTGATGTCCGCAGCTCTTCTGTCACCTGAAAGTGTTTTTGACACACCACTAGCTTAAAGTTATTTACTACGAAACAGCATGATCCAGATGAGAAGATCTTCATAAGAGGAAGTCCTCACATCACAGAAACCACGATGGCGACACCAAGGACACCAGAAGAAGAAACAACGGCAGCGAGAAAAGTTGTCACCAGATGGTGGTTTCATAAAACTACAGAATGTTATCAAGAACAATAAATAGGTGGGGAACGTCGGCGCAGAGGAAGTCGCTGTGAGAAACTTCCTGTTTAGTGGGGAATGCTTTGCTAGCAGCTTCAGTAATAAACACCACACAGCTCTACTAGTTCCAGCAGCTTCACCCAGGAGTAATCACCTCTCCTCCACCTCCTGGCCTCGGTGTGGAGGCGGAAAGTTTACCAGCCTTTTCAGCCGATAGTGGAGGCGACAGACCAGACCAGCACGGTTACTAAACCCTCAGACATGCTGCTTCAGACCAGACGAGAAACAAAAAGTTTCTGTTGTTGCTGAAAACTCCCGCGGTGTGTTTAGCTGACGATATAAATACAGTTCCATCCGATGTCTCCCTGACCCACTTTCTTCTCTTACTCACTGAACAACAAATTAATTAAAGCCCACAAGATGTTAAAAATATAACAATGTAAAAAACACTTGTTTATGGAACACACACAATATATAAACAACATCTCACACATGTTTTACAGTTTCCATTTGGAGATAAATGTAAAGGTTTGAAATCTTTTCATTGTTTTATTGTGTGGAATAAACTTACAAAACTAGTGCTGACAGAGTGAATAAGTACGTAACTCCGCTCGTGTGCGTGGTGGATTTAGAAAACTGAGTCATTCAATGTCGCAAACAGAGGTCGGTTTAGCCGTTAATATGCCTCACGTTGGCTTCATTTTCATGGGGACCACAGTTTGGAACAGCTTACACTGTCATGACAAAACACAACATCACAGGCAGATGTAAAATATAACAAAGAGATGCTGTGTGTCACTCGCTGTTAGTTCAATGCACAAGCTACCCCCTGCCAGGAGAGGAGATGCCTGCCGTCTTCTTTTTAAATCCTGGTCTACAGTCGGCCCACATGCAGAGTGTGTGGTGATACGAGGAAAGCTGTCATTGTCCAAAAACCCGAAACAAAAACAGTTTACTAGCTTCTATTCATTATCCAAAGTATATACTCACATATATATTTTAAATAATGAGTTCTCTGCCTGAACGGGTTTCATTTTGATCATTCTTCCACTACCTTATGGGAGGACAATGTCAGAGTTTGTAGCTGTAACATGAAGTGTGAAGGTAAAGATATTTTACAGACTTGGTTCAAATTAAACATTTACTTATATCCTTCCTGCAATGTTCTTACACAAAAGAAAACTATAAGAAGACTTTAGCTTGTTGGATACTCCAGAAAAAGTATCCATCCAATGGGGAACTTTTACCTCAGCGTGAATGACAACATTCTGCTTTCCGTATTAACCACGCCCACTTCCAATGTCCAACCAATCACAGCATTGTTCTCAGAAGCCGCATGAGGGAAAAGTTCTGCACGGCTGATGTTTCAAGAACAAGCCGAAAGGACTTCCAAACCAGGGCCACGACAACAAAATGATTTCATTTAGCTGAACCCTCCACTTCCATTTCACGGGAACTTTAAGCTCTTTAACTTTGTTTAGATAGAAATACTTATCCTGACCCCCCCACTCTGGGCAGGGTTGGTGAGTATTTCTGATACTAAAATTGGTATCGACCCAGATATAGCAGCTGCTAAGTATTTCTGTTTATACCAACAGGTCCAGCACTGCAAGTTACTGGCGGGACCCGTTTCCACACGCAAAACTACCAAGAGTACCAGAAGATCCAAACTGTCCCACTTTTTTGGGACCCTTGCATGGATCCCAGGCTGTGTCCGAATGTCCACCCTACTCCCGAACCCCTCCGTCCCTACATAGGGCTGCACTACATAGTCACTCATTCTTTCGGCGATTCGGACACGAAGCTAACGATTTTTTCCTCACTGCAAACCATGTGACTACCAGCTGTCACCACGGCAACCACAACACACGTCCAGATGTCATTTTATGTCCAATCCAAAATTGTGCGTTAATATTTTTATTTCTTATGTTGTATTTTATTATTTGTTTGTTTGCTTATAGGTCATTTTTTCTCCTCCTTGCATTATGTTTCTGCCCTGCAATGCATTGTGGTCTATATTGACCCATCAAGTGACCATCAGTGCTCACTCCTTTTCAAGATGCATTGTGGGTAATTTAGAGTGCATTACTTTTTTCTCTCTGGACATTCAGACACTCCTAAAAACTGCCGTGACCCCTTTATAAGGCACTATGTAGGGAACAGCCCCAATCTTATCTAAGCCCTCCAAAAGGGTGGAGCGTGACACAATGCGATCCGCTGATTGGTCGACAGTCATCACTTCTTGTGTGACCTGAAAAGTTAGAACACAACCTGCTGGATGTCCACCACTCTCCTCTGTTTCTGTGTTGTCTTCTTTCAAGGAAGGCCTGTGCCACTATGACATCACCCTACTTCTAGCTGAGGCACTGACTGCTATCTGGCCTACCGGGTAGGGCACGGCTGGACTGTGGAAACACAACAGAGACCAGGATTTTCCAAACCATCAGTTTTCTTTGTTCTTCACCTTTAACTATTAAAACAATAACCTATGTGTCCAGTGTGCATCACACCTTATAAAATCACATCCTTGCTGTCACCTACTTTGGAGATGATGAGCGGCTGTCCATGCTCCAGACCGCCCTGCAAGGTGAAGCCCCACGGCGCTCCACCCTGCAGCCGGGCCTCCACCAGCACCCAGCTACCTCCTTCTCCTCCTCCGCCCGCCGCCTGATGCCCCGCCCGGCCACCGCTCTCCATGCTCGGCCGGTGGGAGTGCTCACTGCGGGCTCCTCTGTCCTCAGACCGGCGGGGGCGGAAATTATTAAATATAGATCCTTCACGAGCGCATGTCCCCCGTTCGTCTCTAACTTCTTAGAAAAAAACTACAGAAAGTTTTCAAAAACCGAGCTGCGTTTCCTGCAAAGTGATTCCTGGAGCGGCGGATCTTCCAGAAACTCCAGTAACACCCGAAACTGATGAAACCTAAAAGAAGAAAACTTTCTGAGGGGGAGCAAGGTGGACAAAACCGAGTCGACGAACGAGGATCAGATCTGCTGGGACAGAAATCCAAAACCTCCCTCTCTCCGCCTGCCCGTCTCTCTCTCTTCCGAAAATCAGTTTAGCATCACAAAAGGATTTACAGCGACTCACTGAGCAAAGAGAAAGAGACGAGAGGAGGAGTGAGACTGGCGAGGTGAGAGGAGGCATGACGAGCCTGAACCAGAGAAAATGCTCTGAAAAGGAAACTGGAGAAAGTCTCAGAATGAGGAGACAACTTAAAACCATGTTTGGGTTCAGATCAGCAGGAGTCCACCGTGTCTGCGTTCACACTGAAGTCACATTCCTCCTGGAACCAGACTTCCATCACAGAGGGTTCCCTCTGTAATTCATTACTAAATGTGTTTGGGGAGGGGGGCAGAGAGGCCACCTGGTCCAGGTGTTTTAACCTCCTCGTGCCGCTTTTCAGATGTTTTTTCCTTCCACATGTTGAACCACCTGCTTCTTCTACGAGGCACTTTCATCTTTGGCATGGTCATAATGAAAGAAATCCCAAATAAGACTCTTTCTCCTAACTTTCTCCGTAGCATCACGTTAGACGGCGCGAGCTGACACGCTGTTAACACGTGACGTCATGAACCCTCAGGTGGGACGCAGACACCTGACGTAAATCCAGCAAAACGAATAAACAGATTTCATTTCATTTTTATTCTAGTTTCCAACCTTACTTTGGCTCCCCGTTTCAGTTTAGAAGGACATTAAGTCAGATTTTTGCGTTGATTTGAAAGATTTTGCTTCACATTTGTACAAATCAGCTGGTCAGAGCTGGTTTGAGAGAAAAGATGAACTTTGAAGCAGGTTCATTTTCTATTCTGCTACAGGCAGTTTGAAGCCAGTCAATCCCACCAGTCTGCTTCCAGGACTTAGACGGTCTCATGTGTGTGTCACAGCTTATACATTACAGGATAAAAAATAGTAATGTGAGCTTTAAAAGTCTGCAGCCCGAACCTACATTTAATAAGACTTATGATCATTTTAGCCACTTCAAAGGAAATAAATTAAAAACAATAAAATTTAAAAAACAAGCAAACAAAAACCGTTTAGTGGGAATGTGGTTTAAGGGAAATGTAAACAAGGAGATGAGCTTCCAGATGAGATGAAATTCCAGGCAGGTGACCAAGATCAGTGTCAGCCTGCAGGTCAAAAACAGGCCCAGTGAGGCTTTTTCTGCAGAAAACAAACATTTACGGTGACGGGATGAGTTTAAACGGGAGAAAACCTTTTAACACATCATGTAGCTGGACAATGACTTGGTTAAAGACTGCCATCTAGTGGTCAACAAGAAAATCCCAATCACTTGTCCCTGAAAAGAAAATGTCAACTTTTTTTATTTATTTATTTAGCATGAAGCCAGACAGGAAAAACTTGAAGATGCTTCACATTTTCTGTCTTCTTCTGATTGTTCAATCAGCAGATTAAATAAAAGCTTGCATCATATCAGAAACCTAATCAAGCTTAAAAGTGTTGATTTTAAGACAAAGAAGGACAAACGATTCAGGAAAAAAGCAGTGAAAAATATATTTATATGCATTTAATCAACAATACATGTACTGTAATAACTCGTTACTGTGATTCTGGTAAGGCACTGAGTCAACTTAAACAGGTTTCTGTACAAATCTGCGGCTCATAAAACACGTTTAAACAAACTGTTTGTCATGACTACTGCTGAAAGAAATATTGCATCACAAGATTTTTTATTTAACAAAAACGGTCATTTTTAACAGAAAGGTTTAAAATATTTTTAAATATTTTCTTTTGTATTTAAGAAAGCATCACATTTCTAAAGTTTTACAGTTAATTAAATCTCAAAGTAAACAAACATGAAACCTTTTCAGTACTGTAATATTTAAAGATGTTACATAAATGATCCATCATAACATGCTGCAGACACATTTAGGGCTTTTAAAATGACGTTTTTATATCCGTTGTCCTTCCCTGCAGCACTATAAACTCAACATGAGCAGAATTAGCTCTGTGATGTGCTGAAATGCATCTCGTTAAAAAACAAGAGCTTCATTTGGCTTTTTTAGTTTGGCACTGACAACAGGCACAAATTTACAAAAGCTATGTCCTTAAAAACGTATCAGCCAAGCTTGACCCAGAACAACATGCACGACTCCTGCAACCCTCAGTACCTAAAAACCACGTTTCTGGTAAAAATGTGTCAAAATATTTAGTGAGATGATGAAAATGCTGAACAGCTCTGTGAGCTGCTTAGAGCCGAACTAGACCTTAAAGCTTGAAACATGCAGATAACAGAGCAGCCGTTTGTGTTTGGTTGTGTGAGCGTCACAGGGCAGCTTTCAGTGTGTGGAGTCTGTGGAGCTACGATAAGGACATTAGTTGTGTAACTTGCATCTTCCTACATGAAACTATTACAAGTACCAGTCCAAAATTACATTTTATAATTCATTTTATAAGCACATTTCACACATTTCTGTAAAACTTACTTATATTTTAGGACTTGTGAGATGTAGTCTGTGAATTATAATAACATTTTCTTGTATTTTTGACTTGTAATTTGTCACATCTAAAATTAACTTGTATTTTGAATTTTATTTTGTAATGTTAAATTTCTTGTATTTTCAGACCTATAGATTTAATTGTTTTGTTACTTGTAGAACTCACTCGTACGTTCTGACTTATAAAATTATTTTACATTTTTATGACTTTGCTTGTATTTTAAGACCTATATTTACAGACTTGTAAAGTTTAATTTTGTTTTCTAACTTGTAATATGTCAGAAACAGTTCCCCTGGACTGGCAGACTGGGGTGGTGGTCCCCCTCTTCAAGAAGGGGGACCGGAGGGTGTAGTCCAACTACAGGGGGATCACAGTCCTCAGCCTCCCTGGTAAGGTCTATTCAGGGGTGCTGGAGAGGAGGGTCCTTCAGATAGTCGAACCTCGGATTGAGGAGGAGCAGTGTGGTTTTTGTCCCGGTCGTGGAAAAGAGGACCAGCTCTACACCCTCTTCAGGGTCTTTGAGGGGGCATGGGAGTTTACTCAACCAGTCTACATGTGCTTTATGGACTTCAAGGCATTCGACCGTGTCCCCTGGGGACTCCTGTGGGGGGTACTCCGAGAGTATGGAGTGCGGGACCCCTTTGTACAAGCTGTCTGGTCCCTGTACGACCGGTACCAGAGTTTGGTCCACAGTGCCGGCAGTAAATCAGAGTCATTTCCAGTGCGGGTTGGACTCTGCCAAGGCTGCCCTTTGTCACCGATTCTGTTCATAACTTTTATGGACAGAATTTCTGGACACAGCCGAGGTGTCGAGGGGATCCGGTCTGGTGGCCTCAGGATCAGGTCTTTGCTCTTTGCAGATGATGTGGTTCTGTTGGCTTCATCAGGCCATGATCTTCAGCAAAAGTGTAAAGCAGCTGGGATGAGAATCAGCACCTCCAAATACGAGACCATGATCCTCAGCCAGGAAAAGGTGGAGTGCTCTCTCTGGGTTGGGAATGAGGTCCTGTCCCAAGTAGAGGAGTTCACGTATCTCGGGGTCTTGTTCAGGAGTGAAGGAAGGATGGAGCAGGAGATGGACAGGCGGATCGATGCGGCGTCTGCAGTGATGTGGACTCTGCATCGGTCTGTTGTGGTGAAGAAGGAGCTGAGCCAAAAGGCAAAGATTGTGAATTCAAGCAGCCGAAATGAGTTTTCTCTGCAGGGTGGCCGGGCTCGACCTTAAAGATAGGGTGAGAAGCTCGGTGATCTGGGAGGGGCTCAGAGTCGCTGCTCCTCCCATCGAGAGGAGCCAGTTTATTTGGTTCAGGATGCCTCCCTGGTGAGGCGTTCTTGGCACGTCCCTGTGGGAGGAGACCTTGGACAGACTACATCTCTTGGCTGGCCTGGGAACGTCCTGGGATCCCCCTGGACAAGCTGAGGAGAGGAAGTCTGGGCGTCCCTGTTTAGGCAGCTGCCCCCGTGACCAGTGGTAGAAAATGGATGGATGGACTTGTAATATTTACATGTGTTGCATTGGACATGGACTTGCATTTTAAACTTGTAAAGCTGACTTGTTTTTAAGAACTGAAAAATTAATCCACACTCGTAGATTTTTTTTGGGCCTATACTTTTTATTTATATATTTATTTTTATTTTATTTATACAGGTAGTCCCATTGGGACACAGTCTCACTTACAAGAGAAACCTGTTTACCTAACATACTTGTTTTCATCATTTCAAGTATGGACACGTGACCAGCAGGATGCAAGAGCACCTACATGTAGGAAGGAATTAATCAAAGGAACCAGAAGCTCGGCTGTTTCATCGGTGGTATCTTGATGCTGGATAAATAACGTGCAATGGCTTCAGCAGGTGCAGTTGAGGCAATGGATATAACTGACAGGACGATGTGTTGCAGCAACTTGGAATGAGAGAATGATTTCACAGCTGATGGGAATGTTTGAATATATGCATCGATAGAATCACTACAGACGAACTAAACTTCCTCCACCACACTATGAATAGTCTCAATGATCATCTTCTTCAGTTTCTTGACTTTGTCTGGTGGCGTCTCGTTCAGACACTCCTCCACATATTTCAGAAAGCCGGTGTGTGGCGACACCGTTTGGTTTTGACAAACGGCCCTCATCAAGTTCATCAACTCACCGGAAGTGCCTGTCAACTGCTGATTCACCCGTTTGCGGCCCGACACTCTGCTGGTGTACGAGGAAGATGTGGAGGGGGAAGAGGAAGGGGAAGAGTGTTGGGAGTCTGGAGGAGTTGGTGAAGGCGGGGCTTCGAGGCGCCGTGTGGTGACGGTCGGATTGATGGCAGTTTGGTTGGAGGTGCGGTAGTGCAAGGAGGAGGGAGGGTTTTGGTCATCGAAGCGGAGGAGGCCCGACTCCTGCTGGTTATGAAAATGGAGCTTTTCAGGATGCTCCTCCTCGTCGCAGGAGTCGCAGAGAAACATCAGCTCATGGTAGTGTTTCCACTTTGGGAGGTAGAAGTCCTCTGAGCCGCAAGTTTTGTTGGAGCTTACCGCTTTGTGTTCCCGCTGGAAGATGGTTCTCAAGTTCCTGAACTTCGTCTTTATATCTTCAACTGAAGAAGGAAGGACAACAGAGTTAGCTCCTCAGACACTTCCTGTTTGTACAGACCAATCAGATCAACGAGTTTCCATCACATGACATCATAAAGAGACCTGTGAACGGGACGGGCTCGTTGTTAGACAGGAGGCCACTCAGCGTCTGCAGCAGGCTCTGTCTCAACAGACGGTTCTTGTAATTCTCGGACTTGTGGTTCCACAAACAGCTGTGCTCTGTGAGAAAAGAAAAACATTTGATTCTTCTAGAAACATGTTAAATACATACATTAGAACAAATATTGTTATTATTATATTATTGTTTTTGTAATATCATTTTATGAAGGGATAACTAGCAGAAGACCGAAGTAGCTGTCAGTCAAGTCTCGTCTGTCTTTCATTTACAAATAATTTATTGCCTACCAGAGTAAAACGATATGAGCTGCTGAACTTTGGCTTCGCTCCAGAGGCAGCGGGAGTCAGACACCACTTTTCCTTCTGGCTGAAATGAGCTGGATGCAGAGACGTTTAAAAACGAGGAATTTCCACATGACTTCCTGTCAGGCAGTGATCTGGATGGAGAGGATGGTAATGTGGGAGCAGCCGTTTGGCTGGTTGGTTTCACATTATCTACAGCTGTGGAGAGGAAAATCTGGTATGCAGCGTTGTTGCTATTGCTGTGGCTGGAGTTGTTGGTGAGTTTAATGCTTCTGGCCTGGGTGGAGCTGGAGGAGAAACTACTTAGGATGGAGGAGGGAGTTTGGTTTCCATGTTCCAGATCTCTGCCCTCTTGTGCCATCAGTATCTGCAGGTCGTCAGCAGAGTCGTCTTCTTCGCAGGACTCGCAGAGGAAGAGCAGATGCTGGTAGTGTTTCCATTTGGACATATAATGTTTGTCAGAGGCCCTGCTGGCCTGAACCGCCTTGTATTCACGGTTAAAAACGGTCCGAAGGTTCTTGAACTTGCCCTTTATGTCTTCAACTGCAAAACAGCAACACAGAAATCACATCACAAACGTATGAAAGGAAAAACCCAGCAGCTGTGTGTCCATCATGAAACGGACATCAAGAGACACTTTATCAGGTTCACCCACTCAGTTGCTTGTTAACACAAATATCTAATTAGCCAATCACACGACAGAAACTGCAGCAAGAAACTTGCTGAAGGTCAAACTGAGCATCAGAATGAGGAAGATCCCAAAAACCTGCTGGTCTACTGGGATTTTCACACACAGTCATCATACACCATGGTCTGAAGAAGAGAAAACATCCAGAGCAGCAGTTGTCTGGACCAGGATGTCTGGTTGATGTCAGAGGTCAGAGGAGAATGGACAGACTGGTTGGAGATGAT
>JBAGKP010000021.1:25874859-25888880 GCA_037177255.1 Melanotaenia maccullochi | reverse complement strand
GAACTGGCCTGCCTGCAGTCCAGACCTTTCACCAGTACACAACATCTGGAGCTTCATGGAAGCAGAAATCCAGCAACAAAGCTCCAGGGGTCTCATTTATAAACGTGGCTTACACACAAAGCTGGGCCTGGAAGTGGTGTATGCCACTCCCCGTGCAAAAGTTGTAATCTATTAAGAACAAATGGGCAGGAAAATGTGTGCACCTGTACGTAAACTCTGACCCCATGTGTACTAACATCTGCTAACTCTAAAATGTCTCTCACCATCTCCCTGAAAAGTTCACAAAATCATCCATCATCTCTCTCCCGCCTCTCAGTTTATGGCCAAACCACGATGCATTGCAACACAGGACCATGAAATAAGTAATTAAATAGTGAAATAATTATATATGTTTTAAATTGGTATTTTAATGAATTAGTGATACATTTAATAACTTATTAATATATTTAAAAGTCATTTTAATTATTTACTGACACATTTTAAGTAATTAGCAGATAATGTGGAAGCAGGACCTGCTGACCCGGAGCATGTAGCGAGGAAAGCAGAGAATTTATTTAAGTTGTTGGACTTTGTCACTTTTTGATCAATATATTGACCATAGAGTGACTGCAAGTTTAGAAGAAGCACTCCACCGCTTCTCTGGTACCAGGACACAACCGGACGTTTGGAGTCTGTTCAGACCTTCCACAATCTAATCTGCTGCTTCTCTCAGCAGCTCCTTCTCCTCACACACTGCAGTGGTTAATAAAAGTTTGTTCTATGGGATGGTTTAATAGAGTATCTTAACTAACGTAGAGGAATAACACCACACAGTGTGCTGGAATGTGTTCACTAGCTCTGCATTGATCCATTATCTGAATGCATTTGCCTGGACTTGTTTAAGGGTAACCAATCAGGTTGACAGATAAAATAAATTTATGATGCACTGCAACACAGGACCATGAAATAATGAATTAAATAGTGAAATAATTATATATGTTTTTACATACATTCATTTGTATTTCAATGAATTAATTAATACATTTAATAACACATTAATGTATTTAATTATCATTTTAATTATTTAATGACACATTTTACAAATTTACGTGTCACTTTTTCTCCCCCATACACAGGATTTTCACTTATTCAGTACTTAACAGTAAAGTTGAAGATGCTGCAGATGCAGCCATCGACATACGTAGACGCCTCGTTACACGCTGGGGCGTGATGCAGCGTTGCCGCCATATTGGATGAGTGTTTCAGAACTAACCGGAGTCAGGACGGTTCCAGCAACTATGTCCGTATTTTGTGCAGCCTACAGTTGCAAAAGCCGATCGCATGGCATTACCTTTAACAAGTAGGCTAAGATTTTTTTTATTTTACCGTTAGTTCTTTCTGCATGTCTAGGAATTATTCATTTATTGTGTGTTACATATAAGTTTCTTTACTTACCCTCAAAATATATGTATTTGACGACACTGTCCCCACCAAACAGCTAAGTGTGTTAATGTTTGTTTTGAATTCTTTTTTAAATTTAATTATTTAGGAGCCTGGAGTAACAATCCCACTGCAGGGCAGGTCCAGGGCATTTTTTGCCGTCTGATGGTCCATTGTGATGTCACAAAAAAGTGAATCAAGCAATGTGGCAACACAAGATGAGACAGTGTCCCGATCAGCTGCGGACTTAAATAGCCTACATATATGGCCACAGTTACCTGCCCGTCCATTTTGGTGGTCTTGTGGACAACGCCGTGGTCTCCTTTTCGGGGTTTGTTGTCGAAAATGTACAAAAAGAAATCTGTCCTGTAAGGTGTGCCGTGCAAGCCTCGTCACAACTGCTGCACCCTCATCCCTCGACCAGAGCTACCACCTGCTTCAGCTGAAAAACAATGGTGGGCTGATGGCCCCCGCTTTGCTGAAACACAGTTAGGAATTGAGACCCACCATTTCATGCTTTTGTCCTCTGTTGTTTCTGTATTTCTTAAAATAAGGCTGCACAAAATACGGGCATAGTTGCTGGAACTGTCCTGACTCCGGTTAGTTCTGAAGCTAGCCTGGAATGTGAACACCCATCTAATATGGCAGCAATGCTGCATTATGCTCCAGTGTGTAATGAGGCGTCTACGTAGAATATGTCTATGCAAAACAATGAACACTACGCGCACTAAACGGACGCCATCTTGCTGACGTAGCGGAAAGGGAGGAACTTTCAACCAGTTTTCCAGAGCAGAATAATGGCGGCCATCGACTCGGCGGTTCTGGTGAAGGCCGAGGCTGTTTTGTAATGTTGTAAGTATGAAGTTATTCGACCACAATTCTAATTTAAACGGCAGCATGCTTCCTATCTCTTCTATCTCTGCCAACAATGATGGATCTGATCATTTGTTGGAGGCTGCGGTTATACCGACTCAGTAGAGTTAGCGTACGTAGATGTTAGCAGTGTTTTAGTCAGTCTCTCGGACGCAGATAAGTGTTACAACTGATTAATGCTATAGGTTTTGTATTTTTATTTATGATTGTTGAACCTCCAGATAAGCACTGTGGTGTCTGTGGCAAAAACGAAATGAACCTTGATCTGAAAACTGATTAGGAAACACAGCTTTTTAGAGAACAGGCCAGTTTCCATGGTACTGCTGACTAAGCCGTAGCTAATTGTACATAACTTTAGATAAGAGTCTGCAAAGTACCCATAAAGTTCATATAAACAATAATAATGTTTGCTTTCATATAAACTGCCAATGTATTTTTATCGTAGGTCATTGTGGCATCAAACTACCGAGTCGGCAGTGGCACTGAGGCATTCATCGCCTGGAGCTAGGACTCTGCTGTGGAGAAATCTTTTAATAAAAAGTTTAAATAAAATGTTTTCTGCATCCCTGTTTTAGCCTCTTCATTACTGCATTTCATATTTTAAAATATGATTTCTAGTATACTTGGTTTCCTGTTGCCAGATATAAACTGTATCAGTGTAAAGACCAATTAAAACAGATTTACTTGATGTAAAGTACTTTAATTCAGTGAAGATATCTTTGCATATTGTAAAGCTGTTTTATTAGTGTTTAAAATTGCACTTTACACTAACAGGTATGGGGGAGACATGCAGAGACCTATAAATGTGTGCTGATGGTTTCCATCGGTCTTTGTCAGTTGCCGTTAACGCTTGGGATATCTGCAGTGCATTGTGGGTCGATCGCCATGTTGGTTGCATCGTTTCTGTTCATCGTCTTAGCTGCGTTATAATCTTTGATAAAGTTGGAGTCTTGTGTTGTGTGAAAGGCTGACATACTAAGTCACATGACTTTAATGGTAGAAAAGAACACCACAACGTTAGATTTTTTTGGTTTCCCACTTTTAAAAAAAGCTTTGGACAGCAGGTTGAGGATGTAACTGAAGCGTTGGATGGCCTGGGTCGCAGCGGTGAGGACATCACTTTCACCACCGTCTCCCTTCATGCGTTTTTGCTCTCAGCATTTTCATTAAGGCAAGTAGGAGAGTTTTTGTTGTTGCTGTTGTTTTTTTTTGTGTAAGTAATGTTAATGAATATACTTTTTTGCTTTTTAAAGTCGCTATATTCACATTGGCTAACTTCACTTATAAACTACAGGCAAAGAGGGAGGAAAATAGAAATGGTCCATCTGTTTGTGTTTGATCAGTGTTTATTTTATTTAATTATCTTACATCAAAACGTCACAGAGTGAATCATTTTAAAGATACAGGTAAAAACCAAGAGTGCTCTGTGAGATCTGATGGGATGGTTAACTGGTTCAATTAAGTGATGGAGATTGTGAAATGTAATGGAAGCATCCAATGTCAAAATTAAATTTTATTAAATTTTAATTACATTAAAAAATCATTCGAACTGCAGCCTAGAGTGTCCTGGTGCCAAGTGCACATGTGGACACTCTTATGCCTGAACAAAGTGTTCGTTATGGACAATCCATGATGAGGACAGAAGTCCAACAACAAAACACCACTCGGATTCAGATCAGGGGGGCTGTTCCTCCCAATCACGCCCCTCCAGGTCTTGCTGTCATTGCCCACATGAGCATTGAAGTTCCCCAGCGGAACAAGGGAGTCCCCGGAAGGAGTGCTTTCCAACACCCCCTCCAAGGACTCCAAAAAGGGTGGGTACTCTGAAGTGCTGTTTGGTGCATAAGCACAAACAACAGTCCCGATCCGTCCCCGCACCTGAAGGTGGAGGGAGGCTACCCTTTCGTCCACTGGGGTAAACCCCAACGCACAGGCACCAAGTCGGGGGGCAATGAGCATGCCCACACCTGCTTGGTGCATCTCACCAGGAGCAACTCCAGAATGGAAGAGGGTCCAGCCCCTCTCGAGGACAGTGGTTCCAGAGCCCAAGAAATGCTTCGAGGGGAGCTTAACTATGTATAGCCGGAACCACTCAACCTTGTGCACCAACTCAGGCTCCTTCCCTGCCAGAGAGATGACATTCCACGTCCCTAGAGCTAGCTTCTACAGTCGAGGATCAGACCACCAGGGTCCCCGCCTCTGGCGAATGCCCAGTCCATACTGCACCTGACCCCTATGGTCCCTCCTGCAGGTTGTGAGCCCACACGGGGGGTGGGGGGTCATGTCACCCTTTCAGGCTGAGACCGGCCGAGCCCCATGGGCAAAGACCCGGCCACGAAGCGTTCGCCTCCATGCCCCACCTCCTGGGGCATGGCTGAGGCCACTGAGGTAGTTAAAAAGCTCTTTGGTCCCCTCATATGTCAAGGTCAATTTATGTCAACCTCTCCAATGTTAAAAGAAGTTTAACAGAATGTTTTGTTACTCTGTCATGTAAAAAAATGTTAATAAAAAAGAAAGAAAGAAAAAAAAAAGCTCTTTGGTGGCTAGGCGTTCAACCGTGTACCCCGGGGTACTCTGGGAGTATGGAGTGCCATACTCCCGGAGAACCTTGTACGAGCTGTCCGGTCCCTGTACCACCGATGTCAGAGCTTGGTCCGCATGGCCGGCAGTAAATCAGAGTCGTTTCCGGTGCGGGTTGGACTTCACCAAGGCCGCCCTTTGTCACTGATTTGGTTCATAACTTTTATGGACAGAAGTTCTAGGTGCAGCCGAGGTGTCGAGGGCATCCGGTTTGATGGCCTCAGGATTGGGTCTCTGCTCTTTGCGGATGACGTGGTTCTGTTGGCTTCATCGGGCCGTGATCTTCAGCTCTCACTGGAGCGATTTGCAGCCGAGTGTGAAGCGGGTGGGATAAGAATCAGCACCTCCAAATCCGAGACCATGGTCCTCAGCCGGAAAAAGGGTGGAGTGCTCTCTCTGGGTTAGGAATGAGGTCCTGCCCCAAGTGGAGGAGTTCACGTATCTCGGGGAGATTGCGAATACAAGTGGCCGAAATGAGTTTTCTCTGCAGTGTGGCCGGGCTCTCCCTTAGAGATAGGGTGAGAAGCTCGGTAATCTGGGAAGAGCGGTTGTAAACAACCGTTTACAACAGTGTTCAGCCGTTTGCTTTATTTAGCTTAATTTATAAGGACGTCTATATTATTACAGTTTCTGGTTTACAGGCTGATGCCAGACTGACATGTTAGCTTGAGTAATTTTGTTGTATGAACGTGTGGTAGGATTATTAGAACATTTAAATCTTTTTCTGAGTTATGTAATATAAATATGAAGTTGTTTCTTTTGCAACATTGTAAAGAAAATCAGACAAAACAAGTAAAGTAACCCTAACCACCATTTATAACATCACTAACAGCAGGTGAGCTTACCTTTGCAGTGAGACTGTGTGTGCAGTCCTGCGTTGAAAATGTGAACAGATCCTGCACCCAGACATTCCTGAAATGTCCGTGAGCTTCCAGAGATTTGTAGTTTCTGCATTGTTCATACGTGTAAACACTGATAGCATAATCGAGGCAGCTTGTTATGTCCAGTGATTAAGTTAGAGGTAGTAATGTAGCATCATAGCTCCATTCCTTAGCGTGGGGTCGTAGGGATCTATGATATTGATTGTTTACAATTTGGCCAAATACTGATCCTGGGCCTCCTTGATAAGTTTGTCCCTGTACGGTACCACTCATTCATTCTTCTTTTTATCCATACTGGCTACTGAGTAAGCGGTTTTAAAATGTTTTACTAACTACTTTGGAAGAGCTTCGACCGATTGTTCAAAAGAAAAGTGTACTAATGGAGTGGTGCTGCCATCAGGCAGCATGTAGGAGGGTCATATACCTTATAATAAATGAATAAGCATACAAACTAACTCATGTTCAGTCAGTCAGAGGAGGATCCTGTGTTGGCGTTAGATGTACCGTAGTTTACAGGTGGGTTAAGTAAGTAAGTAAACAAAAGAAAGTAAAATCAAGAGTTGGAAATTCATTCTGTAAGTTAAAGCGGGCCGTCTAATGTTGGTCCCTACCGGTAAGTGCAAAACATCAGTGCTCCATTTGGGTCAGCACTTACCCACGATAGTGTGACTACAGAAGGTAGTGCGCACTACGCACTACCTTCCAGTGCACTCATGTAAGTGTGCGGTTTAAGACACAATCAAAAAGTTCATGTTAAATGAACAAATGTCTAATCAATCAAACAAGGGCCTTCGTTCAGTTTTTTGCGCGCTCGCAGTGGGTTTTCTTTTTTGTGGCTCCACTGTTGTGGCCACCAAACAAATATTTTTTCTTGCCTCCACCTTGCTCACGAGCACTTCAATTTCTGTGTCGGAAAAGTTTTGTTGTTGTTGTTTTTACCATGATTTTCTCTTCTACCTCTTTTATATTGCCTGCAGCGATATTCATGTCCTGCGTTGATCATTGTAATGAAGTATAGGATTCTATAAAAAAATATATATTCTACAATACTCTAGGTTGGTTGATCCTGCACATTTGCACTTAAATTCATATTTTTTTCTTTAAAAATGCATAGTTGCACACAAACATTTCATTATTTGGATTTATTGAGCGATGAAGTAATGATATATCTGATTCTGTCTTCCAGATACATGTACATTTGTAATCTTTTGACGGTGAAAGACAGTAAATATTGTGTGTATAGGTAATTTAATTAATTAATAGCGTAATTAATAGTGAAATGGTTTATAAGCTCACCTGACTCATGTCCTCTCCAGGGCTTTGGGCCAATGCTTCCCAGAGGTGTGAACACTCTTTTAAGGTTCTGGGAGAGGCTGTGAGACTGGTGGGTAGGAGTGAGATTATTTGTACTTTGGTTTTAGGTTTACTTTACTGTGTGTGTTAAATATTTATTTGAGTAGGTAGGTAGGTTATGGATATTTTTTGGATCTTGTATAGTGACATTTTAGAAAGTAGTTTGTTTTATAAGCTGGGAAACACCTCAGCGGGAAGTTAGTAGCAGGAGAGATAAATTTGCTCATTTGAGGGCAGCTGCTGGTGGAGGATGAGCTGCTCCAGAATAGGATGGTGTGAGTTCCCTGGTCCAATTTATATTTAATAAATAAAATAATTTTGTATTGGATTACGCCATCATCGCTTCGCTGTTTCCAGCTGCTCACACAGGCCATCTAGTTACAATCATGTATAGCTGGTTAAGATTTGTGTAGAGTGACATATGAGGACGATTCAGCTGCACACAATTCAGTAGTTTGAGATTCATAAAGGGTAAATTGCTTTGCTTGCAGGTATGTGGTTGGTTTAATGTCTGGATTCTTTTTTCTTTTCTTTTTGGCGTATACCATTTAGGCGTACAGTTTTGGTATAAATTCTACGCAGTGTTTTATAAATGAGACCCCAGGACTGTTGAGCAACTGGAATGGGACAACATTCCTCTCCTTAAACTCCAGCAACTGGTCTCCTGACTTTCCAGATGTTTACAGACTGTTGTTAAAAGAAGAGGCTAAACATAGTCCTGGAATTACTTTTCACAGACATGTTGCTGCCATCAGATTGAAAATTAGTTAATATTTTCCATGAAAATCATCAAATATCTGTTTCATCATCTGATGTGATGCTTATGTTGTATTTTGAATAAAAAATAAACCTCACCCTCCCCGTTCCTTCTTTCATAAGCACCTTTATGCAAACATCACATATTTATGCTGTGGCTAAGAGAAAGAAATGATTCCTAGGTCTGATTGATGATTGCAGTTACTCCTGATGACATGACGTGGGAGGAGATTCCTCAGAGTGGAGAAGTACCATCTGCCAGAGAAGGACACACACTCTGGTAAACCACACACTTAAAGCTGAGGTTAAAGGTAGTTATACCAACCATTTCTTTATGAAGCGTCACTGTTTGGCACCAGAGAACCAAAGAAATTAGAGAGCTGGAGGTTGGGTCATGTCAGGATTATGGTTTATGTTCTTGGTTTTTAATATTTAGGGTCACGTTAGTCCTGTGTTGCTTTCTGTTGCCTGCTCATTAGTTCACCTGGTGTGATTGTTCATTCAGCTCACCTGTGTCTAGTTAGTCCTCTGTGGTTTCAGTTTCAGGTTTCCTTTGTCACACCATCCGTCCTGTTTCCCTGTGGTTTTTCTCTCCGTGCTGCTTTTGGTTCCTCATTTCCGCCAAACTGTGACAGATCGTTTATGCTAGCTGGAATGGGATCTAATGCATTTAGTCTGTTTCAGTGTTGTGAAAGGGAAGCTGTATCTGTTTGGAGGAGCTTCCAGCCCTGAAGCCACTGAATGTCTTCCAGGGGTCTATAGCTTTGACATTGGTGAGGATGTCACATATGTAGGGAAAGGAAAGAAACCCTGTAGCCCGTGTTAAAGGTTAACAGAACTGCAATTGGTATTTTCAACAGTGTCTCTGACCTGGGAATGCTTAGCAACCAGGGGCTTGGCCCTCAGAGCTCTCAGAAACAGCTCTGTTGCTATTGGAGACAACATCTATGTGTACGGAGGCCTACTGAAGGGGAGTCCAACTGATGACCTTGTGGTCTTCAACACAGGTTATAAGAAAAAACATTTTTCTGATGTCTGTTTCAGTGAAAATCAGCCTATAAAGAAAAAACATCATGTTTGGGTTGTGACTTTGTCTCTGTTGTGTTTCAGTCTCTCTCACCTGGACACCAGTGAAAACAAGTGGATCAGTGCCTCCTGCCCTGTGAGACGCCTTCTGTTCGGAAAAGTCTCAGCTTTAACTGAATTTGGAGTTTTGCATGTCTTTGTTGTGTGTACATGTTTGTAGGTGGGGTCAGAGTTTTGCTCTGGCTGGTGATCAGGTGTTCATGTTTGGAGGATACAGGACCGGAGGAGAATTTAGCAAAGACCTTTATGTTTTTAATTCAGGTAAGCACTGATTTAATTTATACCTATATCAATATTTTTGCACTCTGTACACAAGTAAAACAAATCAAGACAGAAGATGTAGTTAATGTCATGAAGATTTTAAGATTTTAAAAACTTATATTTATTATCTGCCAGAATATAGACCTTAAGCATCTATTTTGTTAAATTGATATGATAAATTATGATGAAACAAATAAGATTTATAAATCTATTTAAAATGGAGCTGGCATTAAAGAACAAGAATTTGTGTTTAAGATAATCTACTGTGGCAGAAATGGGAAGTGAAAGGAGACTCACCTGCAGCCTGCAGTGGACAAACACTGACTGCACACCATGATAAGGTAAGCTGTCTTTTTGTAAAATTTTAAATGAGGAAAATATGTAAAACCACTTTACTAGGTCCGCCTGTTCAGCTGTTTGTGAACGCAAATATCTAGTTAGTCAATCACGTGGCAGAAGATCAATGTATTTAGTCATGTAGACGTGGTAAAAACAACCTGCTGAAGTTCAAACTAAGCATCAGAATGAGGTAGAAAGGGGATTTAAGGGACGATGGTTGTTGGTACCAAACAGGCTTTTTGTTTCATATATTTTTTGTCAGCACAGACCATGCACAAAAAATATTCATTTTAGAAGAAGACAGATGCATTCTATCTGATTTAGCCACAGGCTAATTATGGATGCCAGTGCATTGGTACACATATTGCTATCACTCTGCGTTTATTCTGCTTATTATTATTATTATTATTATTATTTTTATTATGTTTCAGCTTGCTACTTTGGCACGAATCTACTCCTGCAGCTTTCATTCCCCCACAAATTATATCAAACTTTGTGCGAATAGTGTGGAAAGATTATTCTCTACACAAGTTTTAGGGTGTTTGCATAAATCACAAAAAACTGCTAACTTTGGTCCCATAGAAGTGAATGGGAGTTGGTCAGATCTGGAGGTCAGGCGTTTGAATCCCACACTCGGCATCAAAATTTTTTTTTTTTTTGTTTGTTTGTTTTTGTTTGTCCCCCCCCCCCTTTAACTACATTTACATGACCAAATCTACTTTCCAGATGTTAACACTACTGCCCCACTATCTAGAAACAGAAAGTCCCATATTTTTAACCCTTTCATGCCTGTAAAACCACTTCAAACTCATAAATATCACCCTTCATAAATTCAGGATTGAAATGACTGACTTCTTGGACCATTACGATAAAAATGACTTCCTGTGAGGTTTCAGTCCTTCACCATGACATAGAAGTGACTCTAAGTCTGGACTCAGTTGACCAAACGATGTGAAATTTGCAAGTTGTAATTACAGTTCCAAACTGAACATGTTGGTATATGAAAAGTGGCTACAGCACCACCTAGTGGACACCTTAAATTCTGCAGATTTGTATTCATGCTGCTGAGATGACCAAACTGAACATGGTTCATTCCAGTCCCAGGCTGAACACATCTGGATGTCCAGATGTTGTCAATGCCATAACTCCACCCCCAGAAACAGGAAGTCCGTTCGCCATCAAACAGGAAGTGCGTCTGACTCAGTTGACCTAACGCCATGAGATTTGCCAGTTTCAATCGTCCCAATCTGAACATGTTTGAACATGATAAACCATCGCGCGACGTAGTGGCCACCTCAAATTCTACAGGTTTTCAAATCATGCTGATATTTATTAAAATCTTTATTTAACCAGGAAATCCACTGAGATTAAAAATCTCTTTTACAAGGACGTCCTGGCTGTCCAAGATGAAGCAACAGTACAGATAAAATGCAGAGTATAAACAAATGTAAGACATTTAACAGTTATGCAACAAAATCACCAATATTTACGAACATCCCAAGCATAAAATCTAAAGACAATGTGATTAGTTATTGAATAGAAATAAGATCAAACACAATTAAACGTTACAAGTACAACTGGAAACTAACAAGTCAGATATCTTTTCTTTAAAAATAGGGATGAGACCCCAGCCTCATCCTAGCCTGCAAATCATTCCAAGACCAGGGCCCGAAAAAGGACAGACTTCTCTTTCCTGACCCTGTCCGCACAAAAGGCACCTAAATGTCATCCTTCATGACTTCACTATTGAAATGAGCACTGATTTCATGCACCTATGATGTTAAATTAATTCCTGTGAAGTTTCAATCCGTCACCATGGAACAGGAAGTGCATCTAACTTGGAACTCGGTTGACCTAACGTGGTGATATTTGCCTATTTTGATCAGTCCAAACCTGTGTACATGAAAAATTGACTACAGAACCACCTAGTGGCCACCTTAAACTCTGCAGGTTTTCAAATCATGCTGATATTTGCCAGTTTTAATCAGAGTACCAATCAGAGCATGTTTGCACATGAAAAAACCACCATGGCACCATCTAGTGGCCATGTCGGATTTTCATGTTATTCATGGCCACATTTGCATCAATTTCACATCATTTAAATTTCTTGAAGTTTTCTAGTTTCCACTTGCTATCTCAGGGCAGGTAAATGAATAAGTACAGTTAAATTAAAACAATAAAAATGCCACTGAACAAGCAACAACAAACTACAATAAAACTCAGAACTATAAAAACTCAAACTGATTAACCTACTGCCCTATTAAATTTCCTATGTTATATATTTAATAACTAGTATAATCCAGTGATTCAAAGGTGTGTGTGTGGCTCATGCATTAATGCTGGTAGCACTGATTCATCAAAATCCATTTCTTTTAGTACAATGTGAAAAGTCATAACGTTTTCAAGGCACTAGGGACTTTTTTCTTTTTCCAATCCTTTAAAGGTGTCATCACCCGGTCTTTTCATGTATCCACTGTCCTCTAAGTGTCTTTAAATATTTTTTTTAAACTTAAACACACACAAAAAAAAAAAAAAAAATCAAACATAGAGCTTGTTCTGACCCTTTGCTCATACCACAACTTTTGACTGATGTTAATGAGGTGCGTGCTGATTGGCCACAGGGAGGCCAGAGTCGGAAGGGGGGCAGGCCCAGTGCATGCACAGTACATTCGACTCCATCAACAGTTTAATGATGGCAAATGAAAGTTACCGAGCAGCAGCTTACGGAAGTCAGCCGTTTATGTTTGAAGCAGACCCTGAGCCTGAGAGTGAAGATACCGAGATGGTGGAAAAAGCACGTTTACAACAAAATCTTTACAAAAATTTACGTGGCAGAGCACTTTTATAAAAACGCCAACACAAGGCTTATTTCTACATTGCAGGGGGTAAAGTTTTTAGGCCCCTTTCCTTAGCATAGGAATTAGCTGCATCAGCTTCACTCAGGTCTCGGATATAGCAAAGTATAACTTTATATTAGTAGCGACACTTTTTTTTAGAAGCTCTTTGAAAACTGCCGTCGCTCCACGGATATAATGGTGATTTAGAAAAAACTGGAATTCTAGACTTTTCCTCGTCAGCCTCCTCCTGCTCCTCAACTCTCCAGCAGCTGTGGCAGCAGGATCATCATCAGACCCTCCCACTTTTTTATACTTTAAAGAGAGACATTTTCTGGAACCCTCATCATATGTTGGAAACTGATAAAAAGCAAAGATGTCTCCTGTACAAGCCTCTGCTGACCGGGGACGTTTTGTCTGCGGAATCGCCTCCAGGTTTACCCTCCTCGCCGCTGAGCAGGGATGCCGGTTGTCACACATTTCATCCAGGCTTACCCTCTTTGCTGCTGACTAGAGATGCCGAGTGTCAGACATCTTCTCCAGGCTCACCCTCGCTGCTGAGGGGGCACGTTAATTTTACAGCTGAAGCCTCATCCTCCGTGTCTTCTAAGGGTTACGTACCTCCCTGGTATCAAAACACACCTCCAGAGAACAGCCCTGAACTTTACTCCACACACCCGACCTTGGTTCCGACATTGGAGCGTGACAGCGGTCTTACACTGATAGAACACTTTCGTCAACGGAGACCAACGAGGATTCGACGCTCTCTCTACCTGCAACATCTGAGCTCGAGTCTGGATATACCTCTTCTTTGGTCACGGTATCTGATTTGACTACAGCTGCTCAATCAGAAATAGACGAGATGCTGAGCCAAATCAGTCACTGATAGAGGCTGGTTCGCCTTCTCCACCACCACCACCCTCTTCTTCTTATTCCTCCCTGCTGGATGAGGCGGACGGGCAGTTGTCTGAAATTCTGATAAACACTGTGAAATCTGTAGTCAGTCATCTTTTGAGTGCTGTTCTTAGCAAGTATCATACAGAAACCTGTTACGGCTGCCAGGTCCAGCACCCCAGGCAGAAACAGCACAGGTGTTTGACTAACTTGGCTGATCATTTCTACAAAGATCATTATGCAGAATTAAATAAAAGACTCTAGAACGGACAAAGAACGGCTCAGATCACCCTTATGATGATGAAAAACCAAGGACCAAGGTTTCCCTTGCCTGGACGTGGGTCACCAGGGCCCCCCTCTGGAGCCAGGCCTGGAGGTGGGGCACGGAGGCGAGCACCTAGTGGTAGGGCCTTTGCCCATGGGGCCCGGTAGGGCTCAGCCCGAAAGGGAGACATGGGCCTCTCCTCCCATGGGCTCAACACCTGCAGGAGGGGCCATAGGGGTCGGGTGCATAGTGAGCTTGGCAGCTGCCAGAGGCAGGGACCCTGGCAGTCTAATCCTCGGCTGCAAAAGCTAGCTCTAAGGATGTGGAATGTCATCTCTCTGGCGTTTCCGGGAAGATATAGTTGGACTCACCTCGACGCACGGCATAGCAGTTAGCATAGCATAGAGTACCCACCCTTTTTGGAGTCCTTGGAGGGGGTGTTGGAGAGCACTCCTTCCGGGGACTCCCTCATTCTGCTGG
>JBAGKP010000021.1:25778570-25788760 GCA_037177255.1 Melanotaenia maccullochi | reverse complement strand
GCAGCAGGTTTTTTCCAGACCGGAAGTGTCCAGACATGTTCCTGCTTGAGCCGGGCTGCGCCCCTTTGTCAAGGTTTCCAAATCAATACAAGGATGGTGAAAAAAAAAAAAAAAAAAAAAAAAAAAAAACGGAGAGACAGAGAGAGATACCTCCGTGATTGCACCTACAAGCCACGCCCTCCATATGACGTCAGGAAAAAGGTCATAGTCCAGCTGCGTTTAAAGCCCAGAGGAAATCTCAGCTCTCAGTCTTTTGCAAGACAAAGCGACGCGGAGTAAAGCAACAGCGGCTGGTTTTAATCAGGATCAGGATGATCTTCTTCAGGTTCTTCGGCTGCTGTTTGAAGGCTTTATTCAAAGGGAAAAGAAACGAGCAATTGTTTTACAGCTTTTCTTTCTACACCTTAGACTCGTGAAGGAAAAAACAGCTGAAAAGTTGGAAAAAAAAAAAAAAAAGAGTGACAGAAAGGAAAATCAACCGAAGCTTTTCCAAATCTTCATTCATCAAGTTCACCGCAGTGAGGTGAGTTGGATCAATAAAAAATCTATTTACCTAATTATGGGACAAATTTCTTTATTGTTGACGAAATAAATGTGTTTATTTTCCTTTCAAGAAGTCTGTTATTACAGGCTTGTTAAAGAAAAAGGTCAGAAGAAAGACACAAAAGAGTGTTTTTTTATCAATAAAATTAATTTGAAATCTTATTTAATATCCACATTTAGCAAAAACATTTTCAATTTTTTTTAAACCCCTTGAACCCCTTGGAGTCTCTGAGGTCCTGGACTCTTTGTGGTTCTGGTTTGTGGTTTTCCCCAAAAACTGAGTGAACTGGGACTATTTTCCCCTGCTGATCATGTGTGCTGGTTTGGGTGGATGATGCATTATTTAATGATATTTTTTTCTGTTAAGCTGGGAGATCAAGCTCTGGATTTGACCATCTCTAGTAAAGCCCACTCTTTAAATATTTCATTTTATTCTTATTGCAAATTGTTAAAGTGCAACTCTGTAAGTGACAAAGTATAAAATAACAAGACAAGTAGAAAAACAAAACAAAGAAATTAAACAAAGGTTACTTGATAAAACCATGAAAAATTATATTTATTGGGATAATATTACTGCTATTAACTATATTCATGACAGCAGCTTAATAATAATAATAACAGTTATGATTAGAGTAATCAAAAATAACACAATATTAATAACAGTACCAATAACAACATCAATGATAACTGTCACTACCATAACCACCACAACTGCAATACCAATAATAACTACATCAATAACAGCCGTATAAAACTTGTCAACATTACTGATGAATGAAATGAGGGTTTTGGTTTTAATTTTTGCTATACGTCCTATGAGTGAACGTGGAAGATTTGACTAACGTTTAGGATGATATTCCTATTTGAGGAGTGGAGAGTAACTGAATTAAAAAACTGAGAAACCGGCAGAAATGTTAATTCCTAAATATTTAATGTTGCTAACCCTTAGTTTGAAGAGTGCGCTCTGAGAATATATGACAGAATATCATGAGCTAATTTTATTTTTATGTCTTGTGATTCCTGTATTCTGCTATTTAGTCTTATTGCTTGTGTAAGTGAATCAATGAAGATCAGCAAAGTGATGGAACGAGTGAACATCTTCCCCCGGTGGAGTGTAAATTGGTCCCTGCAGGTCATGCCCAAGCCCATCTGTGTAACCAGCAGGCTACCGCTCTCCTTCCATGTATATTATAAGAAAAACATAAGAACTTTCAAATAAACCAAAAAGAAAATTTCCCTTCTCAGTTTCACATTACACCCTGTAAAAATCTCAACATGAGGTTTTAAATTTAGTTAAATCTGCATCAAGAAAACCGAGAAGGCAGCTACTTATTTTCTGACATCTATGTTTATTTTCAGTTATTATTAAAAAATGTTAAGAAATGAATCAGTGAAAGGAAGTCTCAACTTTCAGAAAACTCCAAACATTCCTATTTAATCTTCAGCTTCTAGAAACAAGCTGCTGATGAATTTTTACTTTAACTCTAAACAGGAAATACTGAGATAGCAACCATGCACATGAGAAACTAACATACAGTAAATTATCCAGTTATAAATGATCATAGGATGCAGGCTCTTGTAGGAGGAGCTCATGATAATCTGAAATAATTTATCTCAGCCTGAATCTGCAGCTCACCAGTGTTTGAAGCATCTTTTAGCTCCTTTTATCCTTTTAAAGCTGCTTATTTACAGCCTTTGTTTTTGGAGGGAAATAAACACGAAACAGATGAAGAACAGGTCAACTAGATGTTTGAATATTTTTTATCCAAATATTTTAAATGTGGCGCGCGTGCAGCCCCGGACATCCCACAGACCTATTATTGCTCAATCTCGTGTGGTTGTACGCCACTTGTCCCTTTAAGACCTCTTTACACCGGCTGCGTGTGCGCCACGTTAACTGCTGCCCCACGATTTTGTTCCGACCTCCATGGTGCGGCAGTTTTTACCGGGAGTGTGTCAGGTGGAGCGCCCGCGAGTGCAGCACCTAGCAGGATCCGCGAGAGTCTCCACTTCCAGGATAAACGTCTAGTCGTCTATGATGACAAAAAAAGAAGAATAAATAAATAAAAAACATTGATGTGTTAATGTTTACATTGTTCAGCAGCGCAAATCTGCACAGAGGCTTTTATTTTGAAAAATACTGGAAGCTTTTACACTGCTCCCGTGTCTGATTTCCTGTTTGCCCCTGTCGGAACTGCGGAAATTGACGTTTTCTGGGTGCGTGAAGGGTCAAGAATAGACTCGACGTGTAAATTCAGCGGAGCACGGGGATAATGCGCTTCTGGGACGCTTCTGGGACGCTTCTGATACGCGCTGCGGCACCCGATGGAAACGTAACCATTGACTTAAATGGCCGCGAATAGCAGTGGAGGCCGCAGCACAGCCATACATGCACTAGGTATAAAGGAGGGGTTAGAAGCCAAACACCAACACCACTAGTTAGCATGCCTGAATCTCATGCGTTATCGGAATTAACCAGACAAATCGCTCCACCGACTAAGAACGGCCATGCACCACCACCCATTGAATCGACAAAGAGCTATCAATCTGTCAATCCTTTCCGTGTCCAGGCCGGGTGAGGTTTCCCATGTTGAGTCAAATAAAGGATAGCTCCACTCCTGGTGGTGCCCTTCCATCAATTCCTTTAAGTTTCAGATTTGCAACCATACTGCCCCCGAAATCCAAAGACTTTGGTTTCCCGCAAGCTGCCCTGGGTCATGGGAATAACACCGCCAGATCGCTAGCTGGCATCATTTATGGTCGGAACTACGATGGTATCTGATCATCTACGAACCTCCGACTTTCGTTCTCGATTAATGAAAACATTCTTGGCAAAGGATTTCACTTTAGTCCGTGTGGGGGCTGCATGGTGGTGTGGGGGTTAGCACCGCAGCCTCACAGCAAGAAGGTTGCTGGTTCAAACCTGGGGGGCGGTGGCCTTTCTGTGTGGAGTTTGCATGTTCTTTGCATGTTTGCGTGGGTTCTCTCTGCTCTGGCTTCCTCCCACCATCCAAAGACTGAAGGTGACTCTAAATTATCACTAGGAATTAGTGTGTGTGTGTGTGTGGTTGTTTATCCCTATCTGTGTTGGCCCTGGGCTGGACTGGTGACCTGTCCAGGTGTACCTGGAACAGGTCCACCTTACCTGCGACCTGTAACGGACTAAGCGGTACAGATGATGAATAAATGAATGAATATTTTAAATGTGGTTCAGACAAAAACTCCTGATTTGATGATTAATCCAGCTCTCGGTTTCTGAGTAAATCCATCCTGTGATGTGCAGGAACTAAAGTTTACGGAGAAAGTTAAAGAGTACACGAAACAGGAATCCCAGAGCAGCTGCTAGCACCAGATCATCTCAGGTGTGAGTTTCTGGTAAAAAAGCTCTGGGTTGTTTACATGTGAGGATACAGGAATGTGAAATCTCAACAGGAAAACACTGAGCACAGAGCAAACCCGCTCAAAATGTTTGTTTTTACTGGTGTTCCAACAGGTTTACTTTGAATTTACTGGGAACATTTAAACCACATCAGTGTTTCTTCATCATCCTGGTCAGAAACCTTCCAGCTGCAGTCAAACATCTGCTGATGGTTGAACTTGAGACTGGGACCAGTGCTACACCTTCGCCACCAGGCTACATTTACTGTATGCTTCATGCTTCCAGGACAAAAGTGAACTGATTTCATGCACAGCTGGGATGAATCTAGCTTTTTAAATTGTGGCCATGTGTGTAACTCAGCGTTGTCAGCAGCACTATTGCCTCCCTCATTTATAATTAGCGCCAACAACAACATGAAATAATTTCAGGTCTAAATTTCATTTTCCAAATGAGCAACATCAGCACAATTTGTCCTCCAGAGCATCTAATTTCAGCAAGGCCATGTCCAGCTTTAAGACTGGCCTTCGTACAGTATTATTGGAGAATGCAGCAGCTGGTCCTCTGCCCTCAATACCCTCGTTTTCTGGAGTCAACACCTGGCTCTAATCAGCCACAGGAAAACCATGTTAAGAAGCTTAAGGCTGCATTAAAATCACGCAGACCTCACGCAGCAGGACTAGTTCATTAATCAGTGAGAAGTTTGACCATTTAAATTAAAGGTTTTATCTCCTGACACATAACTTCAAGAAGGTGAAAATGAAAGATGTTTATTATAAATTAATCCAGACTACTGTTGGATAGTCGAAGCTCAGATTGAGGAGGAAAAGTGTGGTTTTTGTCCCGGAACAGCTCTACACCCTCTTGGGAGTTTGGAGCTGCAGGCAGAAAAAACCCGCACATACACGGGGGAGAACATGCAAACTCCATACAGAAAGGCTCAGGGTTTGAACCTCCCCCAGCCACCAGCCACCTTCTTGCTGTGAGGCTGCGATGCTAACCACCACACCAGCGTGCAGCCCTTTGGCAGATATAATATAAGTAGTGTAGAAAAGGATGATTTTTATTTAATAACAAATTAACCTTGTGAATAAATAAGTGTTTATTTGTTTTCATATTTCCAGTTTGTTCAGAGGCTGGTATATAAAAGAATGTAACCAGACAGACATTTTTTACAAAAATCTTCAGCCTTAGAAAACTGTTTTAAACCAAACCTTCAGTCTTCATGTGCTAGTTTATAAATAATCAACATTATTGAAGGTATCTTAGCCTTAAAATAGGCTCTTAAAGGGGAGTAGATCAACTTTAAAGGCGGCTGATGGTGCGACCAGAGTGTTTATTAAATGACACTGGTGTGACAAGATGAACGTGGTGAAGTTTGTAAAATTATCATACAAAACTAAATGATTCAGTCAAAGCGTGGAGCTGCAAAGTGAATGTGACAAACTGTTGGCTCTATAGCCTGCAGTGGTGCGGAAGGACAGGAAGCTGTCTGCTCTCTGATTGGACAGTTTGATTAATCACCATCCAATTAGAAAGACGTAACAAAACAGGGACAAAATTCCCATCCGCAAATTCTCAACCAATAGTCTCAACCAAGCGGCAACCTCCGCCTGTAAAATATGACGCCTATGCGGAAATGCAAAAACTTGCAGTTCCCATTTCATCCACTAGGGGCTCCAAAATGGACACAATCCCCATAGACGTCCATGTTAAAAAGACCAACTTCACAGCAGAAATAAACATGTTAAAAGCCTGGGACAAAAATCTATTTTAGGATTAAAAGGTCAAGTTTACCTTCATGACAACTGTGAGGGGGGTGAATTTTTTTTCTAGCTCATCTGTTTGGATATTATTTAATCTTGAAATTTGGCATAATTAGGGGTGTGTCCTTTTGATTACAGGTATCCAATATCCGCAGAAAGAAGGGAGAGTGTAGCACAACCACGGCTAACAGCGTGCCTTAGCTTTAGCTCGCCTACCTTTTGTTAGCTGCTCGGGCTTAGCTCGGTTAGCTCTTAGCTAAAGGCAGCTTGAAGTTTGATGGTTGTCAATCATCCACCTCCACAGTCCAGTTCGGCCTCTTTGCCCATTTTTGGATTTTCCGGGACTAATGACACGTGTGATGCTACCAAGATGGCGACATTGGGAATGCCCAACGAACTTCACTTTTGCTCTTCAGAAACCTACGGGTGACGTCACGGAGGCTCCGCCCATCTTTTATATACAGTCTATGGTCTCAACGTAGCTTTGTGCTTTGCATCTGTGGACAGGATGTTTGCAACATAACTTCTATTATTTTCCACAAATACAAATCTTTTTACAACCATGCAAATCCTTTTCTGCTCATTCACAAACTTGAATTTTTCAGGCAGATTTTTTAATTTTTTTACAGGACGACAAACTAGATCTACAGAAACAAACTGAAATTATTTGCAAATGTTCATTAACAGTTGTGAAATCTTTATGGCTATCTATTGAGCCCATAGAAATCTCTTTAATGACTTTTCTCCTGACCACCTGCCTCCTTCCTCAGGCTGCGATGGTGAACAGCAGGGTGGAGGCCCCTACGGTGGCCGTGATGGGTGGTGGCGGGGCAGCGGGCAGGTCATGTGCTGGATGTGGAGGACGGATTTCTGACCGCTTCCTGCTGTTCTCCATGGAACGATACTGGCATACCCGCTGCCTGAAGTGCTCCTGCTGCCACGCCCAGCTGGGCGAGTATAGCAGCACCTGCTACAGTAAAGGTGGCATGATCCTCTGCAGGAACGACTACATCAGGTGAGCTTAGCTGCTGGTACATCCGTCAGACAAGTCTGAACTTTTTCTGTTGGGGTGCTACTCCGATCGGGGGGTGTCACTTGCTCTTGCTGTTATGGCCTTTGATCTGAAGCCTGTGATGGTGTTGACACCATCCCAGACCTCCTTCATACGGCTCTCACTCAGTTTATCCTCCACCTTCCTTCTGTAGGTGTCCCTCGCCACCTTCAGGCATTGTTACCATATATTACATATATTACCAAGGCATGTCCCAAACAGAGGCAGCTCAGCCACACATCACTGTGTGCTAACGCACATCAAGCTAATCTTTCAGAATGAGCTGATTCTTTACAGCTTCATCGACCAGAGCGGCGGCTTCTCTTTCAAACTCTGATACTACCTCTGAAAACACCTCACTTATAGTCAGAAAGTGTAATGATTCATCGATCTGCATCAATACATTGATTCAGTGAGCCAGTAGCACTGATTTAAGTTCAACAAATGGATCTAACAAAGATACAGACACTAAAGAAGGACCAAGGTTTACACTATATCCTGGTTTAATGTCTACAAATAGAACTTTATTTTCCAGGATGTGAACATGTTAAAGTTTAACATCCAGAATGTAGTTCAGTCTGTGTGTGTCCAGAGAATAGATTGTTTCTTTATTTAAATGTCTGATTGATGAGGCAAAACATAAGATTATTCTGATTTGATGCAAATGAAAGTGATTGTATGGAATCAGCTTAAAAATCATCTCATATCGATCTCTGGATCCTGAATCTGGCAGATTGTTATCCACTGAACTGATATTGTATCGTGATGAATTTTGTGATTTGCAGCTCTACTAGCAGCATATCAGTGATAGTTGATATGCTGCTAGCAGGGCTGCAAACAAGCCCTCATGCTGACTCTCACAAACTACACTGATGCACAATGAAGGTATGAGTCCTGTGATAAGTTGTGAGAAGAGCTACAGACTGTAACTATGGAAATATGGTTTCAAGTTTGCTTTCTTAACTTTATAAATAACTAAATCTGACGTGTGACAGCAACATCAACACTACAGGATTTGGTTCAGATATCTCATCTGATATCAACTTGGCAATGAATATCAAGTTGTGACATTTCAACTCAGTGGCACACCCCAGTTGTTAATAATTTTAGTTTATATAGACCCATCCAATTCCCACAATGGGGAGAGCAGGGGATTCATTTACGTGTGGATATTTATGATGGAAATGGCCTGCATACCTTTCAAGATATTAAGAATAGTTTAATTTACAGAATACATCTTTTTTTTTCTACTTGCAGATTAAAGCTGCACCTAAGGTGCAAAGATTACCAAATGAAAACGTATCTGAACATCCCTTGTTTGAGCTCTTAGATACGTTAGAAACAAGGGGTGTGGTGACTATATCAATGCATTTTAAAAAACTTATAAACCTTTAGTTCTAGATGCATTATGGAGAAGGGATATATTACATTGGGACTCAAACTTTGACTGGAATGAGGTATGGAATAATATAATTTTATATTCTAGAAATCCAGATCATCAGATTTAACAGCTTGTGTATAGAACTTATTTAACACCCTGCAGCTTTACCGAATGAAGGTCCTGGATAAGTCTTTATGTACATTATGCTCTCAGAATAAACCGGGGACTTTCATACACGGTCTGGGAATGCAAACCTGTTGCCAGGTTTTGGAAAGAAGTTGCAGCTGCACTAACTTTGATAACAACACAAAATATTCCAGTAAATCCTGGAACACATATTTTAAACATTTATCTATGATAAATGCATCACAATGTGAACAACGGATACTTGCTGGTCTAACAGCAGCAAAGGAAATAACTGCAGTAAGATGGAAACCTTGGTTTTTGGCTTTTCTTGATATAATTTATTTGGAAATATCTACGGCCTGAATCCATAATGCAAAGCAACAAAATATTTTATTTTGGCAAATGGCAGCAGATGAAGTTAAAGTCCAAATTGAAAAATTAATTTAAGATTAAGTTACCGTTTTGCAGCTGTCCCAGTTCCATTATATCAATATCTCTTTTTTCCTTTATTTATTATTATGATTTATTGTTATTGACGGCTTAAGTCTGAGGGATAGGGTGGGGTCAGGGGTTTACGACTTGTTATAATTATTGATGCCATTGTTCTTTGTTGTGAAATAAATATGAATAAAATATTTGATCGCAAAAAACACTGGAGGATAGAAACAAGCCCAAACAGGACTTTACAAATCTAGACTTCATATTTAAAAAGAAAAGAAATGTGTTCTCCTCCCGTAACAACATTTCTATGTTAAAATAGACCTAACACACACACACACACACACACACACACAAAACAAAAAATCAAATATCTGTGTCTTAATTATTTTTCCCCTTGAATAATCCCGGGTGGTGTTGATTAGTTACAACCAGGTAGAACTGGTAAGGATGTAGTTTCTGTGGAATGAAGAACACGGCTAAATGTTTTTATATTTGATTCATTTTCCACCTTCAGAGACCTCAGTAGTGATGAAGATTCTGCTTCCTCCTCCTCATGCTGGCCACCAGTCTGGTCATCCTGGAGGATGGAGTTCTGTCCCAGATTCTGGAGATCTGGATCACCACTGGCTCCAGAATCTCATTCTATGTCTGTCTATCAGTCAGGTGTCAGTCATCATCGGTGACTATAACTCACCTGCAGCACCTGAATCTTAGTGAACATCAACAGGAGAGTTTTCTTCCTCTGGTCCTGATATTGATCTCAGACACAGTTTATAATTTCTCTAAATGATCAGACCTGAGTCTCCAACACCTGCACAGCAGCAATGATCTAGAGAAGACGTCTCCTTGCTTCTTTTCCTGTTTCACTCTCACTAGAAATGTGAACCTGATCAGTCTTCATAGACGTGTGCATGGCTGTCTGATGACTAGTAGATTCTCCAGCTGTTCACTAAATCCTCATTAAAACTGAAAAGTTATCTAAAATAAAAACATTTTCTAACTGAAATAGACTGTTACCAGCTTTTTTCATTCTCCAGCATCACCTTACAGCGACCTGGATCTGATTGACATGAGACTGATAGATTTAGCTTACTATTGCTAGCATGTCCAAAAACAATACTTTTTCGTGTGTGTGCCGATGTGAACCACGAACCACTAGCTTCCTCCTCCTCATCTGAATGATAAACTAGAGAAAGGGTGCTAGCCACAGAAAAGCCCATCAGCTGAGGGAGAGGAGGCTGCCGCGGTGCGCTGTACAGCTACAGAAACCACCAGAACAGTAACATTTGTGCAAACATTAAAAGTTTTTTTAATGCAGGGAAAGTGCCGTTGATGAACCTTCTCACCAGGAAAAGTGTGGGCATCCTCATTCCCCACGCTCTCAAATCCATCCATAGAGCCCACAGCTTGTTCCATGTTGCCTCTAAAGACCTCCATGTCATTATGACGGATGCTGCTCGTGTGTTAATTGAGTTAAAAATGAACGATACGTTTATCAATAATATA
>JBAGKP010000021.1:25666384-25678397 GCA_037177255.1 Melanotaenia maccullochi | reverse complement strand
ATCCACCCATCCATCCATCCATCCATCCACCCATCCATTCATCCATCCACCCATCCATCCACCCATCCACCCATCCACCCATCCATCCATCCACCCATCCATCCATCCATCCACCCATCCATCCACCCATCCATTCATCCATCCACCCATCCATCCATCCATCCATCCATCCACCCACCCACCCACCCTATTTTCTTCCTACACTGATTTCAAACTGTTTGATGGAGAAGTAAAAACTAGGAAGAACCTCGATGAAGAGGATTCCTTGAGGCTCCAGCTGGAGACACATCCCATGTCGGCGGTTATCCAGGAAGTCCTCCAGCCGTAGGAACTTCACCCCACTTAACGCTCTCCAGTCTCTCCAGTAGACGGAAACTTCCAGCTCCCTGGACTGATGACACACATTACAAATATTTGTTTTTTAACACGTCTGGATCATTCAGAACAGTTAACGTAATATTTTAGTTAGAATCGAGGCATGAACGTTTTACTGAGTCTGGCTGGTCTGACTAGCTATGTTCAACACATCTCCTACGGCTGTGATGTTTTCTAAGGCTAACCACAGACCCGTTCCAGTTCGATGCTGAAGCTCTGACCCCAGGCTTCTTTGCCCTGCTGTCTCCAGTGAGTTTGTGCCATGATCTTGTTGTCCAACTTCAGCACAGCACTTATCTCAGCTGAAACACAGAAGACAGAAACTAACAGTCAGGAAACACTTAAAAAAGACCTGAATATAAAAGGAGTCCTGCAGCTTTCTGAAGCTCTTCGTTTCTTCTTTGCTTTACTTAAATCAGTTTGTTTGGTTTTAATGGACTCATCATAAATTGTGTAGGAGCATCTACAGTTCGATTCTTCCTCTCTTCACCATCAGATCCTAAACTTTAAAAACAAAAAAAAGTGAAGAGTGAAATCTGATGATGCTTATGGAGGAGCTGACTCCTGATCACCGTGACCGGTCACTGGCATGTCCGCCTTGGGTGGTGGTACCCCTCTTCCAGTAGGGCAGTGGTTCCCAAACTGGGGGAGTCAGAGTTATTACGGAGGGCAGCAAGGCCAAAGAAAATGTATAGTTTTTTCACTGCAGGCTAAACATGGACAAATTTGTGTAAGTACCAACGGGCAAACGGTGATGAATCGACAGATTTCTATTACCCCCCAAAAAAAGACAACAAAATATGATGAGGCATATCTCGCCCCAAGCTTGACCAAGTAATGGTCAAGTAATGGTAATGACCAATGGTGGGTACCGAAGAGAGACCACGGTATGTTCTATGTCTCGCAATAGCAGCATCTGACAGTATGAAGCCAAACAAGTAACAACAGAACGGAGGGACGTCTCATCCTGAACACAAAGAAACGCCTGATTACTTTAGACATAAACTGCTCAGCTGTCATATGCAGCAGAAGTTGTTTAACTAAAGCAGCATCTGTCTCATCGAAAATCAACTCTCCTGAAGTAGATTGTTTCCTGGTTTAAACTCACTGTAGCGGAGGAAATGAAAATTCCTTCTGCCACTGACGTGGTTTTAACTATAGTTTACGAAGTAGCAGCCAAGAAACTAACGACTGTTTTGAGGCACGTTTCTTTGTAAGCATCGGGGTGCATGTAGCAGTGGAATCAGGGGGAGAAAGGGAGTCCTGGAGAAAAAGTTTGGTAACCACTGCAGTAGGGGGACCGGGATCACACTCCTCAGCCTCCACATTAAGGTCTATTCAGTGGTCCTTGAGAGGACGGTCTTTGAGACAGTTGAACCGAGGGTTGTTTTCTCCCCTGCTGTGGAATGGTCCCTGTATCACCAGCCTCAGAGTTAAGTCAGATTCATTTCCAGGGAGGCTTGGACTCCTTCAAGGCTGCCCTTTGTCACAGATTCTGTTCATACTGGACAGAATTTCTAGGTGCAACCGAGGATCGGGTCTCTGCTTTCTGCAGATGATGTGGTTCTGTTGGCTTCATCAGGCCGTGATCTTCAGCTCGTGCTGGAGCGATTCACAGCCGAGTGTGATGTGATTAGGATGAGAATCAGCGCTTCCAAATCCGAGACCATGGTCCTCAGCATGAAAAGGGTGGAATGTTTTCTCCCAAGAGGAGTGGAAGTATCTCTGGGTCTTGGTCACTACTGACGGAAAGATTAACTGTAAGATTGACAGGTGGATCAGTGCAGCGTCTGCAGGGATGTGGACTCTGAACTGGTCTGACATCACCTTACTCTGTGTCTGCTGCTGGATCCAGTCTGTGATCCACTGTAACACCAGACAGGATGAACAGGTACTCTCTGAGTCCTAGAGCAGCTTATAATTATCTACCCACTATTTCCAGTGAATTATCAGAGTTGTTTCCTTTTGTATCTGTGTTGTACTCAGGATTTAAAACCTGACGTGAAGCTGAACTCACAGGACAGATCATCAGACTTGCTCATCTTGCTACTGCCGCTCCGGACTGCAGATCTCACTTTCAGGGACTTCCCATCGGACAAGTTCCCAGAGACGCTGGTCACACGACTGCGACCTGGAACAGTCTCCAGCAGGTCCTGGCAGCCCATCAGACACACCTCCAGCCGACCTGAGGACGAGCATCCTGAGTTGCAGATTAAACCAGAGAAAACAATCTTCTAAATGAAAGTCTTATCAAAAATCAAATCAGCAACCTGTGAGACTGCTTGGTCTAAAGAAGGAGGAGGATGAGGATGAGGAAGATGACAGCGTGTTGGATTGTTTCTTCGGAGTGCCACAGGAGGGTGTGGTTCCTGACACCAACATGTCTTTAACTATATTTTGTGAAGGATGGTCCTGAGGAAGCTCACTGAGACGTCTCTCCAGAGACAGACGCAACAAATCCACCTTCTGAGACGACTCCTGCATCCGGGCCTGGGCCTGGAAGAAAAACTGAACTCTTCAGGAACACACACCTGCTCCAAATCTAATGCCAACACCACGCCACTGATGAACCAGTTTTCATCCATCTGTTAAAGAAATATTAACAGATGGATGAAGCTGTATTAGAAACCGTCAGACTGGCCTGCTCCCAGAGGTTTTATAGAAAGCTCTAAATGAGAGGAAGATGACTTTGATTGAAGGTATATTAACTCAGTACTGTTGGAAGTTAAAAGAATAAATGTCTAAATTCAAGAACTGGTGAAGCACAACTTCATCATCACATCAGGAACTGGCATCAGTTCTCTGATGTTTTCAGCATGTTAACACCCACCTCAGCCAGAATGTAGCGGTCCTGGATCCGACTCTCACTCAGCTGCCTCACCACGTTTTTGGCTCCCTCTGCTACAGCTGATTCAATCTTCATGCGGTGCAGGAGTTCGGCTACACGAAGATCAAGTGGATTGATGATCTCCACAGGGTGACCTGAGGGTAGAGGGGATGGGTCATATTGACCACCAGACCAGAGAATACCTCCGTGTAGAGATCTGAACCGTGGCCTTCACAGATATACACAGAGAAATTTAGTGGTTCAGTCATCTACTTCACATATGATTTACATTTAAAGAAGGCTTCCTTTTGATTGTATGACTGGAGCCAGAGGTTGGCCCACATTGCCGGTTGGACTTCTCCAAGGCTGTCCTTGTTTATAACTTTTATGAATAGAATTTAGGATCAATCGAGGTGTTGAGGGGATCCGGTTTGGTGGCCTCAGGATCGGGTCTCTGCTTTTTGCAGATGATGTGGTTCTGTTGGCTTCATCGGGCCGTCGCCAACTCAAAACTTTCTCAAAACTCTTGACCACTAACGAGAGAAGGATGGAGCTGGAGGTGGACAGGTGTATTGGTGCGGCGTCTGCAGTGTTATGGACTCTGTATCGGTCTGTTGTGGTGAAGAAGGAGCTGAACTGAAAGGAGAACCTCCAGATTTACCAGTTGATCTATGTTCCTACGTATAGGAGACTCAGGGAAAACCCAGGAGACGCTGGAGGGATTACATCTCTCAGCTGGCCCGGGTACATCTTGGGATTCCTCCGAAGGGGCTGGAAGAGGTGCCCAGGGAGAGGGAAGACCGGGTTTCCCTGTTCAGGCTGCTGCCTTCACAACCCAACCCCCGATAAACGGTTGGGAATGTATGTGGGCTGTCAGAGGCCTCAGGTGCAGCGATGACTGCACTACAGATGACTACTTTAACTTCTTTGGTCCTTTTAAGGCGCAACTTATTCCACACGGAGCTCTAGCTCCTATCAAACAAAGTACTGAAGTTTTAAAGCCGCACACACAGAATTGTTTGTCCATTCAGAGGCACCGTAGTAAAAATACGGCACCTGCCATGTATGTGAACCCACGGCAAGTGGAAACAAATGGCTTTGATTTCTTTGACAAAATCTTTGATTTTGTTACACACTGCATCAGATGATTAAAACAACTTTATGCTCATAATGAAGTTTTCTTTCCACCATATGAGAAGTGACGATGATGAAGACAACTCAGAGGCACACAGGACGAGGCTTAACAGCTAAACTAATAATTAAACTTTCTTCTGACTGACCATGGTAAATTCTGTCTGATAAAGGAAAGAGTAAAGAAAGAATGTATGTTTGAGAGGTTCTGCAGGATTTACCAGGTTTTCCATCCCGCCCATCTCTGGCTTGACTAACTTTAATAATCTGCATACGCAGCAGCTCGATCTTGGTGCGGCTGTCCTGTAACATCTGCTGAGCAGTGGAAAGCATCTTCCTGTCCTGGAAAACAACATGGACATTACCTGATTACCTTCTTACAACAAAGTTAGAAAAACAACTTCATGGATCCTACCATATAACGTGTTCAAATATAAACAGAGGCAGGTATAAACTACAGCCACAGATCAAGTAGTTTGTCCATCAGTGTTTGTCCAGGGATTGAGACGGATGTGTTGTGTACCTTGGAGGAGCTGTTGGTGTACATCTGAATCATATTCTCAGCTCCTTGTTTGACTTTAGTCTCCATTGCAAGTTGTTTTTTAAGGGTTTTGACTCGACTGGCCAGCGGTGACGTGATCTCCTCCCACTGACATGATTGTATTAACTGGTCATCATCGTCCTTCAAGCAACCTGAAGAAAAATGAGGACATAAAACAAACTGATCTTAACCTCTTGGATGTTGTTTTCTCATCTTTTCAGGTTTAAATTATTAACAGAACCAAAAATATTTGGAAAGGGTAAAATACTGAATGAGAAGGCAGCTGCTGCTAGCGTCAATGTGTTGTTTCTTTTTAATAATATAGAGGAAGAATGGTGGTGCATCAAAGAACAATTAGGATCTACTAATAGATAGATAGAATAATATGATGGAAGACCTCACTAAACCACCCAACCGGTAGCAGCGTCGGGCGGTGTGTTCAGCGGGCAGAGACCCGCGCTTACCGGCTCCTTCATGGGAAATAATTCAAACTGGATATTTTCTATTAGTACCTACTAATCGGCGAACTACTAGCACCTGGAAACTGACCGAAATTATCAGAGATTTTCATTTTCAAAACACAGACAAATGCCCTGCTGGACTGTTTCTAACTGTTTACTGGTTTCCAGTTCCAGCCTTCTGGCTCAAAAAAGTGTATTTGTCACTATTAATCAAGTGAATTCAAAGGTTAGAGAAATAAGACCCAGATTTAATCACTAAAATGATCCTGTAAATACAGATAAATCATGAAGACATGGTTTCATCTGTAGTTTTTAAAATCCTGACCTTGCTGTTTGCATGGGTCCATCATACAAAGCAGAGGATGAAGGTACCTGTCCCGGGGTGGTCGACAGAGACGGAGGGATTCGTTTTCCCAACATTTTAATAATAAATCAGGAAAATAGGAAAGACGCCATCTTAGAGTTCATATAGAAATGTTTCTGTGTGACCTTTTCTCGTTTAATATACCTGGATAAAAAAGGGGCATCATTTTTCAGTTCCTTATGTTCTGTGGAAAAGTTTTTACCTTTTTCTGCTGTCCTCAGAAAGTCATCAGTAGATGATGTAACTGGCTAAACTAAGACAACACTGAGCTGTGAAGGTCAAGATGATCTAAACTGGACAATCCATCAGGTTCTCTTTCATTTTTCATTTAAATACGTTCTTTGTAGAAACTCCCTGAAGTAAGGGGAGGGTGTTGCCATTTGAACAGCTAAACAGCGTTGAAGCGTACGTACCATCTTTCTCTGTAGACATAGCCCTGGCATTCAGCTCCTGCAGCTCCCAGTGCAGCTTCTCCAGCTTCCGGCTCGATGCCTTCAGTTGGCCCTCAACGTCGGCTGCACTCTTGCGACTGGTAACAGCCCTCCTCAGCCTCTCAGCTGCCTCCTTGATCTTCAACTCACGCTGGATCTCCTGTCGGACCGACGTCCGGACATCCTCCAAACGCTGCTGAAAGTCTGGGTCCAGAATATCCCATTCATCCAGACGCTGCAGGTTCCCACTCTGAAGGACACGACAGCAGCACTCTTTATATTTTACAATATGCTGGAGTTTTCTTTTCTTTAATCACACTAACACTGCTCTCTGTAGGGGACAGCCATCTTAACCACGTCCTGGACATGATTAGTTTTAATTACAAACAAATCTGGGGCATCGTTCTAATATCACAAATAGAACGATGGGAGACAGCTATTTAAAAAAATGTCAAATTAAAAAGGGAGACCTTTTACATGAGCAGCTGTAACATGAGAAATCAGTATGAATTATGGCCCTCCCACACACCAATTATATTATCCACAAAGACACCAACACATACAATCTGTTTAAACACTGAAAACACAAGTTGTGTCAACTAGTTTATTCACCCAAAAAGACCTGAAAATGTCCATGTCATTTAAGCTCAGCAAAGTGCTTCATTTAGGTGACGGAGCTACCCGAACCACCAAAGCTCCCAGTGGGACAACAGTTCTAAAAAACACCACGTTATTTCAGCGTGATCCTGCAGCCACCTGACCCCGAGCTGCACCAAAGATCAGCAAGATTTTCTCAGGTTTGGGAAATTTATGCATTTACAATTCATTTCACATGAATTTCTCACAGTTAGAGGTTTTCTGATAGAATTAGTCCGTTTTCCCTCCCCTGAACAGTAAATAAGTGCAATGAGGGAGGCATCAGAGCCATTATCCAAGATGAAACATCCGAGCTCCATGAATACATCAAGGATCAGGGATGAAGTGAAACTGGAGGAGAATGAAGTGGAGGAACCATCATGGGAAGATAAGCCCAGCATGGGATGTACCACCGACAGACAGCTGAAGTGCTGGACATGAACAAGTCCCACCAGCGGCTAGAGATGGCTGGACTGAAGATCACAGAGGCGCTAATCATGGCAGCTCAGGAGCAAGCCTTGGGAACAAGGGTAACTGAAGCCCAGATCCACCACTGAACAAGGCCCCTGAAACAATCCAGCACCTCACAGCAAAAATACATGGAACACCAAAACCAAGTAGCTGGCGTGGGGTGCAGAAACATCTAAGTTGAGTGTAATATGGACTGGAGACCCCTGGGTCACGATGGACAACACCTCCCAAGGTGGTGGAGAATGAGAGGGCTAAGATCCTGTGGGACTTCCAGATACAGGCCGGAAAACATGGTGGTGGCCAACCAACCAGACATTGTGATCATGGATAAGCAGCAGAGCAAAGCTATTGTTATCAACATACCAATCACCTAAACCAACTAACTAAACCAAACAGTCAACTAGCAAGCAGACTTAACCATTAATAAAAACAAACAAACAAAACAAAACAAACAAACAAAATAAACAGAAACCAAAGAACCGACTAAACTTAACCAACCAAAGAAAGGGAGAAAAACCCAACCATTCAACTAATAAACGAATCAGCCAGCCAACAAATCAATTTAACCAACTAACTGAAACCAGTAACTAACAACTTTTAAACTTTGAGGGGTGAAAACATGTTCCACTGATCCTTGTTAGTTACTAATGATAACAACCAGAATAACCAGTTATCTTTAACTAATATGAGAGTAACAAGCGATGTTTGGAGGAGAAGCAGACCAGATCAACCGGAACATCCAGTCTTGACTCGGTCTCAGAACAACTCCAAGGCACTGAAAGAGTCGCTGACCGTAAACGTCTCATCTAAAATCTTCTTAGAGAAACCACACAAACAATCCTTTTTTTTTTTTTTTACCTGCTGGGTTAAACCAGACATCCTCGTAGCTGTCCGCTGTCAGTGCAGAACCGAGCCAAGGATCGGAGATGAGCCGCTCCAGAGAAATGACACCGCTAATTGAAGTTCAAGTCAACGAACATCAGAACCAGAAACCCTGTTAGGTTCTAGTCTTCCTGCACGGTGTGTTCGCTGAACCAGACCTGACCGAAGTTTGAATCAAGTTCAGGTCAGGACTGGACGTAAGATGACGCCAGGAGGTGGCGATTGGCTGGTCATGATGAAACAAACATTGTAACAACCAATCGCTTTCAGTGCACCTGTCCAGGTAGGGTGTGACGTTAAACAATCGAAATGCTAACCAGCCTTTTATCTTGTGATGCATTCGCTGAACCTGTTCCCTCATTTTAACCTGCCCAACCATTAGAAATGTCAGATTACGTTGTAAATCCTCCTCCAGACAGCTGCAGGTGTTGAGAGGACACCCTCAGCTGCAGTTCCGCACTCCGACCAGCGGAGGGCGGAAGAGGGCCGTGACGGCTTGTGTTGACCCAGGGTGTGCGGAGGATAAACAAGCGTGCAAAGCTGCGCTTATTCCTTCTTATTGTTTGTTGTCGGACTTGTGTTCTGTGTGAGGAGGAAGTAACTTTTGTCCTACAGAGAAGGGTTTTAATCTGCTGGGACGTACTTCTGGTCCAGAGAGTCATCATGTCGGCCTCATCGGCAAAAGTCAGTAGGAAGGAGAATTCAAATCACGACGGAGCGGACGAGACCTCTGGTAACGTTCAGGAATGGCGGTCATCCTCTGCAACGCCATTTTCATTTGTATATCGTCATTTTATCCTCCGACTGTCTTTGTGATTGGTTTTACGGTTAAAAGTGAAACGATGAAGGGTGAATGTGTTCTTTTATCGCCCTCTTCATGCTCACACTGAGGTAAAATGTGCTGGTCTTTTCTCTGATGTAGCATGCGGCTACCATACGGTAGCGCGATGGAGAGCTGGCCTGCTTCAGCGGCGGGTTAGGACCATGAAGCAGGCCGGTGGTGGTTTCGTATCGGCTACGTTTGGGATGATTTTCGGCTGCTAGTGGTTATTTGGCGGTAGTGTTGAAATTGACTGAATGTTTACTATCACACGGATGCAGCTCCTCCTGGATCTCTGATAGAAAACTGTTGGCATATAAAATAAAATCCCGATGTTGTCGTTAGCTGTTCAGTTTAACGTGATACGAGCTGGATTTTTAGATTCAGTAGTGGACTAAAATGTAAACAAACGTTTACATTTATTGACCAAGTTAGCTGAAATTTTACTGGGTTGTAATTAATGAATGCTAACATTGATTTCCAGGGTTTGTGGGGTTTTTATGAAGCGGGTGGTTTTGTCGAAGCTAAACTGGTTGGTTTCACAGTGAAGGATTAATTCAAACCAGGGCGCCTTTAGCTCCAACAGGAAGCTGCAGATGGCTGGGGTCAGTTTGTCGTGGAGCGAGCACACATCTGTTTTAACATCCCTCATTGGGGGGAGACGTCTATGATACCTTAACCATCATAACTGAAGGCGCAAACTAAACCTAACTTAACTATAACTAGTCCTAACTCTGACCGTAAAATCATGTTTAGAAATCCCCTTTCAGCCCTCATACTTAGGAGAAATCTCCATCAGTGGTATTTGTACCATCATTTAAACACCTTATTCATCCCATAGTCATTAAATTCTCAGTTTTTTGTTACTAAACAGTTTGCTAAAAATCTTCCAGTTGATGTTATTTTGGATATGAATTATGGGACAGTTTGAACTGCTCTGCAGCATGTAGATCAGGGCTGCTTGATTCAGTCCTAAGAGAGCTGCACTCCTGCGGGTTTTTTTTTTTTTTTATTGTATCCTTGTTCCAACATACTGGAACCTAATTAAATGGAGCCAACAGTCTATGAAGTTCTGCACAATGACTCATTAATTTGAGTCAGGTGTGTTTGAAGGAGGGAGACATTGGAAACCTGCAGGACTGCAGCATCTTGGGACAGAATTGAGGCGCCCTGGTCTAGACTGCAGCTGTTCTGCAGTAAATAATGTCAGACTTTTAACTGGGAGGCACCTGCCCACTCTTACTGCTCTCACATTCATCATGTGCTGTTTTCACTTTTTTATTTCAAAATATTTGCTGAAGAAATCCTTTGATCTCTCCTCCAGAAAAAGAGCAGCAGGAAGCAATCGAACACATTGATGAAGTACAGAATGAAATTGACAGGTAGGTTTGGATCTTTGTGTCACGGCTGAGGATAATAATTGTGTCTGGTTAACTGTCTGACCTGTTTTTTTCTCTCTCCACCAGACTTAATGAACAGGCTAGTGAAGAAATTTTAAAAGTAGAGCAGAAGTACAACAAATTACGCCAGCCATTCTTTCAGAAGCGATCAGAACTTATAGCCAAAATCCCAAACTTCTGGGTCACAACATTCGTCAACCATCCACAAGGTAAATTATTGAGGATTACTTCTGATGGATCAGTTTCACAAGAAGAAATAAACTGTTAATTTACTAAGCTAACTGCATCTGTGTCGTAGTTTCAGCTCTTCTGGGGGAGGAGGACGAGGAAGCCCTGCATTACTTGTCGCGGGTGGAGGTCACAGAGTTCGAAGATATCAAGTCTGGATACAGAATAGATTTTGTGGGTGTTTGAGCTCAGATTGCTGTTGGTTCTGAACGTGGGGATGATCTTCTGACACACTCGTCTGTTTTTTTTTTACAGTGTTTTGATGAGAATCCATACTTTGAGAACAAAGTCCTCTCCAAAGAGTTTAACGTAAATGAGAGCGGAGACCCTGTTTCCAAATCCACAGAAATCAAATGGAAAGCGGGAAAGGTTGGTTTGGAAATGTCTTCTTATTCCGACATCTAGTGTCTTTAACACGAAGCCTGTTTAATCAGCCGTCCTTTAACCGAGACGCAGAAGGAAAAAACTTTTTCAAAGTGGTCTTTTTATTTGTCAATACATTCTTATAAATTGGTTACATTTTATTTATATATATATATATATATATATATATATATAAATTTTGTTAGTTTTTAAAGTACAAATAAACAAACTTGTAGAGTTTGTTTTTAAAGACCAACACAGAGATCTTGTTAAGCTTTGGTCCTTCTCTCATCAACCAGAAGGGGAATGATGACAGTTGAGATTTCATGTTTTTTGGGTTTTTTTTTCCAAGATTTTGCTCCTTTAATAAAGTTATGGTTTTTCTTTTCTTACCTTGATTTGACTCGTCAGGATCTGACGAAGCGCACCAGTCAAACCCCAAATAAAGCTGTGAAGAAGAGGCAGCACGAGGAGCCAGAAAGTTTCTTCACCTGGTTTACTGACCACTCGGATGCAGGAGCCGATGAGCTGGGAGAAGTGATTAAAGACGACATCTGGCCGAACCCTCTGCAGTACTACCTGGTATGATCTGTGTGTGTTTGCTTTGCTGGTTCTCGTTCTGCTGCCCCAACAGATTGAACTCCACCACAAACTGATAGAGGATATGAAACCGCTTGGTACCGACATGAAAGGATCTCAGCTTCCTCCAGATGGCTGCTTTCCACTGAAAGGCGCATTAATGCTCTACGTAAACGACGGATACGCAGACGGGGTGATGGGAATCCAGCACTGTGCTGGAATTCCGGCATGTGGCAGTTGGTGATGGAAGAAGGGTAAAAAAAAGCGGGATACATGTAAGCAAGGGAAAAAAATGCCAACTGCTCAGTGGAGACCTCTTGCTTTCACCCATAGGCATCATTTAACCGTTATTGTTCCTCCAAACGGACGGGTCTAGAAAGGTTCTGGTGAGGGGGCCAGGCGGGGGGATGGGTCTAGAAAGTTTCTGGTGAGGGGCCAGGCGGGGGGATGGGTCTAGAAAGGTTCTGGTGAGGGGCAAGACGGGGGGATGGGTCTAGAAAGGTT
>JBAGKP010000021.1:25648107-25661949 GCA_037177255.1 Melanotaenia maccullochi | reverse complement strand
TGGCTCAAAAAGTCCATGTCCAGGATGAGAAGGGTCGGCTGCGATCCGGCCCGCACGGCCCAGTGTCCTGGAGGCGTGCAGGTTCTGGAGAGATGGGAGAGTGCAGCCGATCACCTTCTCAGCAGAGCGCACGATACGCTGTAGCGTATCGTGCATTTAAAATGTGTATCTGTTGAAATTTTGTTTATTATTTAACGGTTGTTCACACAGATGAATGCGTTTCTGGAAACAGCGGAAGTGAACGGAGGGTTTCCGTCTTTCTCGTGCAGCCTCTCGGTCACCATGGTAACAGGTTTTATCCAAAATGGCTGCAGCGCCAGCCGTTTGTTTGGTATTTGTGAACCGCTGCTGTTTGTTTTTCCACCCTAATGTTTACTGACGAGGTTCTGGACGGAGTTCTGGTTCCGTCGCTGTGGAGGAAGTCCCACCAGTCGGCCCAGGAGTCGGTAGGTCCTCACATTGTTTCCCCGAGGACTCGTTTAGCAGAACGTTGCTCTGTACTGATCCTAAAATCCACAGACACGGCGGCTCGGGAATGTTGCGTCAGTCACGTAACCGATGCCGCGTGCGTGACGTCACCGCTTCTTTCTTTTTAAGCTGTCAGCAAATGTTTACAAGTTTACAGACTTGAATGAGAAAATTCTGTTAAAATGCACGAGCTGCGTCCTGATTTTAAAACGTGACGCAGGTGATGGAGGACAGATCTGTGATGCTGGCCAGTGTTCATGGATGGAGCGACTTAAATAAGAGAGGAAGACGTCTTCTCAGCCCATTTATTGGTTTCAGGATGTGTGAACTTCACAAGCAATGGAAGATGATAATTAGTCAAAATATTTAACAGAAGATCAGATGACAAGATCGATGTAGAACTCTAACCACAATAACTCATTTTTAGTTGTACGTTAATAATAAATTAAAATAATGAGTTTTTGTGAAATTAATGAAAAATGTATTAAACATTTTTATATAAATAAATAAAAAGCATTTTGAACAAAAAAGCTAAAGCATTTATATTTTAATCAATATAACAGAATTTCTTAAACTCCCAATTAAAAAAAAAAAAAAAAAAAAATCCCAAGAAACTATTATACTGAAAAATGGAGGAAATGGAAATGGGTTTTGGTTAAAGCCTTACTCAAGTGTTGTAGTTAATTAAATGAAGAGTGCCGGGTATGCCAGGATACTGGGACTGCAGTGGAAGAAAGGACACCATTCCCCATGTCATCCTGGGAACTGGTATCTAGTTAAGAACCAGACAGACAACAGGGATCCAGTCTGGGAGAGAATCCAGTCAGGGAAAGGAATCGGATCATTTTTCTCTTTTCAGTTTCTTTGTGTGCTGATAGAAAGAAGTGTGTGTGTGTGTGTGTGTGTGTGTGTGTGTGTGTGTGTGTGTGTGTGTGTGTGTGTGTGTGTGTGTGTGTGTGTGACTGATTCAGCTAGACACAGATAAATGTTAATAACGTTTTTATTACTGCCTCTGTAATTCATTTCTACCACCGGCCAGCTACGTTGGATTCAGGGTTGGGATTCTAGGCGTTGGAAGTGATGATGAGATTTCTTTGTCTTTTGGAGCTGAAATCTTCAAAGTTAATTTATCTTTAGCCTCATAACATAAAATAAGTAATATTTTCAGGTTTTATAGGCAATGGTTCACAGTCAGCAATATTAGGAGAGTACAGTTAGAAAGATTTCACTATTTAGCCTAAATATGACTAACGATGTGTAACGGTATGATTGAAACTTTGAATGCAGTCATAACATGATTGATTACTCAGTAAAAAATGTCTTCATGTTTCAGAGAAGCTGTCAGACCAGAGCTGTGCACAGTGCAGACGCTGAAGTCCAGACAGCATGTACTTCTGTCAGCTCCACTCAGACAGAACCACAGGATCCGACCACCGAGCTGCCCCACCAACCCTGTGACGACACAGAAGCGCCCGGCCTGACCAACTTCCTAAGGAGAGTTGAAGATCTGATGGTGGGAGAACTGGAAAAAAACTCTCGGAGCCATGCTTTTGATGGGTTCCAGACAAACTGGCAAGATCACGATCTGCAGGTCAGCAGGACCAGAACTTTCTGAGCATCGCTGATGTTCAGGAGAAGCTCTCTGTATTAATCTGTTGTATGTTTGCAGGTTTCCTGCCTCCACTGCCTTCAACACCCTGGCGCTCAGGAAAAAGGTCTTCAGGTCACCAGTGTAAGCTGGAGCTGCACAGGTTCAGTTATCGTCTGTTCCTTCGGGCGGTACGTCACCGTTTCATGAGACATCTTCACCATGTTTCATATTAAACCGAACCAGAAGCTGCTGGAGAAGCTTTCTGATGTCTCTGTGGTCAAAATGTTTTTTTCTGGACAGGATTAATGATGGAGACTGGAGCAATGAGCGGTCCTGTGTTTGCACGTGGAACCTGGATCGTAGAAGCCTGTCCACCAAACAGGCTGATCTGGTCATAGATGTTCCTACTGCAGTCACAGCTCTAAGCTGCCACCCCAGCCAGCCCGCCCTGATTGCAGGTACACCGTGCCGTAGTAAGAGATGTTCACCAGGTTGGTCAAAGAAAAGAGCAGCACATGATATGAGTTAACCTGTTCCACGGATCTGGATGCTACACGGCCCGTTTTTAAGCATCAGACCACCTCTCCATCTGTACACCTGTGACTAAGTCATTTTTGAGGCAGTAAACTCGGGAAGCTGGAGGAATTTTCTGATCTGTTTTGTGATCCACATGGAGATGGTGTTAACGCCATGACTCAGTGTGACAGATCATTCTCTCACAAGGACAGCATGAGGTGCTTAGGAGTTAAAAACAGAAAAAAGAGCAGAGATGTACAGGAAAAAAAAGGAGAAGGACGTGAGGAATGTTTAGTCAGGACTGAACGTCAGGTCAGACTCCAGCTCCCCTCCTCCAGTCACACCAACGGTCTCCGTCACAGCTCGACCTCCACCATCTCTAGCCCGTCTGTCTCCTGCAGCAAGGTGAAGAAACAACATCTGAACCAGACGACCACAGACCAGTTGTTCCAACGTCTCACATCATGAAAGTCCTGCAGAGACTCTTACTGGCTCACCTCGAATAAACAAGTCAATGACAGTTTGCTTGTTGTAATGGGCTTAAAGTTAAAGACGCCGTCATCTACCTGCTTCAGAGAGCCACTCTCATCTGGACCAACCAGGATCATGTTCTCTCTTTTTTCACGTGCTTTTAATAGAATTCAGCTCATCTGTTATGTGAGAAACTCCATAATTTCCAGGTGGAACCTCCACCACCACCTGGATTCATGACTAGCTAACAAACATCCCACAGTGGGAGGTGAGGAGTGGAAGTGGGAGGTGAGGAGTGGAAGTGGGAGGTGAGGAGTGGAAGTGGGAGGTGAGGAGTGGAAGTGGCAGTGTAGGAACCATCACGTGTTGAATGTAAACAAGACGAGGTGCTGAAGCACTGCAGGTGTTTACCTGGACAACTTCACAAAAGCTCACCAAGTTTTAGTTTTCCAGGCTGAAGTCTCGTATGAACTTTTGTTTGTTTGATGCAGGGGGTCTGTACAACGGGGAGGTGGTGGTCTGGGACACCAGTCAGACTCAGGATCCTGTACTGGCTCAAACTGGGATGTCCTCAGACAGCCACAGAGAGCCTGTATATCAGGTGAGTGGGTTAAATTTAACAAGATATTTTATGATGGACTGTGGGAAGGCATCGGAGTGAAATGGGTGGTCATGTCAACATATTGGTCTGTAGTTTATTTGTCCCAGAAGAAGATTAAAAGATGGTGTTTCCAGGTTGTCTGGGTGCCCCTGCAGAAGAAAGGAGAGTTTGGAGTGCTGAGTGCCAGTTCTGAAGGAAGCGTGCTGTTGTGGACGCTGGTCTCAGACAAGGCCCAGCTGATCCTGAACGCAGCATATGCCTTAACTCAGCAACAGGTTCCCCACAGCAGCAGCTCCAGCTTCAAGGTGAGCCTCCAAATAAACTGCACTCTACATGTTACCATGTCAGACATGAAACCAGACCTCACTGTTAACTTTCAGAGTTCCTCAACAGAGTTTTCAGTTGGACCAATGAGAAACTTCAGCTGAAGTGAGTCCAGAGATTTAATTCATTAAACAAAGTAATCAGAAGATGATTAGTGCGACTTCTTGTTTTCACATTCAACAGATTGAACGTGTTTATGAAGCATCGTTTGCATGGTGCTATCCTGTCAGATAAAAAAAAAACAAACACTTCTGATGCTGGGGATCCATCTCTGAGGTCCCCAGGTATCCCTAGACACCCAGAACGTGAAGATGAGAATTAGTGTGAATCAGCATAACACATCCTAATGTTCAGTCATGGTGGAGGCAGATTTATTAATTTTATTGTTATTTATGGGTAAGACTACTCTCTCAGCTCCTAAATTTGTGACAGTACATCAGATCTTTGCAAGTCTGTTCCTGTGAAGATGTTTCATGTCACCTGTAGGTCCGTGGCAGTAAAATGGTGGGTGTCACGTCCTTGGCTGTGTCTCCGTGGGACTCGGACACCTTCATCGTTGGCTCTGAGGGCGGCCTGATGCTCAGATGCTCCTTCTCCTCTCAGACACCGGCTGCAGTGGTCTCTGAGAAGAAGAGCGTGGAGCTGAAAGCTCCGGCTGTGTTCTCGTTCAGGTCTCGTGGTGGACCCGTGTACTCCATCCACTGCTCCCCTTTCCACAGGTGATACTTTTACTCTTACGTAGTCCACGTAGACTTCATTTGATCTGACATCTTCCTCGTGTTTACAGGAATCTGTTTGTGAGTTCAGGGACTGATGGTCTGGCCCACATCCACTCTTTACTGCAAGTCAGCCCGCTGCTGTCTCTCCGAGTTTCAGAGTCCTACGTGTTTCAGGTGCAGTGGTCCCCGACCAGACCGCTGGTTTTTGCTGCAGCCACTGGACAAGGTACTGAATCTCTGATCTGTTTTTCACACAGCTGTGTCAACATTTCCTGACTGATCATCTCCTTCCAGGTGAGGTGCAGATCTTTGACCTGGGCTGCAGGTCCCTGAGACCAGCAGCCACCATCAAGGGGGGGGTGGGTCAGGCTGCCACTTGTTTGGCCTTCAACTGTAACAACCATCACCTCCTGGCCGTCGGGAAAGCGGACGGGACGGTCGAGATCTGGCAGCTAAGCGCTGATTTGACTGAGCAGCGACTGAGAGAAAGTGAGCAGCTGGATCAGATAGCCAATCAGGTGGTAGAATGAGACGGATGAAATGACAGAGTGAATCATTTCTGTACATGTTGTGTTTCAAATGGAACTAAAATAAAGACAGTTGACTTTTCCAGTTCTAACCAGTAACGTTTATTAAAGCACACTGAGTTGTTGAAGCTAAAATGGCTAACAGCAGCTAACAGCAGTCACATTCAGAGCAGCGAAGCCGCTAAGCTAACATGAGAACCACAAACAGATAAATAGGCAGAGCAGCTAGTTAGTAGTGAGGGTTTTGGTGCTACGATCATGCAGTTTTAGCAGTGTTCATTTTGAAGTGTGTGAGGAGAAAACACGTCCCAGTTACAGACTGGTGGGCTTGGATCAGTTGACAAACAGCGAGCGGGTGAACTCCACAAAGTCGAAAGCTGACGGGAGCTCGCGGCCCTTGCTGTCGAGGTACGGCTTCATGTGTGAGAGGCAGTAGTCGGCCTGCTCCTTGGTCAGGTTCTGGAAGGAGGAGCAGATGGTGAGGAACACATCAGACCTTCTCTAAAAGCAGATGAAGCAGCAACAAGCCCTACCTGGTAGAGCTCCTCTTTAGTCACGTAAGGTTTGTTCTCTGTGCTCAGAGCTCGGAAGGCGCTCTCGATCTCCTCGCTGGACTTGACGTTCTCCGTCTCACGGCTGATCATGAAGGCCATGTACTCCTGTAGCGAGACGTTTCCATCCCTGCAGGCAGATAGTTCCCATGGTTACAACACAGATACTTAGTCCTGAGGTCAGCAGTAAGGCCAGAGTCCTGCCAGACCTGTTTGGATCCACTGTGTCCAGTATGGCTTCAAACTCGGGGTCCGGTTCTCCCTCCTCCACCATTGGTAGGTCGTAGCCCAGAGAGCGCAGACAGGACTTGAACTCCTGGTGGTTCAGACGGCCGGACTTCTCCTTGTCGAAGTGTCTAAATTTAACAGGTAAAGACGAATATTTACTGTTTACACCCAACTAATAAATAAAGTCCAGAAGAAGAAGCTGCAGCTTACTTGAACATCATGCTGAACTCCTTCAGAGCCTCTTCCGTCACGCCGGTGGTGTTCCTGAAAAGGATGAAGAGGAAGATGAAGGTACAGCTCTTTAACGTGGTGTCTGACCTCCTGCTGTGGGTGGGGGGTACCTGGCCTGTATCTGCTGCTCCAGGTTGTGCTGCATCCTCATTCCCAGCTGGTCCAGTTGGTCCCACTGCTGGGCCAGACCCACCGTGCTGTGTTCTGTGTACTTGTTATCCAGAATCAAAGCTTCCTCCATCGCTGCTCCCAAATCTTCAATCTTCTTCAGCTGGCTGCGCATAGCCCGGATCTCCTGGTGTTTACGCTACACACACACAAAACACACAAACCAGTAACCCCCTGGTCTTTGTAGGATGTTTATTACAGGTGAAACTAAAAAAAAAAAAATTATTTTTCAGGACAAGAAAACTGCTATGAATCTTTACAGATTCATAGTTTTTCTGCTTTTTGGGCTTAAATGTTTTTATCAACTGTAGTCTTGATCAAATATTGAATAATTATCCAGATTTTAACCATTTAAATGACTGATTACATAATGCTGCTATTGACTTTATTATCCTCCTTTTTCTCTCTTCAACTCTTAAGTCATTTAGATTTTTATCTAATAAAGCTAAAAATGTCAGAATGAGTCCAGAACGTTCAACAGGGTGGACATGAAGAGTTTACCTTGGTGGCCTCCAGCTGGGACTCCAGGGTACCAGACTCCTCCACCATGCAGGACCTGACACCAACAACAACTCAGATTAGGGTGGAGAACTTCTGATGTCACTCTCTAAAAAGGATTAACCTGTTTTCTATCCAGATAAACTTTACAACTTATCTTTACACTTGTGTTCTGCATCCATGCCAAACATCTACTGTAACCCAGACCATGCTGGTTAGGGCTGCGGTGCTGCTGCAGGTGATTAGTCCTGATTACGGGGCTCGGGTTTCAGTTACATGCAGAAAAACCGTGACCCAAAGAAAAGACTCGTATCTGAACTAAACACAGCTGAAGTTGACAAGTAAAACGGTGCAGATTAGATCCAGGCTGCTGGTTTAGAGCAGTGCTGGAGGAGAAGGGTTAGTACAGCAGAACTGGGCCCAACATGGCGGGTTTAGAGTGGGTCAAAAGAAGCAGGAAAAAAGCAGAACCAGTTTAACCTTCCAGATAGATCATCGGCTACTTGGTACTGATAGACATAGATAACCCGTCGATACGCTATGCTAGTCAAAGACAGGATGGAGGGAGGAAGGACGACACATTAGAAAGAGGAAGTATTCCAAAAAAAACATCTCTGAGGTGACCCACCTCCACAGTCATCATCACATTTCCACAAACACACAGAAAACAAAGTGATATTAACCCGTCCAGAAGGTATGTCCTGATTAGAAAAGTCCCCAACACCAGAAAGGATGTAGTCCGAGGAGGAGGGGGGCAGGGTGGGGAGAGAGAGAGAGAGAAAAACAAGTTAATCAATAACATGAAGTCACCACGGGACGCCCCCCCGATCGGCTGGGTCCTGTACCTGGTCTCCTGCAGCCACTGGTGGAAGGCGTTAGCATGCTGAGCGAACTCCTGACGGAGCTTATCGTTCTCCTCCTGTCGTCTCTGCTCCTTCTGCAGCTCCAGCTCCCTCTCCTGCTCCACCACAAACACCAGCTCAGATCAACCTTTACCTCAGACAGGGGCGGAGCTACACTTTTATACGGGGGGGAGGGCAGGCTTCATCAGAGGGGGTCATATAGTGATAAATCCTCTCTTTAACACCACTGCTGTGGTAACTGTGCTCACAATAGAGACATGAGAAATAAAACATCTTTACATTAAAAGTCTGGATCTGGTGTGTAGAAGGTAAGCTGGGTGTTTGGGTGGAGGTACGTGAAGCTTAATGTGGTGGGAGGGACCAGTTTTGGTTTACTGTAAAATCGCTTCTAGAAATGTGCAGCCACATGTTTTTAAAGGATAAATAATTAGGAAACTACTTTAATACTGAGTTCAAACTGCTGTAGTTATACTGGTGATCCGTGCAGGTCTGGAAAGTCTGTCCTCCTCTAATGAAGTGACACCCTGCCCCCAACAAGCTCCACCCCTAAATTCAGACTAATCTAAAGTAAGCGTCTTCATCTACAGACCTTGATGATCTTCTGCAGGTTCCTCCAGGTCTCCTCCAAGGCCTCCATGGTGAACCAGGTGTAGGGGTTGGACACCACCTGGTAGCTCTTGATCTGTTGGTCCAGCTCGGCCAGCTGGTTGAAGTCTGTCTGAGCAGAGCTCAGAGAAGACCGGAAAGCCTCGTGTGCTTCACGCAGTGCTCGGATCTCCTCCAGGGAGTTGCACCTCACTGGGTCGGTCAGATCCTCCTCCGCGTTTTCAAACCAGCTGTTGAAGGCGGACGCCTTCTTAGCGAAGGTCAGGAACAGGTCTTCAACCTGCAGTGGACAGAAGACGTATGGCTATCATCTCAGGTTTCTGTAGATGTTCCAGTAAGCCCTCTTTAAACCAGAAGTTCCTCTTCACCTTCCTGAAGTGTTCCTGAGCTTCCAGAAGCTTCTTCTTGCGAGCAGCAGAGTTGGACAGCAGCTGGTTCCAGCGCTTCATCAGGGCGGCGTGGCGGTCCTCAATGGCTCTGGACTGGACGTGTTTGGCTGCCAGCAGCTGGTCTTTCAGAGCCGTGATGTTGGTGATTCCCTCCTGCTGGAAGGCCTGAAGACCAGCGTCGAACGTCTCCTGCAGACAGATGAGGGACAACAGGTTGGAGGAGGATGGAGGAGGACAAGAGCAGAAGATGGATGAGGACAAACCTGTTTGGTGAGCAGAGTCTGGACAGAAGACAGGTCCCTGCCATAGTCATCGGTCTTCAGGCTGTTCTCCTTCTCACCTGGACACAGAGGACATCAGAGAACAGAAACCAAGTCAGAAGACAGAGACTACATCAGAAGACAGAGACTACATCAGAAGACAGAGACTACATCAGAAGACAGAGACTACATCAGAAGACAGAAACTACATCAGAAGACAGAGACTACATCAGAAGACAGAAACTACATCAGAAGACAGAGACGACGACAGAGGTCCGGTTTTCGTACCAATCCAGGACTCCACCACATCGGCCTTCCAGTTGAACTGCAGGAAGGCCGAGTTCTCGTCCAGCTTGGCCTTCCTCTGAGCCGCGGCCCTCTCCAGCTCGGACACTTTTCCTCGGAGTGCTGCCATCTTGGCACTGATGTTGTCCACATGATGATTGTTCTGTTTAAACAGACACAAGTCGCCATGAAAACCATGTTTCTGGAGCACACTGATAGCCTGTGGATGGGTGCTACCTTCTTGATAAGCTCCTCTCCATTTGCACACACATCGTTGACCCTGTCCCGGTGGACGGTGAAGTCCGTCTCAAAGGCTTCGTGCTTCTTCAGTAAGCCCTGAGAAATCAAACAGAAGTTAACACAACGTCTCCAAACAAGGATGAAAACTCGACATGAGAAGGTTTTTATCAGAACCTGAACAGCGGCCAGCGTGTCTCCGTAGTCCTCGCTTCCCACCAGGTTTAACTTCTCATTGATCCAAGCTTCTTCCTCCTCCACATTAGCCACAAACTGCTGGTACTCCAGAGACTCCTCCAGCCTCTTCCCCCTGCAACCACACACATCATCCTCCATCACATTTCTGGTTCCTCCATCCAAAACTGCAGCCATGTCCAGGACCTAAGTACCAACCTGGCTCCAGACAGATCTTTGAGCTCTTTCCAGTGGTCAACAAACTGAGCCAGTCTCTGCTGGATCTCCTCCTGACCGATGCTGTTATCGTCCGACAGCTTCTTCCCTGTATCCAGCACTGACTGGGAGGGGAGGACAGAGTCAACCACAGCTTCTGTGATAAGACTAGGTCAGTTAAAACCTGGAACAGAGGAGGACTCTACCTGGATGGCCGGTTCATGAGCTCCCAGCTCTGCCTCCAGCCTCTTATGTTTCTTCCTCAGATTCTGAACTCCAGTCAAATCACGTCCGTAGTCCTCCGAGCCCACCAGTAACTTCTTCTCTCTGAGAAGAAAAACAAAGTTTAACCTCAGACCCAGAAGAAAAAAAGAAGAAGGCTAGGACGTTCTTACTTGATCCAGGACTCCTCATCATCCAGGTCTCTAAAAAACTGATGCAGGCGGTGCGACTCATTGAGTTTGGTCCGCCGACCTGCAGCCATGCTCTTGATTTTAGCAAAGCGCCCGTTGACGGCGTCGCGTTTGTCCTTCACCTGCGACGTGTCGAAGGCGTTGCTGGCCATCAGACTGTCGGCCTGGCCATTCAGGTCTTTCAGACGGTCCTGAGGACGGATCACAGACAGCTCATCAGGTCTGTGGACACTGAAATGTTTTCTAAGGGCTGGGATATTCTGGCTGTTAGCGATACGTCCGTGTACGTATCATGGCTGCCACGCATTCCTAGCGATTGTTTGGCACGATGATGGTTGATGCGAGGTAACGTGTCTAGCTGCACCGTACTCCCCCTAGTGGTTAACTCCAGTATTGAGTGTTTTTGCTGCGTCATGCTTCCACTGTTTGAAGTATTTACACAAACGTAGAGGAACATTGATGTGTATGCTTGTGTTCACAGCAAGTACATCCCAGTCATTAACAGGTCCTGTCAAGTCCTGTCCCAACAAACACTGCCAGGTCCCATCAAGTCCTATTAGGACCCATCGTGTCATGTTGGGTTTTGTCAAGTCATGTCGGGTCATGTCTGGTCCCGTCAGGTCCTGTTAGGATCTGTTGGGTCCCATCCAGTCCTGTCGTGTATGTCGAGTTCTGCTGTATCCTGTTGGGTCATCTCAGGACCAGTCTGGTCCCGTTAGGTCCCGGTGTTCCCAGATGAAGACTACTAACCTCATGAGCAGAGATATCCGCCTCCAGCAGCTGGTGCTTCTTCAGCAGGTTGTTGACTGAGGCCAAATCTTTGCCGTAGTCCTCAGAAGCAAGAAGAGCTTCAACCTGAAACACAGACCACCATGTTCAGACCATCAGGGTCAGTCCACCAGGTTCAGACTGCCAGTGTGTATGGTGACCAGGATCTGACCTCAGAGAGCCAGAAGTCAAAGTCTTTGATGCCAGTGTTGAAGTTCTGCTGCTTGTTGGCTTCCTTCAGCTTCTGGCTCTTCTCTGCTGACTTGTTGACCAGGAACTGCCACTGATCGTCTAGAGCGCCGAGACGGGCCTGAGAACCAGAACAAAGCTGGATTTGGAATCAGCTCTTCACTTCTACAGACTTATTTATGATCACATGAAAGAAGAAAACCATCCTGCAGTTTGTTTTAAAGAACAAACCGAAGAAGTGGCTCCTCTGAGGAAGAAGATTAGTTTCTGTTTTACAGTCAGAGACGAACCAACACTTGTTTTCATACCTCGTGCAGCACTGGTTAACACTTGTTTTTTTAAATAAAGTTGACCTGCCAAGTAAATCAGCTGTTCAGATGATCTACGTTGTTTTTGTACGTTCTGGTTTTACAAACACACAGCTGTGTTTTTGTAAAACCGGATGAAACATGATGAAAAACTTTAAAATCCAAAGCAGAACATTGAGATTATCTCCGACATGCCTGATGTGTTGGCTCTGTTAACCTGAGGGAACATCAGGTTTTCTCACAGACATGTTCAAACAGACATTCGGCTTCAGCAGATGACAGAAGTCGACGTGAACGGACCTTGACTGCATCCTCGCTGCCGGAACAGGCTCCTCTCTGAATCAGGGCATTCCCGGTTTCAATCACTCCACGGATCCGGTCGGCATTGGCGTGCAGCTCAGCTTCAAATGCCTGATGTTTCTGATGCTTGCTCTGGGAAGGAAGGGGGGCAAGGACAGCATGATAACCACAAACTGATGAAATGAGCAATGTTTGACACATGAGATGGAGCAGAAAGCAGAAATTAACCGATCTGAAGCAGCTTGAAATGTGAATTAGCCATTAGTGGAACCAAAACACGGAGGTTCAACAGAACATTAACGATGGAGAACGTCTAAACACCAACACACATGGAGAACACAAAATGTCAGCAGCTTCTGCAACACAAGATAAACCAGGAGGAAGAGTCACTATGAAAGCTACTTCCAGTTTGGATCCAGCTTTCCAAAAACAGCTGCAGGTCTCAAAACTTGCAGCTTTCTTTCAGGAATTCTCCTTTTAGATCAGTTTCAGTCTGGATTCAAACCTCTGAAGCAAACTTAAACATAACTTCTCACCAAGAAACTGAAAAAACTAAAACAAACCCTTCAATGAATAAAACAATCCTAAAGAAAAGGAAAAGAAGCCGGTATTTAACTGTGCTGATGAGGGACAAACTGAGAATGGAGGGATGTTTGCTTTCTATCTACACAAACAGCAGACGGAGACACATGGACGTCATCTGTTAGTCAGCTTACACACTACGCAGACTTACCAGCAGCTTGGACAGCTAGAAAAAAAACAAGACAGTAAAAGATCATTCAGTTTCACTTCAGACAAGACGAGAGGACGGATAAAACATTCAGTTACCTGATGAGGTACCATCAGTCTGAACTAACATCTACTCATCTGTTCATGACACCTGAAGACGAGCCAGCAGAGAACCACGGGTGTACCTGGATGTTGGTGGGATCCTTGTAGGACTCATCGGTGGCAGTCTGGAGCTTCTCACTGATCCAGGCCTCTATCTCGTCCACATCCCGGCTGAACTGCTGCAGGGTCTGGGATTCTCCCAGTTTGGAGCGCTTCTCAATCATCTGGGCCTTCAGCCGGCGCCACCTTTAAAAGATAAGACAAAATCTGGTTGGAGGTTCTGAGACTGAAGGTCTGAAGTTCCTGCTGTATCTCACATCTTTAGTCTGCACAGAAAGCGTGACACAAGTTAAAATAAAAAAAAAGACAATTCAGATCCAAAGAGCTGGTTTTAAAACCTGATCCAGGACCAAACAATGGTCTGGCAGCTCCATCACTTCTAATGATGAGATGTTCTTCAGACAGATTCAGGACACCAGACTAACTCTCTGCTTTGGTTAAAACTAACTTTCCCAGCGTCGCTCTCAGCCCCACATTTAATCCATTTGAGGATTTCCTTCTGATCCTTATCTAAATACACTGATGGTGAAACATGACTGAACCAGAATGAGGTTCGAGAACATGTGGATCTTAATTTGAAGAACAAATGTTAGGTAGAAAACTCAGTTCTAGCATTACTGAACTGAATGAAACTAAACATCTCAAGCACGTCAAACCATGCTGCTGGAGGAACAGGAGGCTTCTGGAAAATTTCCCTCCACAGACTTCAATCTTTTTCATGATTATTTTCATCCTGGGACTGAAATCTGGTAGAACTCTGCTCCTCTTAAACAATATTCTAAACCATGTTTGTGGCTGCTGAAGCAGCTCTTTTATTTATTTATTTTTAAATACACAGCAGTCACATCGGCAACAATTAATAAATTAACACAAGACAGCTTCCAGGATCTTCTCCAGGATCTTCTCCAGGATCTTCTCCAGGATCTTCTCCAGGATCTTCTCCAGGATCTTCTCCAGGATCTTCTCCAGGACATTCTCCAGGACATTCTCCAGGATGTTCTCCAGGACATTCTTCAGGATGTTCTCCAGGACATTCTTCAGGATCTTCTC
>JBAGKP010000021.1:25576472-25587825 GCA_037177255.1 Melanotaenia maccullochi | reverse complement strand
CCAGCGTCAAGCATCCAACTTTGAGCGTCAAGAGCGTTTTTGACGCTCTCGCTGCTTTTGGTCTGAACGCGCCATTAAAGTCCGCTGATGCTGCAGGCAGGTACTAACTACTATTCGGAGGGAGAAATGTGGAGCTGTGAACCACTGATGCTACATTTTAGGAAAGTGGTTTTCATCTGTCTGCTAGGTTCAGGTTTTTGTGTTGTGTTGATGCTCAAACAATCAGACTAATGCAGTACTCGTCTCAAGATGCTGTAAAGGAAACATTTCTGCCTCACATTTCCAGCCAGGACTTCCACCACACAGCCTCCCACTGTGGACCAAACTGGATGTGATCAATCCTCTGCTGTCTTTCAGATGTGGATGTTTTTTTTCAATGGGAAGTCCCATCAAATACCAGCAGCAGGGTTTACCTGTTGAGCAGCGACCGTTCAGTCTCCAGTCTACTCTTCTCGTCCTCTTCCTCTGCATGGCGACTCTGCCAGGCCTCAGCTGCCGACAGGGCGTCTGCCACCTGCTTCTCCTGTTAAAGAACATCTGAAGCTTACTTTTTGCTCAGTGGAGTGTTTCTGCAGACAGCAGTGTGGATGTAAAGATATATCTGAAGAAGAAGCAGGGAGTTGCTGCTACCATGTTCAGCAGCTGAAGGCTCAGCTGACCCGCCGTGACCTCGCTGCGCTCAGCTCGCTGTTTCTGGGCTCGCGTGGCTCGTTTTAGAGCCTCCTGGTTGGCGCTGGCTTGCTGCTTCATCTGCGTCATCTGCTCCGTCAGGTGCTCCATCTCCACCTTCTGCTGGTTGGCTGCTCGCTCCAGGTTCTGGTGGAAAGACGGAATCCAGGATCCCAGTTAGAGATGAAACCCACCAGGATAATATGAGCCCATCAAATGCCTGAATAAAAACATGACTAACCTTTATCTGCACAGACAGACGGTTGTTCTCTGCTTCTTTACGACGTAACTGTCCTTGTAAATGAGCTCTTGTTGATTCCAGACTCTTGGACAAATCAGCTGAGCTCTTGGCATTTTCCTGTTTTTAATCAAAGAGTCATTACTTTGCAAATTTCTTTACTTTTTTTCTGTTGGCAAGAACTATAATCTGTGACTAAAACCTTTTCAGTGTCCAGAAGTCTGCAGAGCTGATCGACATCTTTGTCTTTCTCTTCAAGTTTCAACACAAGTTGCTGTAAAAAGAGAAACAAGAGTTTTGAGACATCCCGTCTCATACCCAAAGAGGGATGTCTTAAAGGATAAACAACATATTAAGACCATATAAAAAAAACAAAACAATGAATATTAAGGAAAAGTCTGAGACAAATCTGCTGCAACTTTGAGACACTATCATGTAAATAGATAGGAATGTTTCCAACACCTTGTTCAATCTAAGACACTAAGAATTAAGAAGGTGGTCCAACCCAGTACTAGAAGGCGGTCCTGATAAAGCAGATGTTAGTGCGTTTTCAAAAGTTAAATTTATCAAAACACATTAGCTTTTAACACCTAGTCGCTTACGAATAAAGCAGCTCTGGTCCACGACCACATCTTATGATCTTATGTGCCTTACTGAGACCTGGTACAAGCCTGAGGAGGACTCTAAAAGAAGCTTGTCCTGTTGGATACGCTTATGTGGAGGAGACACACACCTCAGGGCACGGAGGAGGTGTGGCTATCATACACCGCACTGACTTCCAACTAACTCCTGTCACTTTGCCATTAGTGTCCACATTTGAGTGCTTGGAGCTTAGATGTGGGCTCCCAGTTTCAATAACACTATTTCTTGTCTACAGACCACCAAAACCCCGCCTTGCTTTCATCACAGAAATGTTTGATATGCTTACGTCCTCGGTTCAACCTTTACAAATGTTATTATTCTGGGAGACTTTAACATACATGCTGACTCCCCCTCTCCTCCCTTGGGAGTTGAATTCCTGCAAATGTTAGACCGTCTTGGTCTACAACAGCATATAGAGGTTCCCACACACACAAGGGGCCATATACTGGACTTGGTCATCACAAACTCCATTCCCTTTCACAGTCTGAAGGTCTATGATACGGGTGTGTCAGACCATAAGGCCATTTTACTAAACATAACATCTGCTCCTGACCGTCCATGAAGTTGCTCACCGTGAGCACAAAAATCATGCAATATCACTTAGAACCGCCCGCTCTCTGTACTACTCCAGTCTAAGAAGTGGTGCTCCTGGCAACTCCTAACAGCTATTTTCCACCATAAATCACCTTCCAGCACTCCTGCCTCAGAGAAGCAGTGCAATGAATTCAGTGAATTCTTTGCCACTAAAGTACACACTATCCGTAGCTCCCTGGTCCACCTCACCCGCTACCGAGACAGCTGAGCCAGTGTCCAGGTTTGTGGAGTTTGAGGAGGTCACGGTGGAGCAGGTGGAATGCACGATCCTCAGGATGGGTTCCTCCACCTGTCCACTGGACCCTCTCCCTGGCCATAAGCCCTCTTATAACTGTGACAATAAACTCCTCCCCCAAATCTGGTTTGGTTCTATCAACCCTAAAACAGCTCTTATTAAAAAATCTGGTCTAGACCCAAACACCTTGTCAAATTACAGGCCCATTTCTAACTTGCCTTTTATTTGAAAGGAAAAGGTGGAAAAGGTGGTGGTTACCCAGACTGAGGACCACCTGAAGACCAGTGACCTTTATGAAAAGTTTCAGTCTGATTTTCGTCCATCACATAGCACAGAGACAGCCCTGGTCAGAGTCGTAAGGGATCTGCTGATGGCAGCTGACAAGGGGTTCCCGTCTCTTCTGGTCCTCCTTGATCTAACAGCGGCTTTTGATACAGTGGACCACCATATACTCCTTCACCGCCTGCAGCATACCATTGGTCTGACTGGAACTGTCCATAAGTGGTTCCAGTCTTTCCTAACAGGTAGGGCTGAGTATGTGGCCCTGGGGGATGCCAGGTCGAGGCCTCACGCTGTCACCTGTGGGGTCCCTCAGGGATCTGTCCTGGGCCCAACTCTGTTTCACATCTATATGCCCTCCCCGGTTCACATCATCAGCAAGCATAGAATTTCTCTCCATATGTCATGATTATTGTAGCACATTAATATATTATAATAAGACAAGTATCAAATTCTGTATAACAGGGTTTTGAGTTTTTACCATAAAATGATGTAAGATGTCTTATGTTAACTGTATGTATCAACGGCATTATAGGGTTAAAGTTCATCCTTTTCTTTCTTTTGGTCATTTCACTTGAGTTACTGAAGCTACTTAATACTTATAAATATTTTTTATTTCAGGTGACATGATAACATGAAAACAGTGATGTGGATAAATAAGCCTGCAAACAGCGTCCAGCCAGAGATGAGTTTGTGTCCAACTCACAGCATTTTCTGCCTCTGTGTCTGCAAGCCTCTTCAGTAAAGTGGTTTTCTGCTCCGACAGCTGCATACAGTCCACCTGCACAAACCAACCACAAACACATGAAACTTAGTTCCTTTTTTATTTGGAAAGAACGTTTATGTGGAACTATTTTCTTTTTCTAATTTCTTTCAATTTAACTAAATATCCATTCCTCAAATATCCCAGGTAAACCTCACAGGTGAGTTTCACATCTGTTCTTCTAGAATTAATCCTTTAGGATTCCCTAGATCTCTGTCCACATCATCCCTTAGGTTTATGTCCCTCTTCCATTGTCAATGCCTGCACATTCCTTATATGGAGAGGTTAGGTTGTTATAGAGTTCTGTTTCTACTGTAGTTAGTCTGAAGCTCTGCAGTTCTTCTTGAATTACTGTCATACTAGCAAGTATCTATAAAAGCGACCTCTCTCTAGACCATGTCAAACTCCGGTCCTTAAGGGCCACTATTCTGGAGGTTGTTGCGCTCTAAACCATGTCTTGACTGCATTGTAGGGTTGTATTGCAGGATTTGAAACCCTGCAGTACCCCTCTGTTGGTAAAAGACTGACATGTGCTTCTCTGCTGTCCTTTCTTTAAAACTATCATCACGCACCACTCACAGCATTTTCTGCCTCGGTGTCTGAAATCCTCATGAACTACAATATAGAAAAAGCTGCGTTTAAATCCCTGTGAGCTGCTGATTAACTTTTATTTCTTGTAAAATAAAAATGTTCAGGCTCAGGTGATAGAGTGGGCTGCCCAATCATCAGAAGGTTGCTGGTTTGATTCCCACTCCCCCAGTCATCTGTAGTTGTGTCCTTGGTTAAGACACTTCACCCTCCTTGCCTGCAGTGTTAGGATTGTTGGTGTATGAATGTTCGGTGGTAGTCGTGGCTGCCATGTTTCCATCAGTCTGCCCCAGAGCAGCTGTGGCTACACGTGCAGCTACCAACACCAGGGATGAACGAATAATGGATACCATGTAAAGCTATATAAATCTTATCCATTATTATAAAAATAAGCCCATCTGACCAGAGAAAACTAAAACTAGACTTTTTTTTTATTTGTCCGGTCCAGCATTGTAGCAAACAGAATGATGGTCTGGTTTGCTTTGCCAAAGGGAGGTTTGTGGGTATAAGGCTCCTCTTGATAATCCGATTTATTTATTTATTTACTGTTTATTTATTTACTTTGAATTATGGAGTCTATTTAATCTTGCTGGATCAGACCAGAGGGGATAGAGAAAGAAAGAAGACAACAAAAAAAGCAGAAAGGAAAGCAGAAAGAAGAAGGAGGAAGGAGGAGACAAAAACACAACAGATAGAGGCACCGACCCTTCGATCCAAACTATCACCAGACAACCAACTGCTACACCTGTACAGAAACACACCTGTGCATTTCCTACAGCTTTTACAGAAAAAAAACAGCTGACAGACATCAAGAGTTCCTAAATAATAACCAAATCAAGAAACATATCACAATCACAACAACAACCAAAGTACCAGAGAGTCACTCACACACACACACACACACACACACAAAAGCATCTCTTAGTGTATAAACCTACTGGACAACTCAGTGACTGTGCCAGTGTGCAGAGGATGAGGAAGAGAAGTGATCAGTGATGAAGAGTGGTGAGTGAGATCCTGCAAACGCCTCTACGGAGGTCAGAGATAGACCAGGGCAGCCCAGAGACCCGGGCCACTCCCACTCATCCTGGCACATATACACACACGCACAAACACACACACACATACACGGTGTAAACACACACATCCATTACCTCTTTCTATCCACCCCATATAACCCCTCACACACAGCCTCCCCGGCGCCGTACCCATAAACATTTTCACACAGCCACATCGCACATAACCGTCCCACCATGCCCTGTGGGAACGTCCCCAGTGGACCAGAGGACAGTGAGCCCCAAATCCGGCCTCCACCACCCCCAACCACCCCCCATCCCATCCCACCCAGATGTGGCAGACTGAGCATCCCCCAGGACTAGCAGCCCCCCATCAGCACAGCCAATCCAGGTCCCAGCTTCAGGGGCAACCACCTACCTCTGCCCGCCCCCAGCGGCGCCCAGGGGAACAGGGGTGTGTGAGGTCCCCACTGCCCTCACCCCCCCCCCGCTTATGACTGTTTGTGAAGTGTGTGTTGTTTGCAATTAAAATTGAGGGGCAGTGTCGACATTGTGCTGGGAGTGAGGCCACCTTAGTGGCCCCGCTCGCCATGCACACCCCCGAAGAAAACAAGACTTTTAGTTTTAGAAAAAACAAACAGTATGTAGAAGATTCTCCAAATGAACTCTAACTAATGAGGTGAGAAGTTTGTTGATGAGTTTGAGCCGTGTTGTCTGTATGTCTGCGTGCAGAGAATCATCCCTCCAGCTCTTTTATTCTGACATCTCCACAAACTCCTGAACCACTACCTGGGATCTGTGCTGCTCTCTCAGAAGTTTCCGCAGTGTTCGGTTTGTGGCCTCAAATGTCTCCAGTTTCTGCAGCAGAAGCTCCTTCTGATTGGCTAAGATGGATGCAGACTCTGGCAGCTTTTTCACCAGGAGAAAGAAAATAGGAAGAATATCATGTCTTCTGTCAGTTACTGGCAGGTTAGGGCAGATGACATGAAGGTTTCGGGTCATACTTACATTTCTACCAGTGCTGCACAGTTTGGAGACATGTTTTTTGAGATGTGAGACATGCTGAGCAGCCATAACTCTGTCGGCCTCAGCTTCTATCAGCTTCTCGAGCAGAGCATCCTGATCCTGCTGCAGTCTGGAAAGACAGGACAGTTTGTTATGAGCCTTTCATCTGGCTGACCGAAGCTGCTGGATTTAACTGATGAACTTTTTAGTTTTTTCACATGTTCCCGCTCGTCTCCTCCAGCATCTTTTCCATGGATCGGTGGAACTGTGAATGGTCCTTCTCTGTCTCCTCCAGCTCCTTCGTAACCAAGGCCAGCTCCTCTTTCTGCTCAGAAGTCCCACGCTGCTCCGACTGACGCTCTAAGAGATGCTCTTTTTGCAGTTCCACCTGAGCACAGTTCACATGCATGTGATCCAACAAAGCTTTCTTGTAAATTTGGGGTTTATTTTGCACACATTTGATAAAGCTGCAACTATTTATCCTTTCTTGTGGTGTCAGAAATAGTTTAAAAACCTTTTTTCCACACTGATGAAAGTGTCGGGGTTCGACGTCTTGGCCAGTGACACACAGAGGAGCTGAAATCAGCCAGCTGGTAGTTTACTGGCTGGGGTATAGCTAAAGGAGAGTAGCTCTGTTCAGAGTGGAAACACACTATACCTCATTCTTCAGATTCTTGACATCAGTCAGCAGGCTGTCAATCTTCCTCTCATACTTGTTGATTTGTCCTTGTAGGAACTCATCTTCATCTAACGTGAGATCAATGAGTCGCAGCTCAGACTGTTCAGGATGTGGTTCAGTGAGCGGTGGTGTAATCTTAAGACAGTGTGTCGGTCCCTTGGTGAGAAATATGCTCCCATTAGCAGAGCAGATAGATCACAGTCTGATAAAACTCTTTGTGGATAGGTTTTGAGTGCAGCGTGTTACCTCCCACATGTATGAAGCCTTTCCTGGTGAGATCCAAGGTACCTGTGTTTTTACCTTTGCTGTGGGACAAAGGTTTACCCTGGTGGTCTTTGACTTCCCCTTCAAAACACCGTGAATATACAGACATATCATGAGCAACATGTTACCTGCAGCATGTGAAATAAAATTTAGATAAAAATAAGGGAACTGAATATGATTAGGGATGTATGTACAGATAAGATTTCCAGACTAAAAGCTTTACAAAAAACTTTATTGGGTTGATGTCTGACCTGAGGTGTCCTGGATGGACTGGTCCTTTGGTTCCCGACATGGACGTGTACTGGTGTGGCTTCACTGATGTGCACGTGAATAGGAGGGGAACTTGATCTGGTTCTCATGGCTTTCCTCTGTGAAACAGTAAGTTATTACCAACACCAGCCAACACAAAATAATCACAAATATCCACATTAAATGTATAAAACATCATATATGTGAAATGAAAACATTAGCACAGAAGAAAAGACCTACAAATTATAAATTTAATGCTGAAAATTAACTTTATAAATGGTGGACTGCATTATAGAGTTTATAAAATTTTATATTTTTCTTCTAACAAGGTTTTTGTTCATTACATTTACAGTTAGGATTTATGGGAGATGATCATCTGACATGTCAAACAAATACAGAGAACCTGGAAAACCTGGAAAATGGAAAATGAAGGCTATTTAACTGTATTTGAATATATTACCAATATATAACCAAGTTAAAATAAAAGGAAAACACAAACTATATTTATATAAAAAAATCCCTTTCTTAAAATCCAGCTAAAACAAACGCACTGACGACATTTAATAAGATAAGAGGGATTTAAAGTAACGCTTAAAGTGTACCGGACATTAACCTTAGCTAACAGCAAACCAAAACAGCAGCGGCTGTAGAATGTCCAAAGAACAAAGACTTTAACTTACCATGGGAGAAACTAAAACTTACACGTCGGAATCTTAAAATAAAACGAATAAGATCAATAATTTCTGTTATCTGGCAAGTTTAGAAGATGAACTAACAGGAAAAGTCGGTTGGAATATGAGCTTGATAAAACTTCCATCAATTGAAGCTAACTCCTCTGTGGTTGGTCAGTTCAAAGCAGGTGACATGATTCTTTGCTGGTGATTGGAGCAGAAACACGTTCCTTAGCAACACATTCTGAAGCGCATATGTTACAACAAAATCTGTTACCCATCAGAATCTGTGACCACAGGAGGGCGACAGTGTACTTTTCTTGTATGTCTTGTTAAGAGGCCAGACCCCAGAGGGGTGACCCAACTCACCATTTCTGATAGCTATCAGAATACGTGACTTTACTGTACCTGCATTATAATGAACTCAGACTTAAATACAAGTGTTTTCAAGCCTTCGCTCTTATTTTAAGACGCACATGCAGAGAAATGTTCACTGTCGCCCCTTGTGGTCATAGATTCCGATGGGTCGCAGATTTTGGTGTAACACTGGGAGTGGTATGACCGCAATCTTTGATCAAACCGGAGAAAACTCTGCTAACAAACAACCAGTCGTCTGTAGATAGCGTATATTTGACAGTACTCTCGAAAGTTAAGAATGCTGGGACCAACAGGTCCGATTTACTGGCAGACCCCTCTGCCAAAATATGTATTCCTATTTAACCTCTACTAAAATTTAACTGTGTTCTATAATGGGCATCTGAGAATAATACCAATGATCCTAATAATAAATAATAATAATTATAATGATAATAATATAATTGAACAGAATACCCTTGTATCAAAACAAGATGTTACATTTGTGTTGAATTATTTAATGTCAAAATAGATTAGCTGCTAAACATTTACCATGGATATAAACTGATAAGAAACAGTCAGTAAATGAGGGTTGGGTGGATTATTTCTTTGTTGTAACAACAAATCTTCTACTGTTGGAAAGTCTGCTTTTTTACCTTTTCAGTGGAGCCATATTGGAAAATGTGTTTGTGGGATGAGCAGCAGGGTTGCGTATGTGTGTTACCCCCATGGAAACTGTCCAGATCGTCTCTGCAAACAGCTGATTCTGCTGCGTAAGATCAATAACCAGCCACAACAGCCTACCTCCTCAGGGTACTTGGTCTAAAAAGATAAATTATGCAGTGAGCAGTGGGGTACATTTACCTTTACCCATCTCCAGGCCTCTCTGCTGTGCTTCAGCTTGCGCTTGTGTGCAGGTGGAGATGACTGACTGGTCTGGTTCTGTCTGGTTGTCTCAGAAGTCCTGCCTTCACACAGGAACACATGAAACCAATCTGGATTCAGATTGGTTTCATGTGTTCACTGATGAAGGTACCAATGTCATTCTGATTCTCGTGTGGAGGATCTCAGGTCTTTTTCTAAACATCTTCCCTCCTCCCAGAAAAAGACATGAATCAGTGTTTTCATGGAGCCATTTTATTTTTTTCCCATTTGGTAAGACACAGAAAAACATGGGACACAATAATCATGGTTAGGTCTGGAAAGTGAGGACTCGTCAGTCTTTGGCACTTTCTATTCTAAACATGCTGCTTTTTTCTTTTCTTTTTTGTTTTAACAGAAATTGTTAAATACATTTATTTGTAACAGAATAATAAGCAAGTCATGTTTCTTAAAGGTTGTTTTCACCCTTTTTTTCTTTTTTTTTTAACGTTTAAAAGTAGAAAAAGGTTAAAAAGGACAGACTGCTGCACTTCTCGGGGAGATATATTGAACTGTTTAATTGGCAGTTATTTCTGATATGTTCCCGTTTCCCATGTGGAGCCATTCGCTTGTTTTTTGTGCTCTGGTGGATTCTCGGTAATGCAGGGCGAACACTGATTTAGCATCTCCAGATCAGACCCATAAATTAATGTTGGCTTCTTTGTTTCTTAAATACAACTCACATCATGAACGATGCGAAGTGCTAAATGGCAGCTTTAGAGGAAAAGACTGGAAACGTAGCAGAAATGTGTCGTTTCTTAAGGTAAAACATTTCCTGCTGGCTGGAATGATTTTTCTCTTTTAATTCATAACAAGCTTTTAAGTCCTAATTTAAGTCGTTTGGGATAACATTAAACGGTCGACCACTTGCAAACCATTTCAGCCAGGAAAGAGAAAGGAAAATGATAATGTTTAACTATCGTCCTCATTTCTTATAAAATTATCTTTACATGCAATTTTCTTAAGAGAAGAGATGAAACCTTTAAAAATCCAGTTTACATGAGCTGACAGTTTATTATCTTGCTGCTATGGTTTCATGTCCAGCCCAGTCTGGTGAATCTTACAACATATTCACACACAATTATTTATTTATTATTCCAAGAACCTCTGGAGTTAGTAAAAGTTAACATCCTTCTGGTTTTAAAATGCTCATGTTTGCCAAAGCTGGTCATGAACGAACAGAATTTATCACAATAACGAAACACAGAAAATATAGCAACTGTAGCGCGGAGCTCTGCAGGCGTCACGCTCACACAGTGATTGTGATGTTTACGTGTTAACGTGTGGAAAAAGAAGTGAAGTTATTATATAACTGATCATGTGGTCCCACTGCTGCTTCACAGTAAATGAATGGGCTGTGTTCACAGTCTTTTTCTTTTTTAACATAAAGCACAGAAAACATCACCACGGCAGACAGAAGGATCCAGTGACGGGTCAGAAAAGAAGAAATGAGCTGTTCATTCCCTTCGTTTCTTCTGGACATCTTCTCTGGGTGGGAATGAACCTTCTCAGTTAAAAGCTTCTACAACAAACTGTCTGAAAACACAAAAATAAGGTGCAACAACGCCTAGTCTTACATTTCCTAATCATGGATGGAGGTAAAGGTCGAGGGTGGTGTCAGAGTGAGGAGGATGAATAAAAAGCTTTCTGTCTACTGCTTCTCTTCTAGTCGGGAAAACTGGAATGAAACGAATAAACTGGCCTCATTTTGTTCCTCCTTTTTTTTCTCACTTCATCTTCCATAACAGACGATACCAAAACATCACCAAACATCATGTTTACACTTTAACACTGTCAGAAATAAACATAGTAAACACAAAAAAATCAGGATTCAGTACAAACCGCTCCTTTGGTCGACATATCTGAACATTTGTTACCTATCGGCTGGTTTCGTCGGGATGTTCCCAGGAACAAAAACAACCACACGGAACGCTAACTTCCTGCCTCCATTCCCTCCGTTAAGCTCGGAATGATACGAATGCTGGAAGTTATTATTCATAACACATTTACAGCTCAGCTTTCTGCTGAAGTTAGTTAAAGGATGAGGCTGGTGATGCCGTTTCCATGACAACCCAAAAATAATTCGATGACCAAAAGAACAATTCATGGATAATATTAATAATAATAATAATAATAATAATAATAATAATAATAATAATAATAATAATAATAATAATAATAATAAT
>JBAGKP010000021.1:25551872-25562219 GCA_037177255.1 Melanotaenia maccullochi | reverse complement strand
CTATATTGACCCGTCTAGTGACCATCGATGCTCACTACTTTTCAAGGTGCATTGTGGGTAATTTTGAGTGCCCTACTATTGTCTCTCTGGACATTTGGACACCGCTACAAAATGGCGTGACCTCTACATAGGGCCCTATGTAGGGAGTAGAGGGCACATTCAGACACAGCCTTAGAGTTCAGCTTGTTTCCACTAGAATCCTATAGAGGACCGAAACTGTCAAAATAAAAAATAACCACAGAAATATAAAAATGGCTTAATAAACAAATTGATGGACCAATAAATTATAAAACAAAATGTAAAAGATAGTTTTTCCATTAAGAAACTTATAAAACACAAATGTATATTTCTTTTGTCATTTTCAGCTGTTTTAAATTAACTTTGTTAATATTCATATTTATTTATTTTTATGTGTCACTCAGCTCAATTTATTTTTTTATTTGGTGTTTTATTTACTTTATTTTAAGTCTCTATTTATTATGTGTTATTTTTCTTTTCCAAGCATCTTCATTTCTCTGTTTCCTTTTTACGTTTCCTTATGCATTTCTGCCTCATTATGTAAATGAAGGGGCGGCCTTTCATGGCGTGTCTTGGTCCAGATCCTAACCTATTGACCAATCAGGACTGAGCAGGTTACAGGCTGTTAGTGCAGGCAGAGCTTCCTGCATGGCTCTGCTGAGTGAGGCTGTGGGAGGGAAATGAAGGCTTTAGGTTGGCAGAAATGGCTGACTTTTAACAGGAGACTGTACAGGATCTTCGGCATGTTGCTCTTTTAGCTGAAAAACCACACAATGATATACAATAGAAACAGATATTTCAGTATTGAGACTGTTCAGGGCGCTACACAACGTGCATGCTGCGAGTTGCCTGAGTGAAGCAGACACCATCGGTGTGGTTGACATGACACTCACCGGCGTTCCTTGTTTGGAAGTCTGCGTTGCCAGATTTACGGGTTCCCTCTCCAGAGCTTGAAGCATGCGAAACATATCGATGGTTAACTCACTGAACTTGACCTAAAAATAGAGGAAACATCCCTGATATCACCTGACTGATTTCCGTCCAGTCTGGATTATTGCTGTTTTTCAGACTCAGTAAACATGAGAGCTGCTGTGATGGTGGAACATTGTTAGTTAGAATATTAGAAATAAAAATCAGACATTTCTTCTCAGTCATTATAAAACATCTACTGTGCTGCAACTGAAGACGCCTCTGGCTGAACACACTCTCAGACAGACGTAGATGTATCATTAACACGTTAGACGGAAAGCCTGTATTTTGTTATGCATGCAGCACATTAGTGGGTTAGAACCTGGTTGTTACAGTTGCCGATGATTAGTGCGTCGGCGAGGATGAGCTGCCCGACCACCATGCCTTGTTCCAGCGGAGGGGCGCTTCCCTCCTGCAGCCTGTTGCTGGTGACAACCACAGAGTTGTTATCGTTCATGACGACCACCGGATCTGCCTGTTTCACATCAACAGAGGAAGAGAGGTGAATATCTCGGAGCCCATCCAGTTACAATGACCAGACAGCTCCATGGTTGGCTACCTCCACAAACGCTGCTACTTCCTGTAGAACCAGGTTCCACTCCAGCTGGTCCTCTGTGTTAAATCTCTGTGTGTATTCTTCGATTTCCTCTGATAACTCCTGATGAGACAGAAAAACAGACATGCTTTGCAGTGAAACATTAGAAACTAAAAACGTTTTCACACCCAGATCATGAAGAACCTGTTTCCCTGGTTAATGACAGAAATGTTGCTGTTAGGCTCAAACTGAGCTTCATGGCTTCTGTTTATGGGACAGGACCTGTTCAGAGATGTTCTAATGATATTGGTTTGTCTGAACATGTTACAAACTTCATCATATATATGTTGTCGCACCCAATGCCATTTAATAAACCGCTGTAGTTGCACCATCAGCCATCTCTGAAATCTATCTACTCCTTTTAAGAGCCTGCAGCGGTGCAGGAGGACAGATATAAAAAGGGAAGAGATCTACTTGGGGTGGGGGAAGGGATCCTTGCAGGTACGTCAGATAAATGTGAGCTTGTATTCTTCCGTGTGGTTGGAGTTGAAGGATGTTTATTTTTCACCTGACTGCCTGGGTCATGGACAGGGGTAGAAAACGTTGCTACCATACCTTTACCAACACTTTGACCAGGTCCATCTTGTTGAGCAGTAAACAGACGACTATGTAGCGAGCATAATATCGAAGCTTCTTTACCACCAACTCAGGCCTGGTGAAAACAGCAGAAGATAAAAAACAGAAATCACGGTCATGTCTCAAACCTGAAGACTATAACAGGAACATTAAAGCTGACATAGAAACCTGTCCAGGATGAGACTGTCATCAACAAAAAGAAATATCACACCAGCAAGTTGATATAGGACAGCAACTTCCTGTTTGATGGCGAGGGACTGAGTTCCTACAGGAAGTCACTAAAATCATAACAGTGGTTAAATGAGTAGTTATTATTATAAGAATTGTGTTTTGACAATAGACTGTAAAAGATGGGCGGAGCCTCCCTGGCGTTACCCGTAGGTTTCTGAAGAGCTGAATTGAAGCTCATTGGCCGGTTCCCACTGTCACCATCTTGGCAGCGTCACGCGTGTCGTCATTCCCGGAGCTAACGGTAGCTAATGGTGGCTAACGGTAGCTAACTAGCTAACGGAGGTAGCTGGGCTAAAGCTAAGGCGCGCTGATAGCCGGCTAAAAACTGCGGTTTTGCTGCACTTTCCCTTTTTGCCGCAGATATTGGATACGTGTCAATCAAAAGGACACGCCCCTAATTATGCCGAATTTCAAGATTAAATAACATCCAAACTGATGAGTTAGGAAAAACATTCTCCCCCCTCACAGTTGTCATGAAGGTAAACTTGACCTATTAAATCTAAAACGGATTTTTGTACCAGGCTTTAAACATGTTTATTTCTGCTGTGAAGTTGGTCTTTTTAACATGAGTCTATGGGGATTTGCTCTGGTTTGGCACCCCTAGTGGACGAGGGGGGAACTGCAATTTTTTCACTTCTGCACAGGCTTCACATTTTACAGGCGGAGGTTGCCGCTTGGTTGTGACCGAAGATGATCAGAACTGTAATTTAATGACTAAAACATACAACTGAATCCTGTTTAGGTGTAAAGACTTCCTATTAATTGGCAGAACATCAACATGTAGAGGGTGCCATGGCAACGCCCTTTGATATGTGAAAAACTTTGATAATGTTTAATCACAAGAGTCATACGGTTATCGTTATACGGTTATCCTGAGGACAGGTAACTGTCAAATCTGAAGTATTTCGTTAAAATGTAAAGCTTATAATAGGGCAAAATTACATTCATTCACTTCCTGTCTGATGCAGCATACAGGTCCAACCAGGTGGGCATAGTGAGTGGGGCTGAAGGACTAAAATATTCTAGGGGGCGCTAGAGAGCATTTTCTGCATGGAGCTTTATTTGGGGCGGTGCGACATTCCCACCATTAGTTTGATGGAAAGAGGATACTCTGTGTCAGGTATAAGGACTTCCTGTTTCATGACGTCATATCAGTATTCACCATGGATGCGGTTGGTGAAATAACTTTTTTTATTCCACTGCATCATGAAAGGTTCAACATGCTCTGAGACAGTTTCGGGTGTATGAGGCAGGTAACCAATGAGAAGCAGAACATCACACTGTGACCTCCTGTTGGGAGAAAGGTGCTCTTTTATTCACTTAAAAAAAAAAAAACCAGAATATAAAACAAAATGAACGAGGAGCTGAGGGCCTCACCTGTCCTCTTTGTTGACCTGAAAGTAATAGGAGCGCTGACGGATTGCTGAGTAGAAGGAGAAGGCCTCATTCAGATAACTGGTTTCTGAGGTACGAAGGCTGAGGAGGAAGAAGAGAAAATGTTATCACCTCCGACTGAACCTGGGAGGAACTGAAAGATAACAATTCTATTAAAAACTCTTCTGTTTATCATCCTGGATCTAAAATGATAATAAAGAGTTAATAATAAATCTGTTTTAATGTGAACACACAGCTTAACACACTGCCAAGAAACAGAAAATAAATCATTTCCAGCTCAGAGATTCAGAGGTAGAAAATCTGCTCATGAAGACGTAGACCGGTCAGGATTCAGACCCATGAAGGTCTCTAATCTCAGAACCGAACCTGCTCCAGAGACCAAACCCATGTAGAAATCCAGTTGTCATGGATGTGCTCTGAAGAAAGCTGATAACTAGAGACTGATGATTCACTTTAATCTTTCATGGGTCTAGAACATCCTCGGTTTGGTTTTATCTTTGTGTCCGTTTAGAGCTGGAGACGATGTTTCTGTAGGTGGTCTGCAGATGTGTCACTTACTAATAGTGGTAATAAAGCTGTCCAATTTTGGATGCTACTTCCCCGATCTGCCATCTCTTCAGGCCGTACCTGGTGTCCAGAACCTGCCTGTCAATGGAAAACACCTCTCAATGAACCAGACACACCATCACTGAGTCAGTCCATCTGACTTTGTGTCAGTAAAGTTTCTAACAGGGTTTTCTAACAGGAATCGCGTGTTCTCTAACAGCCCTGTTTTCTGGGGATGAAAAGGAAATAACCTGTGTTGTTGCTGGAATTTCCACAGCTTGGTGTAGACATCAAATGTCCTCCCGAAGTAGGACTGCCACTGCTTGTGTCCATACTGAGGAAGATCTCTGCAGAAAGACAGAGGAGAGATAAATCATCACAGAGTTTAACCTCTTCTAGACGAGCTCTACAAACCATCACAGATGAGGGTTTGAATTGTATCAGACGTAGAAAATAATGCTGGTTTCTGACATTTCATAATGCAATTTTATCTTAATTTCTGCATCTACCAGTTTGTGTATCCCTCCTCTAGCACAAAAAAAGATCTTTAAAAGATGCATTATTAGGCTTAAAGTTAATGTTAAGTAACTTTTGGATTAATCTAACATTTGATCAGGAGAAGCTGAATGTTTTAAGGAGGCTAAATGAAACTGAGTCAGTGACTGAGATTCTTGAACTAATGGCACCCGGAGCTCCACATCACGTGACGTTATTCAGCCAATCAGACGCAGCTATATGACGACCAGCTGTTGATCTGGAGAACATCAGCTGGTGGAGAAGAGCAGCTTCTATGTGTGTAGGTAAATATTAAAGCTCAAACATGCTAGCTTTGCTTCTTTGGTGACGTTTATTTTGTGTAAATGTCAGGTCTTGTTAACAACTCACGCTCTATTAATTTATCAGGTAATAATGTATATGTGAAACACAAGAGACCTAAATCTGTATTTCTATATTGCTGACTATCCTTCTTGAATTAATATGACATCACTAACTTAACATGGTGTAAAATGACCACATTGCTGGAATTAAACGTGCGGTAATGTGGCCGCTGGCCGGCCTCAGCTACTAAGAGCTAAGCCATGCACTCGTGTTGAGTCAGTGTAATTAACATCACTGGTTAGCTTATATAGTGTATTTTATTGTAATGTAAATAGCCAGAGAATGAGAAAGATAATGGAAGGAAATGAGATTATCTAAAATCATGGTTCTTCGTGGTGTACCTCAGTCAGCTAATTGAATTCTTTATTAAAGTAATTTGATAATTTTATTACATGCTGCTCGCTACTATAAAGGACGACATTGTTTGGTGTTTTTTTTAATTGTATATTTTAGTAGTTAGGCTAATAAGTGACTGATTCATTAGATTCAAAATGGACCTTGTTGTCTAAGCATAAGTTGTATTTAACCAAACTCTTCAGCAATTATGTTTTCAGGGGTGTATATTTCTCCTCTTTTAATTTGTAGGTGAGCAGAAGCTGCGTCATGCTCAAGGACGTGAGGATCGGATGAGCAGTCGCCAGAGAACGCTGCTCTGCCACGAGCACCGTCTTTTGGTGCTCAAGGTAAGTAATGATGTCCTGACTGATGGCGACTGTCTTCTAATGGGACCTCAACATGATCCCTGTCTGATGGTTCCATTGAAATTCCACATGTCCATGTAACAAAGGTGAAAGGTTAGGGCACTCTCATATATCAGGTCTTTTGCTGTTGGAGACTCTCTTTAGCTGGCAGACCATCAGCATATACATGGTATGTTGTTGATGCTTTCTGAAATCAAAGGATGTATAGTCCGGCCTTCAGTGAATGTGCCTTGTATGTTTGTATGTAAGTAAATCTCTTGTTAGCACCTTCTTGTTTTAAAAGCCTCTCCTCACTCATTCTTTCAGAAATACATTTTCATACAAGCTGCTCTCTGTTGCCTCCTTTTCTCTTTACAAAGGGACCAGCTACAGTCTCTGAAACAGGTGAAATCTTGCTTCATCTTTTCTTTCTTCAGCTGCAAGAAGTAATTTCATGGCTATAAGTGTTTAGGCTTCTCTTCCATAACATCATAACGAACTGAAGAGATCAGGTTAGAGGCACCACATTGATTGTTATTATTGATGATATTGTTATTGTTTATTGTTGACTTCCTGTGTTTGTGTGTGTGGTCAAATGAACGGGTGTGATGTTGTGGGACAGAGAGGGGATGTTGCTGTTTGACAGAGCTCCGGTCAGAGAGAAGGCAGTTCCTTAAACTCCTTATTGTAGTAGTTGTGTTAACAAGATGGGCTGTGCTTGTGTGTGTGTGTGGTCTATAAAAGAAACAAATAACATTAATATTACTGTACAGTTGTATGAAATTACATAACAAATTAAAGCTGCAAGCAGCGATGAAGGCCCTCGCGCCTACGGCACCCCTCCAGCCTACTGCACCGCCCCATCAGGTGGAAACCTGCCTCCCACAGCTCATTCTCGCTCGCAGCTCATTCTTCTACAGGTTTTCTGTATTAAGGGGTGATTTTCCTCATTACAAGTTCTACTGGCACCTCAGTCTGACCAGCGATGACATCTGAAGCGTTCATGACCTTGTTTCTAAGAATCATGTCAAATTTTAACAAACGGGAGCATGATTTTACCAAGAGGGAAATTCCATGTGGCCAGTAGGTGGCGCTATAGTTGTTTTTCATGTACAAACATGTTCTGGTAGGAACTCTAATGACAACAGAAAAATATCACATCCATTGGTCAACTGACAGTAGAGTTAGAGCCACTTTCTGCTACCTGGTGAAGGATTCAAACATCACAGGCCGTACGGGGTTTTCCAGCAAGATGGCGGACTGAGCGGGCACTTTTATCTGCACTCTTCAAAAAGTTCCTCAAAAGTGATTTCCTTACTTCTTGCAGCAATATTTGGGGTGACAGTCTGAAATATTAACTTATATAAAAAAGAAAAGATAAACAAACAAAATATGTCGGTGAACGAGGAAACCTTCAAGAAGGGAAAGAAGCCTGAAGTGCTGCTTCAACGTGATGACACACTGGAAAATATGGAGGAAGCTAACTCCGGCCCTGACAAACAAAACTTCGACAAGTTAGACTCCCAGCCGAATACACCAGTTAAAAGCTCCCATATTATAAAATGGGAGTCCCTCGAGCCCATTTTAACGGCAATAAATTCCCCAGGGTCCAGATTCGACACACAGGACAAGGCTGCGGGATATTAACCGCCAGATAAAAGAGAACAGTACAATGATCTGAAATCTTGCTAAGGCTCTGGAGTTCAATGCTGCTGAACTTAAAGACTGCAAAGCTAAAGTACAACCTTGATGGAAGAAAATGAAAAACCGAAAGACAGAGCAGGAGATTACAGGCGAAACAGCAGACGCTGGAACCTACGAATGAGAGGAATGAAAGAACTGAATAATGAAAACACTCGGAATGAAGTGGTTGCTCTGTTAAGAAAAGTGGCCTCTCAGTGGGAACTGAAGATTGAGGAATATGTACTAGAGGATCCTCTGAGTTAAGTACACATCTACAGACGTTTACAGTTTACAGCTGAGTGGTTCACTTACTTAAATCTCAGGTTTCGTTTTCTTCTTAAATGTTGGAGGTTTAAAGGACAGCACTAAACTCAAGGCTATCGTTATGTTTGTAAAGGTCTTAAATCACAATGTAAATTCTTACAAGAAACTCCTTCGTGTGTGGATGACTGTGAGTTTTAGAGAAACAACATTTTATTTTCACATGGCAGCATCCCGTCTGGAGGCGTTTCAACCTGTTTCTACAGATTTCCTTCAAGGTTATTACTTTCAAATCTTGTGAAAAAGGACATTGGATTATTGCAGTGGTTAATAAATGTATACAGCCATAATAATGCTAATCAGAACGAGACTTTGTTTGAAACACAAACGTTTTCAGGCAGATTCTAATATTTCATCCTCTATAGTCGGCGGGGACTTTAATTTGACCCCTGATGACTGGATAGATAGATGCCCCTCTTCTTACACAAGCCACCATCTCAACCCTATTTTTTAGGATTTTATGGAGAGTAATTCACTCATCAACAAATAAGACAACAAATGACAAAGATCTCTCTACACGATAGAAAATGGGAATACTTTAAATCTAAAGTTAGAATTCTTTCCATAAAATTCAGCAAGGTCATAGAGCAGAGGCTAAAGGAAAAAGAGGTGGAGTTGATACAAAATGTGAATATTTACTGTGAATCATCAGACTTATCAGAAGAAAACAGGACAATACTTTCAACTCTGTTCTCTCAAAGGGCCCGCGGTGCCTACGTCAGGTCCAGGATCGAACAAGGTGAAACAACTCCTCTTATTTTTATGGTCTTGAAAATAGGAGACAGGAAAAAAATAAAATAAGTTCCCTAGTCATTAATAATGAAGATTACTCTGACCCTAAACTAATCTCTAAATATATTTTTAACTTCTACTCTGCTCTGTACTACTCCTCCTCCTCAGAAGAGAAAACATCTTCATTCCCTGATCATATTCAGCAGTTTATCCCTCAGATTGACTTAGATTTCAAAGAAAGGTGTGATTTAGACATTTATGAAAGAAGTGGGTGCAGCTGTTAAACAGGTGGGGAAATCTCCGGGTCAGGATGGAGTCACCTCGGACTTGTTGGAGTTAAAAACAGTGAGCTGACCCAACCATGAACCAGGGCATCATTACCTTAATACCTAAACCAGGAAAGGACTAAAGATTTATTGATAATCTCAGGCCAATAACTATTAAATGTGGATTATAAATTACTAACATGTTGTTGCTAATCGGCTAAAAACAAATTATAAGTGATACACAACCTAGGTTTTTAAAAGAGGTCCATTCATAACAATGTTAGACTTATTCTGGACTTGTTAGAATAAAACTTTTTAGCTGAAGACGTTCTTAGATTTTTACAACACCCTTTATTTTAAAATCTTTGGAGTTTGCTGATGTAATTGTTTTTAAGTTTATTAACACAATAAACACTTATTTAATTCAAGTCAATTGAACAATTTGCCAAGCCAACTTAGTTTGTTTTACTGAACAAAGTGCTCAACAGAAAACAGCTAAGAAGCTAAAAAAAATAGTAAAAATAAAAAAACACTAAAAGCTAAACAATACAAAAACACAATGAGAGTAAAAAAATTAACTCATACAGGTTGAAACACAAATAAAAACACCGTCCGCGGCTGGTTTCTTGTCATTCATGTAATTTTTTAATGTCCATCCAATCTCTCTTTACTATTGAAGACCTACTTTGTGATCATGAGAAATGTGACACCAGGGTGTTTTACATGCACTTTTTACATGCAGGCAAGATTTGGTGAGTTTTCGAGCATAATCAGGTCTCAAAGAATGCGATTAATTTTTGAGACGATTAAGGAGATGAACAAGAAGAAGGAAAAAACTGAGCAATTACAACAGGCCTTTGCACCGCCTTCAGTCTAACAATAAACACTGGACATATTCAACTGGTAATAACTCAGTCAAATGTGCCAAGTGAGTCATAAATCAACCAAAATCCAGTCAGCTAAAGGGTTAATAACAGTCAGCGATTTTAAACTAATCTAGTGGTCTGTGGCTCCATCTAGTGGGTGCAGCCTGCAACCACAACGCCTACCGTCAACACGTGAGAACGCATGAACAGCGGTGTCAAATTACACTTCAGTGCATCTGCTGCAACAAGGGGATTAAATAAAATGTAGCGATGCACCTACAAATAAATAAAGACAACGCCAGAAAACGAAGCTTAAAGCTGGATGATCTGTCCCACTCCAACGTGTAAGCATACGGTGGGTAACCATGTCTCAACCTAGCATTAGTCCCGGAAAATCCAAAAATAGGCCAAGAGCTGGAGCTGAGAGGGGTGGGTGGTGGGGGTGGATGATTGACAACCATCAAATGCCGAGCTGCCTGTAGCTAAGAGCTAAGCGAGCTAAGAGCTAACCCCGAGCAACGGTAGCTAACCAGCTAACGCAGGTAGGTGGGCTAAAGCTAAGGCGCGCTGTTAGCAGACTAAAGACCGTG
>JBAGKP010000021.1:25479877-25501716 GCA_037177255.1 Melanotaenia maccullochi | reverse complement strand
GCATCTTCTGCTGCTACTTCCAGCAGGATACAGCACCATGTCACACAGCTCATCTCATCTCCACCTGCTTTCTAGAACATGACGATGAGTTCACTGGACTCAGGGGCGTTGCCGGGGATTTTGGGCCCCATGAAAAAAAATTGAAGTTTTGAGGCACCCTGCCATCTTAGCATCCACTCGCTTTGTGTAGTGCTGATGGAGCAGGTGGACTGAACCATTTAAGGGAAAAGGGGGTATTCAGAAATGTTTCCAAAACAAAAAAACCTTAGTGATTGTAACTAATTGCATTGTAACTAAAATGTTTGCATGCTTGTAGTTTATCATTGAGTATCAGATAATTTTGTTAGTATCACATATGGGTATAGTTAGTATACAGTATGGACACCTAGAGTCCCCCCACCCCCCAGAATCTGAATGGGCCAGAATCTCTAAATTTTCCCTGATGTCACTTTGGTAGAAAACATCTTCTAAATATTTAAGTGGGAACTTATTCTTAGTGACACCAGAAACACTTCAGCTGCCATGTTTCCAAACTTTCTGCTGTGATTTTCACACCCGTGTGTATTGTAAACATTCAGTATTATCATTATATACAGTATGATCTACAGAATCAATGCTTCATCCTGTTGAGAACATTTTTATTTAGTAAGTGAACCCCATAGTTTGAGCTTCATACCTGTCTTTCCGTCGTGGCAGGTAACAGCTACTGGGTGTTTGATGCTGAGAGGAAGATAACTGGTCCGGACTCTGTGCAGAAGTTAGGTCTTCCTGTAATGGATATCCAAGCAGCTTTGAAGTGGGAAGAGGATCATGTTGAGAAAGTCTACCTCTTCAAGTCCCATTCCTACTGGACCTTTAATGTTCAAGAGAACCGAGTTGATGACGTCCATCCTCGCAGCATCCATGAGTTTGTAGGAGTGCCCAGCCACATTGACGGAGCCTTTCTGGACAGATATGGTGAGGACCAGGATCAGTTTCATGTTATTTTTCGTTCCTTCACTGATTCCTAACAGTTGACTTTTAACATCTATCACCCTCTGACAGGCTATGCCAATTTCCTGAGTGGGCTGTACTACTGGAAGTTTGATCCTGTTGGACTGAAGGTGCTGGAGGGCTTTCCTCGAACAATCGGGATGGATTTCTTTGGCTGCTCTGCCTCTCTATATAAATAAGTTATTCATTCACATCCTCAACCTCATTAGAGTAGTTGATTTATCAGAAAAACCCCAGATCCAACTCTCAGGTCCAGATTTACTAAACTCTGGTTGTAAATAGCATCTACAGGAATGTCCACCTCCTGCTGCAGCTCACCACAGAGCTCCAGCAGGTATGTTCAGTATGTTGTTAATTCTAATGTGCACTATTTTCCTTTGTTTTTAGCTAATTAAAAACCAGCTAATGGGGATTTCTTTAAACAGTCCTTGAATACATGGGCAGCAAGGTTAGCCAAGGTTAGCCTCATAAAAATTATTCTGATAGTCTAATAATAATAAACTGGATAAACTACTGATAAACTACTTTCTAGATCCTGACTACACACTTTGAAACTTAACAGACAACACTGTATAAAAATCCTCCCATAATTATTAAATGCAGCAGCCTTGTGTTTTTGCTTGTTGCAGCCTGGTGTCTGATAGAAGGAGATGCCAAAAAGGAGACGTAGAGGACAGAAACAACCTGATTACCTGATAAAAAATGAAAGATCTACTCTTTGGATCAGGTCTGAATAAATAGGGGTCATAAGACTTCACATTTCTGTTCAGCTGCATTCAGGTTATTGTTATAATTTTGTGGTAATGATTTAGGTGACTCAACATAAATGAGGAAGAATCGTTAAAAGCTCTAGAATCAAATACATAAGGCAGACATTAACTGAGTGGACAAACAACTCTGTGTGAAGCTTTAATACTGCAGTACCGGCTTTGTTTGATAGGAGCTATATCCTGTTTGGGATAAGTAATTCCTTAAAAGGACCATAAGACAGTACACATGTACAAATAGCATAATAATAATATCAGCTGTGAAATATGAGCAGAAATACATCTATGATTAATTTAAATAATCACTTATTTTGTGCTCTGAACCAGAAACTCCCACATGACTCACCTTGTTGAACCTTTCTGCTCAGTCCTCTGCCAGAAGTCTGAGATCTTTAGAGTTCTCTGCAGTATCTCAGCTGTTCCTAGAATTGTTCCTAGAACTGTTCCTTGTAGTGTTTCTAGAACTTGTTCCCTAAAATTGTTCCTAGGACTGTTTCTAGAATTGTTCCTTGGGCTATTCCTAGGATTGGGCATCATTCACCAACCATTCTTATGAACAAATTTATTCTTAAATCCTACTTACGAACATTTCACTGTATTTATTTCATTGAATTAATTCAAGAACAAGTCGGATTCAAGACGGATCTAATTCTATTGCTAGTCTTCCCAACACCATCAGTGGAAAAGACTGCACACATGCCAGATCCGTTGCCTCAACCACGAGACTATTACTCCATAAATGTCCAAGTCACCTGTGATCCACCTACTGAATGTGGTCTTTAATAATTAAAATTCACTACAACAGGTACCATGAGTAAAGGGTAACACTCCAGAGCTGGTAGCACATGCACAGATAATGACATATCTGCTTGTTCCCGCTGTTGATGGTGCAGCATTTTGGTGCTAAAGGTGCACACAAGCCAGGACTGTCTAGAGCAGCACCACAACACAGTTGGTCACGGACGCCATTGATGTTGTTGTGTTTGGCACGTGTTCGTCACATTGACGTCATATCCTCTAGTGGTAGCGCTGTCCTCACAGTACCACAGACGGTGGAGGTTTCAAACCTATCCACCTCACATAAAGGATGCAGAAAATGGGGAAGACTCCATATGCACATGTGTATTTAATGTAGAGCATACCTGAGTATTATCTCTGTGTAGGTACTGGCTGTGGCTGACTTCCTTGCAGCCTCTTCATGGTTATCTTTAGCCTGTGGAACCCCAAGGTGTTTGTATCTGTCTTGAACATCTGCTATGGTAGTTCAGTCCCTTCAGCTTTGGTCATCTTACCTCATTCGTCTGCATTTATTCTGTCTGAGTGACATTCTGAGGTCCTTGCTGTATATTCTGGTAATGTGTGTCAGTGCGTTGATGTCTCCTCAGTCCTGGTATAAATCTTGATGTCACCCATGTAATGGCGGAGGCTGATGGTTTCTCTTCTACAGAATCAACACCCATAGTTACTTTTTATAATGATCTCAATGAGGGAGTTGGGGCCTGCAGAACAGCAGCAGGGACAGATCATCTCTTTGGTAGGTGGCAGTCGTGATGGGAGTGTTGTACAGTTTACTTTCAGCTGGCCTCCAGAGTTGTCTCCTTCAGTGCCATTGAGTTCTCGGTGAAGACTCTCAGTGTCCTGTTGATGTACAGATATAATCATTCTACTCTAGTATCCATGTGTCACAGGCTATTGGAGCCAGGTGGTGCATAGATTCATATGTGTGATCTTATTCTGCCATGTGACAGCGTTGTCCATCTGCAGCAGGTGTTTATTTCTCACCTGGTGTTACTTCTGGGTACCTTTCTGAGCCTAGAATGAATGAGGCTGGGTGTTATATGACTGATAGTTAAAGTTGCTATTTAAAGTTCTGTTGTTAAGGTAAACAAGTACCTGAAATTATCTAAATCATTCATTCATTCATTTTCTGAACCGCTTAGTCTATTACGGGTTGTGGGTAAGCTGGAGCCTATCCCAGCATTCACAGGTGAGAGGCAGGTACACCTGGACAGGTCACCAGTCCATCGCAGGGCCAACACATAGGGGACAAACAACCATTCACACACACACTCACTCACTCCTAGGGAGAATTTAGAACCTAGCATGCATGTCTTTGGATGGTGGGAGGAAGCTGGAGTACCCGGAGAGATCCCACGCATACACGGGGAGAAAATCATGTCACAAACTAAAGATGTTTCTACTCTGCCGGGTCCTGCTTTGGAGCATTCATAAACTGATCATCTGCTTTTCTTCTGTCTGGATCTCACTGATGTCCTGTTTACACCATGACACTAAGACAGTAAAATGCTAAAGTTTTGTTGTCTAATCCCTCATTTATACGATAACAGAGTTCCAGATGGATAAAACCACAACGATTTGACAACAGCCTCCCGAAAGACATTTTCTTTCGACAGAAGGCGAGATTGGTCAGTGTAAACTGGAAATGGAATCTTTTGATGATGATGAAGTCTTTCACATCATCTTGCACTTGCACACTCAGACCCATGCTTAACCTTTGAAAAGCACAGCAGTGGCGGACCTTCGCCTTGTGTCTTTGCTGCTGTATCTTTTTAACTTTTTTGGTCTGTTGAAGCAGAACCTGTTTCTGGTAGAACAAATATGCCGTCATGGAAGACACAAAGGTTACAATCAATGGGCTCAACACATGGGAGGCGACGTCACTCCTTCTCTGTTCATTTCCTACAGAATTTGCATGATGAGGTGAAAATCGCCGACCTCCTCCAGCCAAGCGACAGGTGACATACGTGCATGTGAAATGTTGGGCTCGTACACATAGACGTGCAAATGGGGGCTTGCAACGTGACACAAGAAAGTTGAAAATGTTCAACTTTGTTAGCTGTCGTATGGCACTACAACCAACCAGCGAGGGTTTCATTGACTGATCAATGAGCTGGAGCAGCTAGACAGCACAGCCTGCAAACACGTTCAGTATGGAGGAACAGATTTTAGCTGGGACTTCCCCAGACTTTACAATACTTCACACAGAGATTATAAAGATGTAAAAAAGAAAGGCAGCTGCATGTCGCCAGGGTGGATTTGTCTGAAAGTAGGTTGTGGATTTATCTGGATCACCTCTGATGTCCACCATCAAATGATATCCACCATGCTGTTTCCTTGGTTGTGAAATAGGATGAACCCAGGGTTGTCTTTTTCTTTTGTTTAGTAGAGTCAACAACAAGATTTCTGTCAACTCAAAATCTTCTGACTCTTCACCCTCGATGCCTCGTCTGTCACAGACTGCTTTGAAAATGTCAAAATTCTCTCCAATATCATAACCAATCAAATTTTTGGGAGACAAGCGATGCCACAACGCTGCCGCCATCACTGCTGTCCGTCACGTCCTGTATGATGTGTTTCACTTGAGTGGCAATGTTGCTGTTGTTGTCTTTGTTGTTGTTTTGAGCCCTTTATAAGTATGCAGGACACACCCGGGTGTGTTGTTGGAAATGCGCACTACATTGTTTCTGGTCCTTTTTTGTTTTCTCAGCGTAGAGATTTCAGTTTTCATTCTGCAGCTGTGTAAATGCTTTTTTTTTTCAAATGTGCAAAGTAAAAAGTTTTGTATTTAGTATGGAAACATTGTGGTGTAAACAAGGCCTGAGACACTGATGCTGTGTCATTCTCAGAAAGCTGAAAACAATCAATGACATCAATAAAACTGTGCCTCAGAAATCTAAGATAATCAGAAAGTAACTGAGCTTCACACAGTTTGACCTAATGGATTTCTTCTATTTATGTATGTGTGTTTTAGGTGATGCTGGTTCCGTGCAGGACACTGATCACTGCATTAACCTATGAAATGTGATGTGATGTGTCAGAAAATAAAACATCCAGTGTAGTTTAGAGACTTAGTTGTTTTTTATCTGTATGTCTATATGCTTTTACCAACTCAGCCGCATGGAAAAATGTAAAACAATTACAAACTTAAACCTTTGTCCTTATGTTGATTAATAAATATTTTGTCACTCCTGTATGTTATATAATCTTTAGCAAACAAAGGAGAATTAAGCAGTTGGCAAAGTCAAAGATGAATACAAGGCTTAAACCATGAATTTAAATGTCTTAACCTACATATATTTAAATCCTTAAATCAACCAAACGTCTGCTGAAAGTGAAAGGAGAGTTAAAAAGAAGATTATAAATAAAAAAAAGTTTAGGAAGTTTGGGGTTTTACAGGAATTTGTTTTTCCACCACTGGACTCTCCAGCTGAGGTTAAAATGAATTATTACTAATTTTACAGCTTTCTGAAGTTTAGTGAGAGTTTCTCAAATTTCCATGAGACTGTGTTTTAACATATTTCTGTTTGCCTGCATATTTTGTCATTTCTCTTGTAAATAAATCTGTTTTTAAATACAATAAAACATAATTAATTTTCCAGTTTAAGGTTTTGTTGAGATTCTGTTATGAACTATATTAAGGGTAAAAAACTAATGTCTAAAACATCTGATAACAATACCAACATGGTTCACACATTTTTAGATAAAATATCATAATTTTAAATGTCAATCTTGAAAAAAAAAACTCTATTGAGTTTTCCAAAACTCAGATTGTTGGGCTTCACAGTTTGAGTGTCCTCTTTGCCAAAGTTGGATCTCTGAGTTAAATCTAAATAAAACAGAATTTGATGATTTCCAAACTCTGTATATAAATTAGGGCTCTCAAAAATAATTCCTTAATGGTGGTAACTAATTTGCGTAAATTATTTTTATGGTGAGAGGGTTCCACAAGCGCATTTTTCCTGTATTTTTTATTTTTAATTTTTTACCGTATCCTGCGTTTTGCCCCAACGTGTCTGCTCTAGAGCAGGGGTGGCCAACAATCCTGCAGGTTTCCAAGTCTCCCTGCTCCAACACACCTGACTCAAATTAAATGGATCCAACAGCCTATAAGGATCTGCACAATGACTCAGGTGTGTTGGAGCTGGAGTTTAGGAGATCCAAAACACCAGCGACACCTGTTTCAATACAGATGTCAATGTGGAAGTGGTGAAGGATTATAAATACCTTGAAGTGCATATTGACAATAAACTGGAGTGGGTTAAAAACACTACTGCACTTTACAAGAAGGGCCAGAGCCATCTCTACTTTTTGAGACGGCTAAGGTCCTTTTTACATCTGCCAAACACTGCTCAGGATGTTTTATGAGTGTGTTGTGGCCAGTGCTATCCTCTATGTTACATGCTGGGGCAGCAGGCTGAGGGTTGCAGACACAAACAAACTAAACAAACTGATCCAGTAACGTTGTGGGGATGGAGCTGGACTCTCTGACGGTGGTGTCGGAGAGGAGCATGTTGTCCATAATAAAGACAGTACTGAACAACACCTCCCAACTGCTTCATAACCTGCTGATCAGCCACAGGAGGACGTTCAGTGAGAGGCTGATACCACCGACATCATTCCTACCTGTGGCCATCAAACTGTACAACTCCTCCAAAAAGCAGCAACATCTACTGTTATACATTTACACTCAACACTACATTTACATTTTACTGTTTATCATATTGATAGTACTGTACATATTACTCATATTAAATTACTACAGGATTTATTCCGTATCTGTTTATACAGAAATTATAACGAATTTGTAATTTTTCTTCTTGTGATTTCTATCTTTATTTGATCCTTTCTTGTTTGGTATGGAGCGACTGTGTGCACACAATTATTAACACTAAATAGTTGTAGTATTGTCTCTTTCTGTTGATACAGTACAGTAATAATCAGGCACAGTCAGGCATAGCAAATGATGATTAATCATTAATAATTTGGAAGCTGTGATTAATCATGATTAATTAATTTAAAAGCTGAGATTAATCAGATTAAAATTTTTAATCATATGGCAGCCCTAGTATAAATATGTGTCTACAATAAATTTACTCTAAGGCTACACATGGTTTTAATGGCCAGGTCTGTTCTGGGTGTAGGTCCAGGATGGTTGGTGGTGGAAGTGTTGTAGAGCTGGACAGCAGCAGCAGGATGGAGCGATCTGCCACTGAAGCTGCTCAGTGATGTGGGGTTAAACGCACGTACTCCTTTAGTTCAATTTACAATAGTAAGAACTCAACATCTATTCAACTGGCAACATATTGATCATTGGAAATGTTTCATATCTAATCAGCATTCCTCGCTCACACACACACCAACACAAACAAACACACACACAGGACCATATTTGGCCTAGAAAGAACTGTTATAGCAGCAGGAGACAATGAATAGAGCAAATTTGCTTCCTTCATGTGTTCTAAACTTTTCATATTCATTATAAAGTAAAGTATGGATGTGAACATATATTAGTTTTTATCCTCAGTTAAATTCTTAGTTATTTTTAAAATCTTGAAATTCTGGTGATTTAATCAATTTTAATACAGGTTGCTAATCACGAGAGTAACAAGAAAAAGGAGAATAATTCACTTAAGGTCAAATTTTTGTTTTCAATTATGGTTTTTTGTACATTTATTTATTTATTTGTGGTCTTACTCTTTTTTTGTGTGTGAAGTCAGTGTGTCTATCCTGCTCCACGAAAACATCTCTCTAAAGAGATAATGGCCAAATAAGTCTTTGGTGATCTGTCTTATTCTACGTGTTTTTATTCTTTTCATTTTAGTTTAGATATATAATCCCCCATCAGGGCATTAAGACGAAGCAGAACATAAAATAGACAACCCGCTGCACCACGTTACCTGCTGACTTTGGCACGTCAGCAGCAGCACCAGCCAACTCACATGCACCCCCTCAGGGTGCAGCGAACTTCTGTCTGCCTCACTTTATGAGTTTTCTCTGCAGTTCATTGTCTGAGTTGTAAACTTTCTGCAATTTGTAAAGGTGTCCCTCGGTGTCTTAGATGACATATTTGATCAGCTTAAACCATCAGGCTCATTTTTAAGATGTTATGTCTGTGATTGGCCCTTGTGTCCTCAATGTTATTAACAGCTGTCTGTCCTCTGGTTTTAGACCAATATCTAGGCTTTTTTCCTTTCTAAAATTTTAGAAAACATTGTTTTTATTCAACTGAAGGACTTTTTAGATAGAAACAAAATAGAAATAAGACAGAAACAAGTTCTTAATGATGTCTTACTTGCCACAAACTCAGGGGACACTGTTTATCTGATGCTTCTAGATTTGACAGGAGCAGTAAGACATGGGTGACCATCGCACCTGGAGCATGGTGTTAGCATACAAGGTTCTGCCCTGGGCTGGTTCAAGTTGTATTTATCTGAGAGAAGCTTCTCTGTGGGTCTTGGATATTTTATGTCTTCATCTGCCCCCTCCCCCCCCTACCTGTGGGGTACCACAGAGCTCAATTCTGGGCCCTCTTCTCTTTACTTTGTATTGTGTAAATATATTTAATTTCATTTTAATGCAGATGACTGTCAGATATATGGTCCTTTAAAAAAGACTAAGAATGATATTCTGCAGTGCTTTAGGGACATTAAGGAGTGGCTGGACTCCAACTTCCTGAGTTTTAATAAAAAGAAGACTGAGGTTATTTTGTTTAAATCCAATGGTCTCCAATGCTCTCTCTACATGTCTAGACTCCTTTTCACCCTTTCTTAAGCCCATTGTTACGAGTCTGGCCGTAAATGTTGACTCGAGTTGAAACTGGACAAATTAATGATGTGGGGAATTTCATCCAAAGATAAAGTTGGTAAGGGTTTGCTGTTTGAACTTCCAGACATGTTACAGAGCAGCTCTGGAAATGTTTATTATGAAATCTCATTTAGTTTTCTGGCTAAATCAGTTCTGATTAAAAGAATATGGAGGATAAGCCTCTGGTGCTGATCCACACTCCTTACCAGTAGGTGACTGTAATGTCCCATTGTAGCGTTTGCCTGCCGCTAATAAAACACCAGAAGAAGAAGAGACGTAATACGTATTACGTTCTACGTTGATAGCGTAAATAAAACAGGGCGCCTTACAGCTCGCGGCGGATTTAAAGAGTCTGTGTGGAAGGACACCAGTGAAAAGTTAATGTCCAGACCCTAGAACTGAGCAGATCCTGATCCGAAGAGGAGGACATGCCCGAAGACAGGTTGGCTAATTAACATTTTCTTTTCTTTTATTTATTTTGTTAAAATATTCACTTGAGCCTTTCCGGCCTCTTATTTTAAACGTGTCGTCCACGAAAGACGGATTTCACAATTTCTTAACTATACCAAAGTTAGTCAGGTTAGGTGTTGCTTTATGTGACCGATGATCTGGTTAAAAAGGATTCTGGTTCATGTTTGTCCTCGTTTACCTGTTGGTTGTAATGTAACTGGTATCGGTACCGCGCTTTCTCCCAGCCTGGCCTCTGATGGGCCATCAGCGTTTCTTTCTGGTCTCATATGGAAACCAAACACCGAATATAACCTCTAAAAACCAGGATAACTGTACACTCATTTGCACGTTGGAAGGTTACTGACAGATTTTTGTATTTTCTTTTGTTTCTGAAATTTGCGCGGTCATGCCGCTGGTGTCTGCTTCAATATGGCGGGGAAGGAGATGCTGAGCTGCTGGAGGTCCCTGATGTTGTATCTGTGTCAGAATAAGAACGTGCTTCATTATTTATGCTATTTACACCGTTTCATCAACCCCTTCTTTCCATCCAGCTTGCCACTACAGGAACTTCCTTTCCTGAGCCTCCAGAGCTCCATGTTGTCTCAGACCAACAGAACCAACAAACGCAAGTCTAGAGGGGTCTCTAGGGGGGAGCAGGTCGCTGAATGCACCCCAACAGAGCTCATCCAGCAGTGGTCTACACCACACAAGCACCAACGGCTCCTCAGCAAGGGAAAGGAGAATGAAGTCAATCACTTTGTCCTGGCCAGAAGATCTAGAAAGAAGAAGAAAGAATCAGGTAGTAAAACCTCCTTTTAGTAGCGTGTCTGTGTGGTATTTCCTGTAAGAATAAACCAGAAACCACGTTTCTCTCTTCAGGCATCTCATGGGACTACCTGCCAGATGAGCTGATGCTCAGGATCTACTTCTGCCTCAGTCTCCAAGACCTCCTCAGAGTCTCTGTAGTCTGCAAACGCTGGCATCGCTTGGCGTGAGTCTCCACTAAACGCATTCTACAGGATCTCTTTGCAACATGCCCTTTCACCTTATACTCATTTTATAGTCTAAAGAGTTAAAGAACACAGTTTTTATGAGCAGATATTGCACCGTGACAGGACATGCACAAACACAATCCTTGCAGCATTAAGCCAAGCCTGCTGTATTACTGCATCATAATTCAGTTAAACTCAAAAACCATTTTTACCTGAGGGGCAGTTTATGGCACACAGTAGTTTCACAGTATGTACGTAGCACGGAAGAAAAACCAAGAGAAAAGAAGTCGGTGAACACCAGCAGAACTACAGTCAGCATTGGTGCAATACACACAGCGTACGTCAGAGTTTGAATGGAAGCAAACTAATTATAAGAAAGTAACGTGATAGTAATACACCATAAAATGTAGTGTGTATATATAGTGTATATGAAATAGCAATAGCATGTTGTATACTAATTTAGTACAGTATGGTTAATATATCTAAACTTAGTGTAATATAATAGACAGTGTAAAAAAAATGATTTGAAGTTGTGTATAATAATGTACACTACTACAATACAATAACCCCGATACTCTTGTATGATGTATGTTAAATAGTTGGTTAATGTTACATGATGTAAAATAGAGTGAAATAAATAAATAGAATAAATCAAATAAAATATAGAAGTCAGTTTAATACACTATAATATAATAATGTTCCATACGGTAATGATGCTACAGGCAGTACAAGAATAACAGTCAGTATTTATACTATAGTATAATAAGGTAAACTGTATGTGTAAAAGCTGGTATGTGTAACGATAGCAGTAATAGATAACAGCACCGGGGGGGGGGGTCTGAAAACTTTTTTTTTAAATATATTTTTAATATTTTTCCCGTACAAATGTAAATCCACATTAAGGTGAATCCAGCATATTGTAGTTTTTGGACAAGTGGAGGCAGAACATCCAGTAACACATTGGGAACCAGTTCACTCTCAACAGGAGCCTAGTCTAGACCAGTTCCTTCAAGTCCCCTGCACACAAGGAGGAGGACCCCACCCCCTAATACTGCTGAGCCAATCAGCAAGCTGTACGTTAACATGCTGGCTCTGTCAGGTTCCCCATGATTGGCCGAGAGCTCATTCAGTTACCAGATCCAGATGTTCCTGCCTGAGCACTGCAGGTCTGACCCACAGCTGTACGGACATCGTCATGAGCCTAAATGTTCTCAGCCAGGGAGATGTCCTCTGCCTCTGGTATCAGTGTAGTCAAGAAGAGAGCTTTGCAAACACCTCCCTTCTCTAACCTCTGTGTTGCTGAGGCAGAAGAAGACAAGTCAACCAGTCTGAGCTTCGATGGCTTTCACCTGGAACAGCGTTGTTGTGTGTTACATACATCTATCTGGACATTTTTACTTCTCCAGAAGGTCTGCTGCACAGAAACAACGTCTGGATCACAAAACCCACTGATCCTAACAAAATCTTCACTTTAATAATCAACCTTAACATTCATATCCAAGGTCACATGTCCATCAGCTGAATGATGGTCCCTGCTCCCCGGCTTCCACACAGAAGCTTCTCTGATGAGCTAAGAGGGAAGTTTTCCTATAACCAGAAGAAATGTTGTCTAAACATGAAATAAAGTCAGATTTACCGCAGGTCTGACACCAGGAAATGTTAATATCCACGCATCATCTGTTTAATCAGATTACATGTGTCTGTTCCAGGTTCGATGAGTCCCTGTGGCACAGCGTTGACCTGGACGGGTTGATCCACATGGGTCCAGCTCTGCATCGGGTGCTGAAGACTGGAGTCCGCAGGCTGCGCTGCCCTCGAGCTTTCGTTGAAGAGCTGCATCTCTCAGACTTGACGTGAGTTCAGCAGAAGCTGCTCCAGGTTCCTCCTCAGTAACGTCCAGGAAGAACATTTCTGTCCGTTTGGACCCGACGGGAGTTTTTCTAACTGTCCATCAACTGCAGGAGCTTCATGCTTCTAGTTCAGGTTCCACATTTATCTGGTCTCTAGTGGGTTGGACCAGTTAAACAACGTCATGATAACCTAGAAATAATGAAATGTCCACGTTTTTCCTTTTGTTTTAGTACAAAGAAGTACAAGTAGTTTTTTTTAAGATGTTTAAAGTTAATGTTTTAGAAAGTATTCCGAACAACCGGAAACTATAAAACTATATTTTACCTCAATTACACTTTTATATATTTCATTTATATGATTTGTGATATGTATATTGTATAATTATTTATATACGTTTAAATTAGGGATGGGACTTTAACGCATTAATTGCAAAAAAATGAATGTGTTTAATCAAAGTTTGTGTTCCAAACAACGCGTAAAAAAATTTCTGCTTGGCAATATATCGAGATTTTTAAATATATCGAGACTTTATCAGACGCAATATAGAAGGAGGAAATATCGTTTATATGGAGATAGCTTGTTTTGAGTTAAAAGCTTCTTTTCTTTTACATTTTGCACAGCTGTATTTTTATTATGGTCATTGAAAAGTATTTTTAATTTGTTTTGTTTTAGGAGCATTTAATTTAATATAAAGGTACTTTAATTTCAGTCAGCTGTTTTAATGCACATGTGCTGCTGATCCTTAATAAAAGTATATTTAGCACTGAAGACTGTAAATTAGAACGGTCTCGTTCGTTACTTGACAAAAAATAAAGAAATAAAATATTGAGAAATATACCGTGTACCGTGATTCAGGTAAAAAAATATCGAGATATAAGATTTGGTTCATATCGCTCAGCCCCGTTCTGCACGATATCTGTACACCAACTAAATTGATGGACATGTCAGAGCTCGGCTAAATCAGTGATGCTAGTTTAGCTACCGCTACATTTAGTGGGTTTTCAGACCCGTCTAGTGACTCTTTTCAAAGAAGCGACAAATCAAAAGACTTTTTTTTTGGTGATTATGGAGACTTTTGGAGATGGAAGCGCGTTTGCTTCATCTCAATGAGCAGCTTCGGCCCCTCCCCCATCCTCAGGCCCCTCCCCCGTCCATCTGCTTCCAGCTCCAGATCAGGAGACGTTCCCCTTTGATCCAGGACCAGACTGGAAGCTGCTGGCTGATCCCGTCCTGGCTTACCGTCACACATTAACGAAGCGTGTGGAGGAAAACATGTAGAAAGTTAAAGTTCGTAACATGTTGTCGACTCTTAATCAGAGAACAGCTGCAGCTGCTGGTTAAACTAAAATACTTAAATGACTCTTTAACTTTTCTATTTTGGGATCATTTCTATTTCTTCTACTGTTTGGAAATAAAGTGCATTTTTCCAGACATCACTAGTTTACAGTATTAATGTCTGATTCAGTCGTTTACTAAAATACATTTAAATTAAAAGGTTGCTTATGCGACTTAAATGCGATTAATCAAGATTAATTAACTACAAAGTCCCTAATTAATTAGATTTTTTTTTTTTTACTCAAGCCCCAACCCTAATTTATGTATACTTCATATACGTATATGTATATAAATGTACTTATTACAATGAATTTAGCTATTTATACATTTATTGTACAGATTATTTATTTACATGCGCATAAAACAAAAAGTAAAAAAAATGTGGATAAATTAGGAATTTGTTACTTTTATTGTAAATATGTTATTTTCATGTTTTCCTTATTTTACCTGCGGACCAGATTGGACCTTGTGTTTGTCCGGTTTTTGTCCTCGGGTCGTATGGGTGACGTATTTCCTTGTTTTCAGTCCTCTGCAGATAACTGAGATGGATCTGTCCAGCTCCATCATCCCCACCTCCACGCTGGAGACCATCATCCATCGCTGCAGACAGTTGAAGCATCTGAGTCTGGAAGGTCTGCAGCTGTCAGACGGCATCATCAGGTAGGAGGAACTGCAGACCCTCAGAGGACTTGGGAGCTGATGCTGTGCTGGTCCAGTTAACCTGAAACCTACAGAATCACTTTATTTTTTCCTTCCTTAGCTCTCTGGCTATGAACCCTGACCTGCTGCAGCTCAATCTGTGTGGCTGCTCCAACTTCTCTGCTCCAGCTCTGGCCACCATGCTTAAATCCTGCTCCAGGTCAGAACCTGCTCACCCAGCCCACCCTTCCCTCTCTTTCCTCTTCTCTGCTGACTACTCATGTTGTGGTTTGTTCTGCAGCTTGGAGCAGTTCAACATATCCTGGTGCAGCTTCAGCAAAGATCACGTGAAGAGTGTTATTAACAACCTGAGCCCCGGTGTCACCAACCTCAACCTCAGTGGCTACAGAGAGAGCCTCACCCTGGACGGTAAGAGAGGGATGCTGCTGCTTTAGACCAGGAATCAGAGACCTGATCACCCACATAAACCCAGTTCAGACGGCACCTGTACCACTGGTGGTACTCATGCTCCCTCTAGTTGTAGGATGAAGCATTATCAGATATTTTCAGAAGTAGGATCATCAGTAAGTTTCACCTTTCACTAACTAGCTGCTCAACTTTAACAGAATTTTAAGTAAGCAGATATTTTTTAATGAAACCAGTTTGTCCACTATAAGAGGACAGAGACGTCCTTCAGGAGGTTTCTGATCGCTCCAGCGTGATCAGATCATGTGACATCTTCACAGCACCGAAACAAACCAGGTGACCTGGAGCTGCTGTCAGCGTCACCGAACGTTCACATCTGAAACCAGTTTGATGCTGATGGAAAAGCAGATAAGATGTTTTTATTTGACACTATGAAATGAGTGCAAACCTGAGACAGACACTACTTTTCTTTCCATGTGTTACTGAACAGAACAACAGCTGTTTGGGGGATTTTATTGTAATTTTTTTATTTACCTTCAGATTAAATGATTTTTGTGGATTTAAGGACATGTATGTTAAATTAAGCTGATTAAGCTTTGATACTTCACTAGAACCCTGGAGCTCTTCTATCATCACCAGCGTCTCAGGAGCGGTGGTGTGTAGCTCTGTGGGGTGAATGTGATGGATATTTTACCCTTTAGATGATCTACGGAGGTTTTCCAGACATTTCTATCCCGTCCAGGAGGTTTACAATCCAGCTACTAAATGTAGTTTTATTCAGAGACTCTATCTGGTAAATCCACCATGATCCATGATAACAGCTTTATTTACCACATTTCACCATAAAATCACTACTATGTTGCTAAGAGACGTCTATTTAGGCCTGGACCACTCTACAATAAACATGACATGAAGGTGGAACGTGGAGAGGCTGATATCTTCTGAGGTGGTACTGATGGAAAAAGAAACGTTTCCTAACACCTTCAGACTGCAGCTGACTACTTTATTTATTATCTCCGCTGGATTAGAAGCTCACTGATTGGCCACAGCAGTGAGATGAACAGCATGAATAACAACCGGTGCAGTGGAATCAGGTTTTTATTGAAGATCTGAGATGATCCTATCTGATCTTTCCAGATGTGAAGGTGCTGGTGGAGAGATGTCCCAACCTCCAGACTCTAGATTTAAGGTAGGAGTTGGTCCTCCTCGTGCTGCAGGTTTGAATCTTCGGTCCTTAATTAATTTCCTGTTTCCATGGTGACAGTGACAGCACTCTGCTGATGGCTGACAGCTTACCTGTTCTCAGACACCTGAAACATCTCCAACATCTGGCCCTGAGTCGCTGCTACCACATCCACCTTGCTGCTCTCACGTGAGTAACCCCCCACTCGGTCCTGGTCCAGAAAGCCTGACCCGGTCCCGGTCCAGGATGCATGACCAGGTTCTGGTCTAGTTAAACAGCGAGCTGGACAGATGGATAGATATGTCCATGTGCTGATTACTGTTCTGGTTCGAACTGGGTCTGAATCTGACTGTGGTTCCATTTCCAGAGACCTGGGGAAGACGCTCCCCTCCCTGACCCACCTGGACATCTTTGGTCTCCTCCAGGACGGACAGCTGCCCTCTCTGAAGAAGGACATGTCCCATGTCAGCATCAACTCCAGGCCTTTCTCCGCCACTGCCCGGCCCACCCCCTCCAGCAGGCTGGTTGGGCCCCCCATCGACCGCACCATGTGGAACAGGAGGTGTCGACTGAGGTTCAGACCCTGACTACCACACTTCCCTCTGGGGTTGTGTTCAGTACATGCTGCTGTTCAGAGGATGCTCATGGCCCTGGTCCCGAAGGTCTCTGGGTCTCCAGTCCTGTAGCAGAGTTGTAATAATGTGAGAACTTAAACCAGCTGTAAAGAAATAGGTTGAATGATGCCTGGTTGTCACGGTAACAGTATTATGGTCCTGTTCTCTGCTGGAATAATGTTGAACTTGTTTTTAATGGATATGATGGATCTGGATCTTGTTTCCATGGAGACCTGCTGTTAGAATTTTTGTAAATGATCCAGAAATGGACGTACCTGAAGCAGGTACGTCTGTGATCCAGACGTCTGGACAAACGTTTTGTTCTCATCTTTTACTTGAACTGTTCATTTTCCTAAAATGAGTTTTAAACAGTAAACCAGTTAAACTGATGCCTGGACTTTCCTTTAAAAAAAGTTCCCTTTAAAACATCACATAAGGAATACGAGCTGCTTTTCCAGCTATAAATCCTCATCTCATCGGAGGTTTTGGGGTAATTTTGACTGAAACTTGATTTCAGAGTGCTGATGAAGGATTTTCTCTCATATTCATGTTAATAAACTCAACACATGTTTACACTCCTCAGACGTGGATGTGCTTTCAGACTGTCTGGTTTCTCTGATTTGCTCAGAATAAGAAAAAAATTGTTATGTTTTCTGCGCCAGCTTTAATCCAACAAGCACAGCTCGATCAGAATAAAGCCGACCAGACTGATGCTGCATCCGGGCGGACGGGAGATACTCCAGGATCCAGATGCTAAGAATGAAGATGAAACGGATCACTGCTTCATCTCATTGTGGGAGTTCTGGAAATGAAGATGGAAAAGCTGAAGACAGAAAACTTTGTAGATCAGGGATCAGGCACCAACACCAAGCTGAGAAGTTATTAAACATAAAATGTAACATGGACTCACATTTCATTTAATGAAGAAAACACAAAAGAATCTTTCACTGAAATAGAGCATCTGTTCTTGGACTTAAACAAATGTGAAATAGTTCAGAAATTAGAGACATGTCTCTGTAAAGGCCCATTAGAATAACATCATCTACAGGTGTGCAGACATTTCATTTTGTAAAGACACAAAATGCTTTAAAATGTTTAGTTTTATTTTTTAAAAGTTAAATAGGTTCTGCACCTACGGTCACGGTCCTGCAGGTTGTAGATGTTTCCCTGCTTCATTCTGTAGAACGCAAGCTGTTTTCTTATGAGGGACAGGTTCTAAAAGTGTGTCTTTTATCAGTAAACTTGCAGAACCCCATTGTAGATGGAGGCAGCCATGTTGCAGGAAATGAGATGAAGATGAAGATCAGTCCAGATTGGAGACGCATTAACAACGTCTCTTAGAACTTTAAACGATTTTCAGTCTCAGTCTTCAGTGAATCATCTCGATCGCTACGTTTAAGGTGGTAAACTTCGCTGTTTCATGTCAGTCTACCTGAAAAGGAGCCATCTGGATAACTTCATGATCTGGAACAATCCAGGAATCTCCTCTGGAAGTCCTGGGTGAGGTTGTGGCTGAGTGAAGGGACGTGCTCCAGAGGTAACAGACTGAAAACAAGGCTGAAAACTGGACTAAATAAAGAAAAACACACACACGAGCTTCTGATTTATCCCACTTTATCCAGTTATAAAACATACACTGGAACATGGTGGCAGTGCTTCCTGGAGGAACTTTGGCACATCAGTTTCTGATTGGTTCACCAGTTCATCTCCTGAGTCCATACTGGAAAAATTCACCATCAAAGCTTTCATGACAACCTGGAGCAGCAGTTTGTTCTTCAGCCGAGCTTCTGAACTTCAGCTTTAATCTGAACTTGAGTGTTTTTTACTGGCAGCTCCACCTCATGCACATTTACACAGCAGAAACAAAAAACTTTGGAACTTCAGCTTCTGATTTGCATGTAGCTCCTGTGTAACTCACACAGATTAATAATCATGTTGTGCTTTCCGCTGACGGAGGTCTTTTCTGTCCAGATGGAATAAATAACGACTGAACGGAGAGGATTAAACCTGAGCTCTGCTGCTGTCTCAAACACACAGACTGCCTCTTCATCACTATAAACACACGGTTTCGCTCATTTAATCCTTCCTACTCAGACCTGCTGCCACTTAGATGTGCTTCATCCACCAGAAGATGGTTTCAATAAATACTCCATCCAACAGGAACAGGTGGAAGCTGCTGTGGTGGAGTCAGGTGGACCATTCAGATCTAGAATAAATCTAGATCTCTGGGGTCATTCTGATTCGGCAGCATCTCCTGAGTAGAAAGAATGTTTCATGGTCCTGGTTCTGTCTGGAGATCCTCAGAAAGATCTGAGGAGGAACTTTCAGACTCCCAAACAGACGAACTTCATCACCATCCTCCTCCTCCAGGCTGCAGCATATGTAACAGGACTCTGAGCCAAATGAGTTCAGATGGTGGGTGAATCTTTGCTGTGTAGTGCAGTTCATCATCCAGCTGCCTCAGCCGGGACAGTGATGAGGAGAGGCAAAGAAAAATAAAGAAATCGGGTAAACTCACAAAGTTACTAAAAGAAAAGAAAAAAAAAACACTGATAACTTTTTTTATCAGGCAGAAAAATGAAAACCAGTTTAATCTAAAAACAGGAACCAGTAAGGTGCAGTGTGCTCCCAGCTGCTCTCAGTTGTCCAGAATGACCGTTCTCAGCTGGTCCTCATCACTCATGCTGATCGTAGCAATGGCTCCGTCATTGAACTCGAAGGACGTCCCGCCGTCCACCACCATGCAGGCGTCCCAACACCGAGACCGAACACACACCCTGAAGAGGAAGAAGAAGGTCGGTTAACCTCTGAAGCCCCAAACGTCTTTACGGGGTTTCTGTTCTAAAAACGACCCGACAATCAGTTATTTCTGACTTCTGTGTAAACCGTCTTACTACGAAAATAAAGCAACACTGGTGAGATTTAAACTGAGGATGGATCAAAGGAACCTGAAGGATTTTATTTGCATTTTATAACCACTTTGAAAATCTGCTGCAGGCTCCAGAAAGCATGAATCACCATGTGTATGTTACCCATGCAGAGACTCGTAAGGTCACAGAGGTTCTAGTGAAGAGATAACTTGGTGGTGGAGGAACTGGGACACATTACTGTCCCACTGTCTTTAAAATCATCTCCAGGTAGATAAAAGCGGAGGGGGTAAACTACGAGGGGTAAATCTCCTCATAACTCCGGCTTTTTGATTGATTCTCATTTTGATCATGTGATCCAGTAGAGATTCGCTGGTGTGACCATGTTTACATACACGATCACCATCACCAACGGTGAGGCTTGCAGAATGACTGACACGTGTCATCGTCCAATCAAATCCATGGAAGCAAGCTGGGAAATGTAGGTTCCACCTCGGTGGATTGAAGTTTTTGAAGCCAGACAGAAAAAAAACAGAATTCATGTTTTTCAGGCGTGAAGCTGAACTTTTCTTCTTCTGCTTCTGGCTCCGTGAATCTTGGTTGGAGATGAAGAATCGTACAGAGACGTAGTTTGGCTCCATGCCGCTGGGCGAACAGGTGGATCCATCATTTCTTGCAGACTTTGTTTACCTGCTCTTTTCATTGTCTTAACTGCTAGAAAAGGTTTTGATGATGTTTTTAACCCGAGGTTAGCAGGTGGGCGTCCTGCTGAAGGTCTGCTGTGACTGAGGAGCTTCACCTGCTGGCGAAGCCTCTCTGGCGGCTGTTGGAGAACACTCGGTTGACGATGGGTTCCCTGACGCTGTAGAATAGACGGCTGTCGTCCGGACTGAACACCAGAGACTTGTTGTACTCTTCAGTCACTGAGGACACAGAGACCACGTCATTAAGAGGTCCACATGAGGACAAACACGTCAACAACTGCAACAGAAGCATAAACCCACCCTTTTCTATAAGTTCTTTATTTAGAGGGAAATCCAGACCAGCCTGAGACTTTCCTAGAGGTGAAAAACAACAAGTCAGGGACGTCCAGGAGTTTCTGAAGTAAAACCAGTTTACACGTACACACCGATCTTTAGAAGCTCCTCCACGGCCTGCTCAGCTAGCTTGTTGATGTTGTACGACCTGCAGAAAGAAAGAACAGATTTCATCTCATTTCAGAAGTCCACAGATTTACGTCCATGTTGCACCTGAACAGCTGCTCCTCCACGCAAGAAAAACAGCCTGTCGACCCTCATTCAGCAGCATTTTTATCATTCCACTTCCCTTTGACTCAACATCTGAGCACACTGTTTCCGACAGTAGAAGAAGAAACAGTCGGTCAGGTGAAGATCTATGCTCTGTAAAAGATGGACAGTTTTCTAAAACCCAACAAAAACCTAAATCTGTGTGTTGTGTGAACATCTAGCTAACAAATTCAGGTAAGAATGATTTTCAGGGTCTAAAAGACCAAATTTACTTTAACTTTGAGCTCTCAGACCTGAATTATCCTGTTAGGGTTCTGACTTTTTCCCTATCAGCGTCAGCTTTCCAAATACTCTGACTCCTCTAACCTCATCCCAACAACCAGCAGCCATCAGTTCCTCTCAACAGTTCTCTGAAAATGAAGATTGTGGAGGCAGGAGAAGCTCTGAGAAGATAGCAAAGTGTTTTCAGGCAGCCGTTTCCTCCGTTTGTCATGTCATTAAGATATGCTAACTGACAGGAAGTGTGGACATAAAGATAAGACCAAGAAAAGACGTTCAGGAAGATTTGTGTATACTGCTTGCTTGACCACCTGTCCAGCTGTTAGGCACGGGGGTGGATGAATCATGCTACGGCGTTGTGTTGCAGCTTGTTGTAAAAGTCGGAAAATTAGCAAAACCAATATACACACGGCCAGGAAAGTCTTTGTTCTGCTCGTGCCATCCCTTTACAGACGTTTATTAAACCAGTCGGTGGATATGATGACAGACGTTGAAGGTGAAGCGTGACTCCACAGAGGAAAGCTGGTGGATGTGTTTTACTGGTGGTGGTGGTTGTTTTACTGGTGGTGGTGGTTGTTTTACTGGTGGTGG
>JBAGKP010000021.1:25365189-25379635 GCA_037177255.1 Melanotaenia maccullochi | reverse complement strand
TAATTAACCCCAACCCTGTACATACTGATTGATATCTGCTAAATGTGTGAAACAAATATAGAAAAACAACTAACATTTAAAATAAATAAATTAGCAGATTAATAAAAAGCTTAATGAATTTTCCATTAATGCATTTTGGTTTCATTCACATTTTCCATGGCGAGATGTTTGGGAAACTTCTAAAAACTAAAACTACACAGAACTGTTGAAAATGTAATAATAATAATAATAAACACAATTTAGTTTACAGCTCCAGTTCTGAAGTCTGGACTCTGGGTAAAATTTAAATAAAACCAGAACACAATGATTTCCAAAACTCTTCAACCAATATTTTATTCCCAGTAGAAGATAAACAAAAATCAGATGTTGAAACTGAGACATTTTATGATTTAATGAGCTGATATTGGATCTGGTGCACCTCTCTGCCCTTCACCTTTCTGAGACTTACCGCTGCAGCCCGAAACAAAGTAATGCTCTCCTCTTCAGTTCTGTTGTTTCTATCAGAGGTTTTCTGCTTCACAGCCACTGGCAGCTGAACTTTGGACCCACATTCAGCTCTGATTGGCTGAATGTGAATGTGAGTTTGCACCATGAACAAATGTTATGTAAATGTAGGCTTAACACCTGTTAAAACCCAACTCAACGTGAAACGGCCAGTTTCAGCTCAGACTTGGAGTTTAAACTTTACCTGTGGTTCAGTTTGAGTGTCAGGGGGCCTGATATTGAGAAACTAGTCACAAGTTCAAGAAATGAGATAATTTATTTAAAGATTAAGACAAAATAAAGTAAAACGTGTAAAGAGGGTGATGCTCCTATAAAACGTTTCTGAAGACTTGGGATAGCCTAACTGATGGTTGATTTTAGTCTGATATGGATAATCTAGCCTGACAGAATTTAAAGGGACGTCGGCTAATGCTTATTTATCTTCTGCGCTGTGTGTAAACACGTGTGTAAGGTACAGTTCTTCACGTCCGGTTTCTAAAAGGTCTGGGGAACTTTGAAATGTGTCAGAAGACCAGAATTTCCAGTTAACACATTTCTTTCTGCTAACTTACCTCCGTTTGTTAGCTGTCAGCGGACCCCGCACTAACGTGTCTTTTGATTGGCTCCCAATGCACTGGGCGGAGCCAGAGCTGTATTTGGTGTGCAGTACGCATGCTCTGAGGGAGTGCAGCACGCGCCAGTAAGAACCACCGGAAATCGCCGTGATGATGTCAGCTGTTCATGTATTTATTTATATATTTTTAATAAATTTCCAACTACAAACAGCTGCAGTGGAGGCAGAATGATGTATCAGTAATCCGTATTAAAATGGTCTTATCTGTTATTTTAAAGACTTAAAATGAAATATTTTCCCCCTTGTTGAATTTAAGTTGGTATTTGTAACACCATGTAGTTTCTATTCAAACAGAAAACATGCAGAAAGTTTGGTTAAAAGCTGGTTTTAAGCTTTTCTTTTTAAAATGTTACTGGTGGTTTGTAAGAATCACTGACTTCATCAAGAGAAAAATTTAAAAAATGTACATTTGATTTTTTTCCGTTCATTTTAATGTACATCTGCAAACATGTAAAAACATTTATACAAGTTTCAACACTGGAGACCATTACAAAAAATGTGCTTACAAAATAGAAACCATGCAAATAGCTAACAGCAGACAGGAAATATCGAATATCACCACCCACACGTTAGAAAAAGAAGAGGAGCATGGGAATATGATCAGTAACAGTCATTAAAAAAACAGAAGAAATCAGAAAAAAAAAAAACATTTTTGCACATAAAAAATACCTTCAAGTGTCTGTTTTGGTCAAACTGAACAGAACATTCGAGGCATTTATAAGATGCTCTCATGGTTTTCTTCAACGTCAGGTAAGATAAAACATTACATGCATCTGATTTTCACTGCAACCTGGAGGTGGTGGGAAGGGGTTACTTCCATGTCAGATTCATTACATTTTAAAATTTTACAAGTCTTTAAATTTCTAACAGCAAATTTTTATCAGCATTCTTTTATCTGAATAGAAATCTTCAGTTTTAATTATTTATAATTTTCAAATTTCTTTTCATTGTAAAAAATTTTCAGCAATAAAGTTTAAAAATTTGAAATAAAAAAATTGAATTTCACACATTTGACAGACCATGAATGACTAACGGTGGATTTTAAACGGTACGTATGTCTAATTTAGTCCAATTACAAATAGCAAAAATTCAATCTTAAAAACGTGAGGAGTGAAACTTTTCATTAATTTTCTGTCCCACTTTGTCAAATTCAATCGTGGGAAAGTTGGAGTCTATCCCAGCCATTAACAGGCGAGAGGCAGGAACACCTGGACAGGTCGCCAGTCCACCGCAGAGCCACACAGAGAGACAAACAACCACTCACACACTCCTAGGGAGAATTTAGTGACCAAATAACCTAACATGCATGTGTTTGGATGGTGGGAGGAAGCCAGAGAAAAGCTGCTGTTCCAACCTCCCCCCCGGCCGAGGATCAAACCAGCGACTTTCTTCCGAGGAGGCTGCGGTGATGACCATCACGCCACCGTGCAGCCCAGGAGTTTAACACAGATACAAAAATTCACAGAAGAGATTTCACTGCATAAAATGTTGCTGTTTGAAATTCAAAGGCTTTTAAAATAACTGGTGAAACACATTCATTTGGGTCCCACAGCAAAAACCAAAGCCCAAAAAGTCCCTGAAAAGTGGCGATATCTCCCAGAAAAGAAAAAAAAGCTGCAAACCCTTCCCTCCATCGCTTCCCATCTAGTTTCTCTCATAAACACCAGCGGAAGTCATCATATTTACAGGTAAACACTTCTGGAGCTTTTAGTTTGGGAGTTTTTGTGGTAATTCACCAATTCATGATTTTCTACACCAGCAAACTGAAGTGGGAGGAAAATCTTATCGGTTCGGGTCTAAAAGCTGATTCCAAACACCATAAACTTCTCCTCTGTGTCCTACGAACTCTCCCAGAGTTCATTTAACATGGCTGAATGTAATGTGTGTGATGTGCTGCGTATTTGGCCGTGTAGCTGCAACTAAACCCAGGAACCCAGGAACATCATGTTTGACTAATCTGATGTCCACCTTCAGGTGGAGGAGAATCACTGGTGGCTCATTTGGCAACAAACAGTTTTTTACAGTTTGGATTGATTTTCTGACAAGACTCAGTTGATTTAAAGATCACAAATACGAAGTAAAACTTTGGTTCCAAAGAAGCCAGGTCTCAGTGTAAAATATAAATAAAAATAGGAACACAATGATTTTCATAATCTCATCAAACCCTATTTTATTTATTTCCAGTAGAACATAAATCATGATGACTGAAGAGGCCACCATCTACGGTGTACAACAGACCGAATGAGTCAAAGGCAGTTTCTGTGTGGGGGGGGGGCCGGTTGGTTTTTGGTGGCCAGTTAGACCCGGAATCTCTGATGGTACGGGGATGCTTCACAATGCTGGACTTCACCATGGAGCTACTTCTAACAGATGCTGCCATCAGATCAACAATCAGCTGATATTTTCCATGAAATGGTAAAATGTCTGTAAACATGTGATATGTTGTTTATGCTCTACTGAGAATAAATTACAGGTTGATGAGATTCAGAAATCCTTGCTTTATATTTCTATACAACATTGAGACTTTTTTGGAGTTGTGTTTGTACCAACATTAATCATGGCCTTGAACTGATATCTAGATAAAACACAAGATGATTGTGCTGGTGATCCACACAGAAAATCATCAGATTAATGTAAACGCCTCAGTTACATCAGCCTTTAGGCTTTAATAATAAAATAATGTGGAGTTAAATAACTTCAGACAGTTTAAATCCTTCCAAGGAAAATATATTTTCCTGCTAAACATCACGTTTGTCTGTGTCCTCCTCAAAATGTTCTATTAGTCAAAATCTGCAATATCCAACCAGTGTGAGCTGACTTCATGCTAACCAGCTCGCTGTAGGTAAACCAGGAGAGTGTGGTAGTAAGTTAAATATCCAAATATTATAATATATACACATCAAGTAAAGATTGTGACCAGTAACAAAGAGAGAAAATAGTGTCATTAAGTTCCAACTGTCCAACTGAAACTGAACATACAGTATAAACCGAGCCTGGAGAAAACCAACCTTCTTCTTCCAGTATCAACCCTGGCAACTAATAAGACTGAGCCAACACTGAACTCTGGTCCAGCTCTAAACAGAACACATTATATAGAAACTACTCGTCAGAAGTTTAACAGCCACATTTTTCCTGTTTTTTTTTTCTTTTTTTAATTAAAGCAGTTCAGGTGGTATAAAGATGAGCGAACTACCAGAGCTTAAAAAGGGTAAGCTTCCACAAAGCTGAAAAATGCAAATCATAGAAAAATGGACATTTTTCAAGGAACAAGATGGGTTGTCGTTAACAACCTGAAGTCATTTTGCATCAGTAGAGGTGGATGAATGCTTGAAAGTTGGTGCAGTTCCTCCAGGCATCCCAACTTTCCTAGAAAACTTCCAACCTCACTGTCTGAATAAAGCAGTGTTGAACACACTCTGGTACATAGCCTCGGGAGCAGTATTAGAATAGCAGTGAAGAAAGTTGTGTTAATATAAAAAAGGAGAGAAAAAGGTCATTAACAATGGAAGAGAGACAGACCATCATAACACTTAAAGGTGAAGGTCTGTCCTACAGAGAAGCTGCCAAGAAAGTCTAAATGGCCATCAGTCTCCTTCACCATCAGAAGGCTCAGAAACTCTCACAGATAGAGGTCTGGTAGAACCAGAGAGGTCTGGTAGAACCAAAGAGGTCTGGTAGAACCAAAGAGGTCTGGTAGAACCAAAGAGATCTGGTAGAACCAGAGAGGTCTGGTAGAACCAAAGAGGTCTGGTAGAACCAAAGAGATCTGGTAGAACCAGAGAGGTCTGGTAGAACCAGAGAAGTCTGGTAGACCCAAAGCCAGCTCAGGGCCAGAAAACTAGTTTCTTAGTCAACATCTTGGAGATCGGAAGGTCTGTTTTAGTTTCCATTACAGACTAACTGAGACAAAGTTCTTCTCCACTGTCTTGCCGCATATCCTGGGTTGGGTTGCGGGGGCAGCCGCCTAAGCAGCAAAGCGCAGACTTCCCTCTCCCCGGCCACTTCTTCCACTCATCCAGGGTTATCCTGGGGCGTTCCCAGGCCAGCCGAGAAATGTAGCTCCTCCAGTGTGTTGTGGGAAAGTCTCGTTCTTTTGGTCACTACCCACAACTGGTGACAATAGCTGAGGGTAGGAACGTAGATCTACTGGTAAATCGAGCGCTTAGCCATCTTGCTCAGCTCCTTCTAACCACAACAGACCCATATAGAGCCTACATCACTGCAGACGCTGCACCGATCCACCGGTCCATCTCCCGCTCCAAACTTCCCTCAACAGTGAGCAAGACCCCAAGACACTAACTCCTCCTCTGGGGGTAGGACCTCATTCCCGAGCTGGAGAGGACCCTCTACCTTTTTCAGCAGAGGACCACGGTTTTGGATTTAGAGGTGATGATTCTCATCCCAACTGCTTCACACACACACAGGTGTGTATCGCTCCAGTGAGAGCTGATGAGGTCAACAGAACCACATCATCTGCAAAGAGCAGAGACCCAATCCTGGCTTAGAAAACATTTTAGGTAATAAATGGATTCAGGATTTCTTTGTTCGCTTCATGACTTCTTTGTTCTATGCTTTTATTTCAGAGTACAATGAGACTTTGAACTGCTTAAATTTCAGAATTAAAAACAGGAAAAACTAGGATGTTCTAAAACCTTTAACTGGTAGCGCCTTTATTAAACTTATTTTTGTTAACTACTAATATATTTGTGTCTCAGAAATTATGTTATAGATATTCAATCATTTGTTGTCTCATTTCTGTCTTTGTGGATGTTGTGTGTAATGAAATACGCTTCTTAAATAAAATGACCAACAACCAACCAGAAAACACAGATTGGATGTTTTCCTCAGCTCATGGTTCATTCCAGTGACAAACTTCTGCATTCTGGCAGCGTTAAACATAAACACAATTCATCGTCTCTTTCCCCACTGCTGCTGTCAGTGACCGGAAATGAACCCATGTTATGGAGCTCTAACCCATTCAAAATACTAAAACTCTTTAAATTGGTGAACTTGAGTGAATAAAAATGTTTAATGAACCAGAACAGTTCACACACCGGATGTGTGAACTGTGGTGTGTTCAGATAAAAGTGATTTCTAATCCAACACTGAGGTTCCTCACTTCATATTTATTTAACCTAGAACACTGTCTGTTTTCACATCAGTAAACAGATAAGGCATACATGTCTGCTCGATTAAAAAAATGATCAACATCTGAAAATAAAAACCTTTAAAGAAAAAAAATTTTTCAGCCTCACTTCATATAAAACTGCAGAAGGATCTGGGCTTCATTCTCGGCTCCATGGTCGAACATTTTCCGCTAAACTTAGGTTGGTAGTGTTGGGTTACTGTGGCTCCTTCTCCCTCACATGATCACTGGAAACGGTGTTTTCCAAGCACAAAATGTCTCCATGGGAGAAACAGCTGTGAGAGGAGGAAAAAGCGCCTTTTCCCGTAACACATGATAAAAACAAGTGGTACCCCTGTTCCTTGTCAGGGAGTGGATGTTTCAGCCAGTCTTTCAGCTTTCCTCAGCAGTCTTCCGATGGCCAAACAACAGACATTGAGTTAAAATGTAGTATGCAGGGTTTTCCCTGTAAGGTCCGTCCACAATACTTTCTTTAGAACTTTTATCTCGAACCTACCAGACCTACCAGTCAGGGAAGGCTGGAGGAAAACCGGGATCAGGTTAGGAGTTATCCTGCAACTCTTTGGCCTTGGTCAGAATGGTGTGGACATCTGAGATGGGGTAATCCTAAAAGGAAAACAAGGTAAAAATAAACATTTGCAAAATGAACTTGGTGATTTTAATGACCCTGTGTGGACCTACCTGTAGTAACCTCATATTCACCGTGAAGTCTCCCGCCAATAAGTCACTCCGGATGAGACTATGGACAGAAAAGTCAAGAAGATGATTGACAGGAAGAATCACAAGCATCAGTTCTGTTAGGAGCAAAGTCTGGAAGCCTCACATAAGCATGGCACAGCAGACCAGGATGAGGAAGTGGAACCGGTCCTGGTCAGAAAACAGGGTGTCCCAGATACGGATGACGTCCGGCAGGAGAAACTCCTGGGATAACAAGAGGGTGAGCCAGCGGAACGTGAAGTACTGAGGTTTGATGTTCTGCTCTTCCTGTGTGGACAGAAACCAGGACAGGACACCACATCCATCCATCAGTCTGGGACATAAATACAGCTCTAAAAGCATCAGCACCAACACTTGAATTCAAATTTAGTCTCCATACACCAGGGCTGTGCACATTCACTTGTTTCACGATTCGATTCTGATTACTTGTCAACAACTCGATTCAGCGATGCATCACGATGCGTTGCATCAGTTTTCTTTGTCACTGTACATTGTTGTTTTCTTCACTACCTTGCCAATGGTATTTTCCATAGATGCTAGCCTTGAGGATTGAACCAGTAAACTTCTAGCTGTGAAACAGCTGTGCTAACCAGCACACCACTGTGCAGCCCAAGACTCTATCTGGTAAATCCACAATGACCCATGATAACAGCATTATTTAACACATTTCATCATAAAAACATCACCATCACTACTATGTTGCTAAGAGACCTCTATTTAGACCTGGACATGATGATGAAGCCACTTCCTGTCAGACCTTCCACCAATCAGAGAGCTTACATTGACGGTAACGTCCAATCAGGAGCAGCCAAAGATCAACCAGTGAGCAGAAAGTTGTATGTGTGTGTGAAAGTAGAAAAATGATAAATAAAGCCAAGAAGATGTTTTTGATGCACAGTGGCGTTAAAAAGCAGTTGGTTGGTTTTGTGAGGATAGCAGGTAAACAGTAGCAGGAATAACCACACAGCTCTGCTAGTTCCAGCAGAGTCCTGTGTCTGCTTCACCACTGCTGGGTAAAGCAAAGGGAGCTCACTCTGAAACTAGCTGCAGCTTCACCCAGGAGTAACCACCTCTCCTCCGCCTCCTGATCTCGGTGTGGAAGCGGAAAGTTTAGCAGCTGTTTCTGCAGGAGTTTTCACCGACAGTGGAGGCAACAGACCAGAGCAGCACGATTACTAAACTGAAGGTTTTAGCTCCTACCTGCAATTTTATATATAATTTAAAAAAGGAAACAGAGGGACCAATAAACAGCAAAAAAGTGGCTTGGAGTTTCAAGGGCTACGTTATTTTTCCTAAACTGGTCTCCTAGGTCAGCATGGATCACCTTTTATCTCTAAACAGGAGCTTCTGAAAGCTCTGGTCTTACCAGCTTGATGTAGAGCTCCAGGTCTTTGTCTTTCAGCATGGAGTAAACACTCTCCATCTTGTAAGTGATGCCACACTGAGAGTCGTCCAGGCTCTTGATGAAGTTGTCTCTGTTCTCCGACATCAGGTTGGTGAAACAGAAGAAGGTATCTGCTTCAGCGTGTTCTGTACAGCAGAGTTAGATTCCACATTATATCACCTCAACTTCAAGTTTTAAACTGTCCAACAAAGTTGATTTTATTTACTGCAAAGCTGCTCAAAGTCAAGACTAGGGTGTGTTTAACATTTGTGTGTTTATTTCCAGTTTACAGACCTTTCCACTGACTGTTGGGATCTGTGGCAAACGTGTAGTAAATTGGCCCAACAATCTCATTCATGCCCTGTACATAAGCAATCCCAGGATTGAGTTTAGCGTAGATGAAGAGGATCCGCTCCACCACCTCCCAGTGAGCTTCACTGCCATTGGGAAGCACCTCGTATTCATTGGATGGATACAGGTTTAGAGACTTTCCAGGAGAGCTCACCTAAGAGAAGAAAAAGAAAATTGTTCAGCTGTTAATGTGATCAGAAACAGGAAGATATGAAGAATGATGGTGCCGATGCCGATGTTAGCATCAGAAATACTGATCCTACCAACAGTAAGGGGATTCGGATCTGCGACTATTTCTGTCTGAACACCATCTGATACCAATGAAACAAAATCATAATTCTTTTATACTACCAACACCCCCACACACACACAGGAAGGTTCACAATCTTACGTGACAACTATTTTCACTTGGTAGGCAAAGAAGCAGCTGCACACGAGTCACTGTTATTCTAACAGTTAGCATTAACATTATGTTAGCAATCTGGCGTCATTATTTAGAGACTCCCACTAGAAAAACAGCAACACGCCCAAGACGAAGGGCTGAAGTTTCCAGAGTTTCCAAAGTTTCCAGCTCTATGATAATGTTCTCTGGACTAGAAAAGCTTGAGTTTTACACCTTGCATGTTTTATGTGTGTGGTAAGGAAAGTCCAACCTGCTTAACTCCGCGGGCTAAAGGAAACGGATGAGCGTCCTGTCCTGACCATGTTCAGTAAAGGTGACTTACGTTGGTGACTCCACTGCGGTTTCGGTTTACAGTTTGTGCTTTCAGGGTAGTTTGTTCAACTCGTCGACGCAGCGTCTCATAATCATTCTGAGGGTCCAAGATAAGCTGGCAAGGATATTCTGTCGGACGCTGGAAGAACGCCATGTCTGGGTAAAGCCGTCTGAAAACAACAACTTTCAGTCATCTGCTGTGCTGGAAACTTGACTGGAAAAAAAACCAAGAGGTCCAGAATGAAGTCCTACCTCACATCTTTATCAATCTGAAGCAAAATCTCATTATCCTTGAAGTAGGTGTTCCACCGGCTGTCTGGGTTGGGATTTAGAGGCTGTAAACACACACAAATACAAAAATAAACATTATTTACTGTCCTCCTCTTGAGAGAAGGTCAAATAAGTGACTTTTCCACAAAACTTTATCATTTGAAACCAATTTCAAACATTTTAAGAAAAAAATAAATTAGACTGGAGAATAAAAACCACCAGAACCAATGCACTGATGAGAAACAGACATGCTCTAATCAATATAACAGCTCTGTTTATACACCACTGGGTGTCTGATCAATCAATCAATCGCAATTTATAAATACAGCACTTTCCATACAAATTTATAACTCAATGTGTTTTACAGATATAACAGAAAAAGCAGTCATGTGATGTAATGTCTGCTGCACCGCATCATATCTGCTGCTCCGCGTCGCGCGTCTGCTGCACCGCGTTAAAACTGCTGCACCGCGTTAAAACTGCTGCACCGCCGCTGCTGCACCGCGTTAAAACTGCTGCACCGCGTTAAAACTGCTGCACCGCGTTAAAACTGCTGCACCGCGTTAAAACTGCTGCACTGCGTTAAAACTGCTGCACCGCGTTAAAACTGCTGCACCACATAATGCATAAAGATCACGTTTTAACTATAACGACAGATAAATAGCAGGAGTAAAAGTTTGTTTCTGTATGCATTAAAAAAGAAAAGACTCATTTTAATTTCTTTGCATTGTGACAGCCCTAATTAAAACCTAATGGCATAATGACCTATAAGCAGTGATCACATGATTTTCTACATTTATAATGTTGGGAAATTACTTAATGAAGAACAATCATGATGATTGTAAAATCGTGATTATTTCTTTGACAATAATCGTATAAATAAAATCTGTAATTGTGACATCTTTAGTTACGAATCTGCTTGATCTGCTGTATGAGCCCTGAGTTCCACAGAGTTTGTTTTTAAGGGCGATAAACATTCAGTTTTCCATCAGGAACTGTTTAATTCCTTCATTGTAAAAAGCATCTGTGTCACGATGCTCAGCTTCATCAGTGTCTTCATCTCCTTGCAGAAGCAGCGGCAGATCTGACCCGAGTCAGAGGTAGAGTCTGTTTTTCATTAAGTTCGGGAAGGTCAGGAAGAAAAGTAGATTTTTATAGATCTGAATAGAAGTGATCGTTAAATCAGCTGTGAAAATGTCTCATATTGATTTCTTGATTCTGAATCTGATCCTAATCACATGGCTGAACTGTGATCATTAAAACATCGAATCATTTCTAATGAATGGAGATTATGTATTCTGTTCCAACTTGGAATTCTTAACACTGGAAAATAATTTTCCGTGTTTGGATAAAGTTTTATTCACTCTATTAAAACTAACAGCGACAGCTGCACTGAATTGGGCCTGATGTCCAACTTTAACCAGAGAGTCTTTTTTCGTCAATCTGTAATCTGAGAGAAAAAGTTTAACTGCTTGGAGGAAAAAGGTCGTACACCTAGGCCTGTCCCGATAACACATTTTGCTGTGTGAAAAATTTTCTCAGAATTTATTACGATAAACGATAATATTGCGCAAAGCGATTATGTCATTTTGAGACCATTTTCAACTAATATAATGACAATGCCATAATAATGCAAGTACACCCTTTCAAAGATCAATAAACTTTAAAGTCTAAAGAACATTTTACACTGGAACTGGAAGAAATTTAAATAAAACAACATAGAACAGACTTTCAGTCTCATTAACAATGAACGAAACACAACCAAACACTATAAGTTTGACAGTAAATAAAGTCTCTGTTCTGTAAAAAAAAATTGCTCTTCAAAATATATTTATAAAAAAAAAAATATATTAGACAAGGGGCTCAGACATGGAAAATCAGTAAAACTGTCAGTACCATTGTATTTAAAAAAACTAGACAAAAACAACTGTACATCGTTGCTGTTTCTGAAGCTGAAATATCTCCCTCATCACTGCGTGTCAGACTGACGCTGCGACGCGACGCGACGCTGCGACGCGACGCTGCGATGCTTCCGCCACATATACCGGGACAGCGGCCCAAAAGTAACGCAGACCACTGGGAATCCTCTCGAACCTCTCGATTAGCCAACTGATGTGTATTTCAGCCCTGAGACATCGGAGGTTTAGCGTGAGAGCGTAAGAAGCCACTCAAATGCGCGAGTCTCACAGCCGATGCGTGAGAGTTGGCAACCCTGTAAAACAAATGCAGCATACCGGCTCCTACAGGTAAGTGGTTTACAATGGTCTCGTGCTGCAACACGCTGCTGTCAAGTATGACACGAGAGAGATTCCTCCACAAGAAACTAGAGCGTTCAGTCGAGATGCTCCATAGTGAAACCTACTGTCATACACAGTCTATGGTAAAGAGAGAAAAAAAATGATTGCAGCAAACTTATCGCCCATTTTTTCTTACCGTGCAATGAATTGACTTATTGCTCATTGCAACTGGTCTACATACACCACACTATTGCAGCAGCCCTGAGGATCACCACTTAGTTCTTTTTATCTCAGATTCACTGGTGAGTTAATCCTCTTTTCAGTTCCTGGCTGCAGTGAAGCAGAGCAGACTTACGTGGTCCTCCATCGTTACATCTTCTCTGGAAAGGCCCAGGTTGGCTTTGGCAATGCCTGGCTGGATGATCATCTCTTTTAGGAACTGAGAGTACACTTCCCTGTGAAACAAAGACAACACTGAAAGGTTTTTATTTATTATTCATAAATATTAGTAGTATATGTTATCCTAATTAGTTATGTAACAACAACTAAACTAATCTCGTGTATAATTGGTGTGTTTTAAGCTATGATCCATCCAGGAAGTATTCATAGTATTTTTTCTATTACAGACTTTTTAAAGCATAGATTATATTAGATTTTTATGTCAGAAAATTCCACAAAATGTACCTTATTATGACAAATAGATATAGTTAGTTTGAAAATTTTGCTAATTTATGAATGAAAAAAAAAATCCATTTTGGAATGAGAAATAAAAGCTAAATGAAAAATATTTATCTCCAGAGAGAAACTAAAATAAAACGATAAAACATAACACATTCCTTTGCACTGGTTTTTAAAAACTCAACATTTATTTTACCTTTGTTTTTATGTTTTATCATGTTTGAATTATTGTTTTGTTTCATTGTATTAAACTAAATTTGACTAAATGCAAACGGAGTAAAGTGCTGTAAACATTAGATTTTCATACTGAATATATTCTAGATAACGGTAGGATAGACAGGTTAGTTTTACTTGACATTATAATTAAAAAATTCTAAACTGTGTAAAACAGAAGTTGTTTTCTTTTTCCACCGGAGGAGCTTCACTCTGACTACTTGTGTTTATCAAGCTAACAGCATTAGCTGAAGCTAACTGATAGCGCCTGATTTTGTTGTTGCTCACAGATTTCAAATAAAGATTTTCTAAACAAACGTGAGTCTTCAGACTCTAGAGCTGTCTGATCAAGTGTGTCTACTCACCTCTGCTTTTTCAGGAAAGACTCCCATAATGTCTGATCCAGAGGAAGGTAGTTAAGGAGGATCTGTAAAGAAACACAAGGTCAGGAAGACAGAAAAAGCCACAACGTTGAAGTTTCCCATGATCACATTTATCTCATCAGGACTTTATCTAAAATTAGTTAACACAAAAAGCATCACATGCAGGACTGGCAGGAAGGAGGACGATGTAGGAGCCATAAAAAACAGTCATCCAGGTGTCCTGGAAGGGGTCTAGAATTAAAGATGAACCGGGGCTATATTTCATGCCACAGTGTCTCTGGAAGTATTTTCTCTGGAGTAATCTGATTTAATCAAGAGAAACAAGCTGCCGGCTGTTAGGACAGTGAGGGACGAGTTCCACTAAAACCCAGAACCACATGTCACACTGGATGAAAGGCTAGCAGCAGCCCAACAAGGTCCAATGAGGCCCAACGAAGCCCAACGAAGCCTAACGAGGCCCAACAAGGCCCAACGAAGCCCAACGAAGCCTAACAAGGTCCAACGAGGCCCAACAAAGCCCAGCGAGGCTCAACGAGGCCCAGCAAAGTCCAACAAAGCCTAACGAGGCCCAACAAAGCCCAACGAAGCCCAACGATGCCCAACAAATCCCAACGAAGCCCAACGAAGCCCAACAAAGCCCAACGAAGCCCAACGAAGCCTAACGAAGCCCAACAAATCCCAACAAAGCCCAACAAATCCCAACGAAGCCCAACGAGGCCCAACGAAGCCCAACGAGGCCCAACGAAGCCCAACAAATCCCAACAAAGCCCAACGAGGCCCAACAAATCCCAACGAAGCCCAACAAATCCCAACGAAGCCCAACGAGGCCCAACGAAGCCCAACGATGCCCAACAAATCCCAACGAAGCCCAACAAAGCCCAACAAAGCCCAACGAAGCCTAACGAAGCCCAACAAATCCCAACAAAGCCCAACGAGGCCCAACAAATCCCAACGAAGCCCAACAAATCCCAACGAAGCCCAACGAGGCCCAACGAAGCCCAACGAGGCCCAACGAAGCCCAACAAAGCCCAACGAGGCCCAACGAAGCCCAACGATTCCCAACGAAGCCCAACGAAGCCCAACAAAGCCCAACAAGGCCCAACAAAGCCCAACGAAGCCCAGCGAGGCCCAACGAAGCCTAACGAGGTCCAACAAGACCCAACGAAATCCAACAAAGCCTGACAAGGACCAACGAGGCCCAACGAGGCCCAACGAAGCCCAACGAAGCCCAACGA
>JBAGKP010000021.1:25047989-25058712 GCA_037177255.1 Melanotaenia maccullochi | reverse complement strand
TTTTTCACCGGTTTCCTTTTTTCACCCTTCCCTGGGACCTCACCCCCCCCCCCCCCCCCCCCCCCCCCCCCCCGCTCCCCACCTGCTCCCCACCTCACTTAAACACACTCCAGTCTCTGCTTCCCTGCCAGATGGTCGACATAGCTTACCCTGTTGATGTCCAGCATTTGTCTCTTGTTTCTAGACTCCTGTTACGACCTTGCTACGTCTCCTGGATTTCCCTGTGTCTGATTCCCTGTTGGATTTTTTCCTGCCTTCTGCCTTTTCTGGTTTTCGACCCATGTTTGGATTGACCACTGAGCCCTGCTTGTCTCTGATTAGTAATCTGATTTCTGCCTTCTTGTGAATGACCCTGCCTGTCTGATTACAACTCTTCTGGATTGTTGGATCTTCTCTGTTCATGTCTGTAGCTCTTTATCAGGATCCTGTACTCCACAGCATACTAGGACCTTGTTGCCACTCTGCTGGACTGGTTCCGGATTCTGCCCTAGATTCCCCAGTTTCAATATATTCATTACTTGTTTATTACTCCATTGCTGTGTGTGGCTGAATTTCCGGGTCCCCTGTGACAACTCGTTACACCTGTCTGTTCTGGTCCTGTTGGATCTCAGCGTTGCTTCAAAGGCATGAACACGTCAGGCTGGTTTAAGTCTTAATTATCTGATAGATTCCAGTTTGTTCATGTAAATAAATGATGAGTCATCATCACACCAGAGTAAGTCATGGAGTTCCTCAGGCTTCTGTACTTGGACCAATACTTTGCACATCCTTCCCTAAGTAATATCATTGGACAGCATGGTGAAATTTACTCAGATATACTTATCCATGAAGCCTAATGAAATCAGTTTGTTAGATTTCAAAGATGTCTTAAAGACATGAAGACCTGGATGACTGAATTTTCTCCTTCTTCTTTGGACCTGAGACCCTCAGGAAGACTGTCTAGCTATGGTTTTATCTCAGCTTCCAGTACTACAGTGAGGAACCTTGGCGTCATTCTGGACCAGGATCTATCCTTAGATTCACATATGAAACAGGTACATATGAAACTAGGACCTCCTCCTTCTAAGTAATATGAAGTTTTCAAATCAGAAATATAATGACACTAATGGACAAATGGTATTGAAATTAATTGGTGTTTTATTTCAAACTCTTCGACAAATGGGACATAGCCTGTCAAACAGGGGGCCAATAAATGTAGAAAACAAATAAACACAAATAAGCAAGCCCTCGAGGTGTTCCATCACCCTGCTATGCTTCAATTTCTAGACCAAAAAAGACAAAACTTTTTCAGATTTCTATTACAAACAACCCGGAGAAGGGCCTAAGGCAGGGATTTCCAAATCCAGACCTCTTGCGCCAGTGTCCTGCAGGAACCCTGCTCCAACACCCCTGACTCAAATTTCATGGCTGTTGGAGCCCATCAGGTGTCTTGGAGCAGGGACACAATGAAAATCTTGAGGCCACTGGCCCAAGAGGTCTGGATTTGGTGATCCCTGGTCTAAGGTGTGTTTACATTGTTCTCAAACACTTCTTGATCAATAAGCATTTCACTGCATGTCCTACAAGCGATGTAGTTTGCAATTACTATTTTGCTTTGAGTAATAACGTGAAGAAAAGGCCTTACAGCATTAGAAACCATGTTTGAAAACTGTAAATGAATTGTGTAAAACAAATTATTGATTCATTTTACAGGATATATAAAGTACAGATGTGTAGCCATAATTAAACCACTGATGAGGCAACTCATCTGTCGCTCCTCCATTTATATTTAAGACTGTGACTTTATATACCTTCGTACATTCTAAGAAACCATGGTTAATAACTGATTCTACTCTGATTTTCTTCTCAAAAATCTTTTTATTGTCTACATGTGAGTCCTCAGCAGGTTTTAATAAATAGACTTTATATTAGAAGACCAAACGTTACTGATTCTTCTGTGTAATCATATATACAGCGACTGTGTATTTGAACAAAAACATGGGCAGTTAAACAGAAGTGAGTACAGTCTTGGAAAATTGGAACAAATGTAGTTTTTATGTAGTAGTTATGAATCAAAGCAGTTTACCATAATGTGCACATTAAGCAGTTTCTTTAAACCCCATAATACTCTTAAGACAGAAATATCTACATTTTTTTTCATTGACCACACACTGTAGATATGCTTCATTTAAAGACCATCATACAGAAATCTTCACTCTAATATCTGTCTTTTTTGGGGGTAATAAATGAAACTTTCCTGTTATAGATACTACAAAGAAGTTTTTCTTGTACTCAGGACTGTGTTTTTCCACACCCACCAGAGATTTTCTGGAAAATGTTGTCTCGTATCAGGATGCTGAGGTTACACACGGGTGCACTGCTTGATCTTCTGGACCGCTTACATAGCAGCTGGCTGGGTAACCGGTTAAAAAGCCACGAGGAAAGGTCGCACATATTCACACACAAACCTTTCCAGCACATTTCTGCCAAATGTCAGAATCAAACAGGAGAATCTGCATATTATGTTGAGCATATTGGAAACACATAAGAAGCAGATTTTAGTGATTGCACATTTATCTCACAGCTATGATTTTCACTCAGTGGCGGGATACTGGGATAGCAGTTCATCTAAGCTGAGGTGCAGTGACCAGTAAAAACAATGTCATCTCTATCTTCTCTACCTCATCCAATGCAGGTAATGAGCTGATTTACTTTCTATTAGTAAATAAAAGTCCTTGCTGAAGCAGACTGATGGTTTTTTTTAAGTCTCAGTGGGACAGCTCATTACTAAGTGGCCTTTTAAATGTAAATAAAAGAGCGCGTTCATCGTTCTATCACAGCATGCACCTAGAAAAGATTAGGATAAGATAACTAGTCCAATGTGCAAAGATATTTCCCCATTAATAAGCATTACTAAACAGAAAGGCACCGATGATATTTTCTGCTCTGAAACATACTAAGAACTGTTGCTACATACTAGCGTATGGCACTTTAGCTTCAACACATAACCACATTTGTACATTTGTTTTTATAAAACTCTTTATTCACTACATCACTAAAATAAGTTTCCTTTTTCAATTATTTTTAAAAGTCTTTACACTGCAAATAATTTGTAGAAAGAAACATTTTAATAGTGATGATTTTCTTTTTTCCCTCAGCTTTAAAGATTTGAAGCTATTTCTTTTCTTTCTTCTAGCACAGCAGTTGGATTTTGTTTTGTCATATTACGTTTCAGGTCATAATTTGGTGATGCTGGGTTAGTTCTGGCTCCTTGGCTTACTCAGCATCGTACTGTCACCACTGGAGTCCAGGTATTGTCAGGTTGGTTAATGATGAGAAACTATGGCTGGCAGCTGTGGAGTCATGGTGACCTATAATTCAGAAGTTATTATTCTTCAGCGGAAGCGCTGGGCTAGGCGGTAAGCTATTTGCCACATGGCCGTAATTGTAGTGGGAAAAACTCCTCTTCTTTTCATCTTGTCTTGAGGACATTCGGTGTGTGTTTGACAGCAGCAGGGGGTGGTCCTCCTCACCAGAGAGGCTTAAAGTCACCGAAGGGACGGAGACTGCCAAGCTGGACAGGGTGGCTGGTATCTCTGATGGAGGAGAACCTGGAGATGTTGGAGCAGTTTGTGGCTCTGAAGACAGCTGAGACAGGCTTCTCGTGGCAGACACAATTCTACAGAGACATAACAGAAACACACTGATTACTGATTCATGTTGTCATTATTTCTGCAAACAGCAGTGAGCTGGAATGACCCAGAAACTGTAAAGTTTGTAAAGTGCCTGAACTTGGGTAACATGAGCATGTCTGGTTTCATTGAGTTGCAGTTATTAAGGCATTACTTGAAACACCCCACTCTGTGGAAAGGCCAGTTCAGCACCTGGACTCCTCTCCTGTGAAGCCATGCTGTTGTTATGGATGCAAAGATGGAAGAGTTCCACCAGGAGATGAAAGGAATTTCCCATTTGCATCCATCTGACCACAGAACAGGTTTCCACTTTGCCTCAGACCATTTTAAATGAGCTTTGGTCCAGAGAAGACACCGCTGGTTCTGGATCCTGTTCACATCTGGCTTCTTCTTTGCATGATGGAGCTTTAACCTGCGGATTTCAGGGTGAGCTGTGTTCACAGACAGTGGTTTCTGGAAGTCAGTGGTTTCCAGTAGAGATTCATGCCTGCTTTTAATGCAGCGCTGCCTGAGGTCCCCAGTATTGAAAGGCAGTATAAAGTAAAACAGCTCACCTTCAACATTTAAAATGTTTTCTGTTGTATTGGTTTAACACAATATCCCAGTTTTTTAGAGGATAGGTTGTACACGTCTATCTTTTTTTATTAATGTAACCATGTTAAAATCCTGTAGGCTATAGGCATGTTTTATGTGATGCCTCATTTGGAGTTATGTCGCTGTGGTTTGCCTTCGGACTAACCCTGAGCACATCCAAACCCATACTGTGTATGTTTCATGGCCAGGTTTGCCAACTCCTTATGCTCCAGCTTACATCCTGTAGCTCTATTTTATGTACTCAGCTGGCTAAATTTCTTACTTCTGAGCCCATTATTCTATTAAAGTCAGTGACTGGACAGAATCTACAGCTGACTTCTGTCATTATAGTTACCATTATAGTTTGCCAGCATCCGTGTTCTCACTTCCTTCCAAACTGACTCAGACTCAGCAGTGAACCTAACACGCGTGTTTTGGAGGAAGCTTGAAGAGAACCCATACATGCACCGGGACAACATACAAAGAAAAACCACCACATCACCATGCAGCCTCAATGCTGAACCACACGACCCGTCTTGAACAGATCATTTCTGGACAGCCTTTCTTTGCTATTTTCTTCCAAAAGAAAGAAAAAACAAACAAACAAACAAACAAACCATGTTGTGATGATGGGTGACAACAACCTCCATGAATATGATGGTTTATTAATGACTGAAATCTACCCCGGAAAGGATTTCTGGAAAGAGTTTCCCTTAATGTCCTGCCCAGGTGAACAGTGCCACTCCCATGTCTGATCGAGCAGTTGCATCCGTTGTGATCCATTTCCAGCAGCTACCAGCTCCAGCTCCAGTCAGCCCAGCCAACCTTTCTCTGTAGCCTACACTAGTGTCTCTCTCAGTGATTTGGCTAACAAAAAAGGTAGCTCAGGAGACCAACAGCATTTTGTTGATACCTTTATTCACTGGGCAACCAAAAGTGTTAACTTTTCACCTCTACAATCACTTAGAAGGATGGACTTCCTCACCGAAGCAGCCATGGTTTGTATTTACCAGCCCCCACTCTCAACCCCCACAAAGATACGCCATCAGCAACTTAGTGCGTAAGCATCATTTCCCATTTGTAGTTATTTACAATCAATGTTTCCGTCTCAGTTTGTGTTTTACCACTCTTCCCACACATCAACATGGAATTTACAGCAAAATATATATACGGTGCAAGAAGACATCATCTGGATATTTAACAGAGACTTCCTGCTTTTAATTATCCAACCAAGCTATGCAAAACCCAGATGTTTAAAGGAAAAAAAAAAGAGGAGAAGCTCCCCACATTATTATCATTCATTCAGGATAGGATTCAGATATCGATTTTAACAATAACAACTATCTGCTTTTCACCGTTCAAGGAGGAAAGACACCAGCAATGATCCTGCTGTTGCTGCCCATCAATCTGGGAAGGGTTATCAGGTCATTTCAAGATTATCTGGAGTCCATCATTCTACAGAGAGAAAGATTATTCACAAGTGGAAAACATTCCAAGACAGCTGGATATCCTCCCAGGAGAAACGAAGAGCTACATCTCAGACTCTCCAGGCATGTTAAATGCAAAAGTTGAGGACAGTCCAGACAGAAAAAGACCGGCTGGTCTGGAAGGGTTGCACCACCCTTGGAATTAACTTCAGACTTTTTAGATGAAGGAGAATTAATACAGGACGTACAAGCTAATAAATCGCTATGTATTCAATTGTCCAATCACTTAAACAAATGAAAACTGCCTATTAAAAAGGTGTAATTCCTGATTTTCTTTCTCAAATTTGGATGCAAAATGATTTACCTTAAACTTTAAGGCAACTCCTCTTGGAGTTGGGTGTCTCGGCACTTCTCTGAATAAGCACTTAAGTCAGCGGTGCCACCTGTGGCATTCAGACGACCCCGGACGCCCTGTTTGGCGCGCTGGCTACCCTCCGGCAATGACGCGACAGAGAATGACTCAGTATCAGACAGAATACTCCAGTCATCACTCCAGCTGTAGAGACAGGGAGGGAGTTATTTACACGGGGACAGCTTTCAGACAAGCCAATTTCAGACGACAATGACATACTGTATTCCAGGAATCACCACTCTGTGGCCAGTGTCCTGCAGGGTTTAGACATTTCCCTGCTGCAACACACCTCATTCAAATTAAAGAGTCATTAAGAGGCTTGTTCAAGAGTTGACAATAAGCTGTTGAAGGCTGATTTCATTTGAATCAGCTGTGCTGCAGTAAGGAAACCCCTAAAACCCGGCCCAACACTGGCCCAACACTGGCCCAAAACACTGGCCCAAGAGGTTGGTTGATGCCTATCATACACTAGGGTCAAATTAGAGTACTCCAGTTTGTCCACAGTCCTCCAAAAACCCAAATCAGAACAGCAGTGTCTACTCGGAAGTTGATCATTCTATCGCTGACCCTGTCAATGACATAAGATGAACATCCCATGTGTGCATGTTTACTAAAGTACTGAAACTGCTCGGTTTGTCAACTGCATCATGCCCCGAGTAACAAATTTTTTTTATTGGAAGTGGGTTAAAAAAAACAGTGGGAACTACATGCAGTCAAGGTTATAATGACCTACCACTTATATGAATAAAAAAACTTTAGACACAGATTCCTCTGTTTGAATCATTTACATGTACATAAAGTCTATGGAGGACTGCCAACTAAAAAAACAAACAAACAAACAAAAAAAAAACAAAACAAAACATAAGTATAAAAAAGCTCAATAAACTAATATGCCCATAGATTATAAAAAAAAACCTAAATATTGTTTTTCCATTAGTTAATTTACAAAGATGACACAAATTAATATTTATATTATCATTTTAATCTGTTTTAATTTAACTTGGTATTTTGCCACTTAATTTAGTTTGTATATTTAATTGGTACATTTCTATTTCCTTCTTTTATTTTTTATTCCTGTATTCATTTCAATATTACTTTCTTGATGCAGAAGACGGAGCAATACCACCAGAAATCGTGGGGGCAGTGCTGAACAGAATAGCTGACACATGACCAGAGAAAGAAACAAAACAGAGAAGAAGAAAATATCAGTAAGGTAACAAAAAATTAATAAGAATGAAGATGAGCACAACAACTGTAGAAATTGTGTGAGCTTTTGAAGAAAGACTATATGTGAATGTTTAGGGCGTGTTGGGTGGTTGGAAACAACTTTATAGTGACGCATTACCGCTGCAAAATGGTGTCTGAAACTGATGTCGGATCAGCACTGCCCTCTAGTGGAGGAACTGACTTAACAACCATGGAAACGTACAACACACGTGAAACTATGAGGACAGCACATATGAAAACGTTTGAAACCCAAGTCACTATTTATATACGTAAAGGAGCATAAATGGGCCTTTAACATGGAAGCCCAGACTTCCCTCTCATCGGCCACATTTGCCAGCTTGTCTGGCGGGATCTCCAGGATCCCTGGTTCCTCTCGATGTGGAGGAGCAGCGGCTCTACTCTGAGCCCCTTCTGGATTACAGAGCTTCTCACCCTATCTCTAAGGTAGAGCTCGGCCACCCTGTGTGGTATGGTTTGGTTGTATGAGCCCATTTTATAATGGAAACATACAAAATAGTGTGCCGGACGGTAGTGGCCTGAACCACTCAGTGGAAACAGGGTTTTATTGTCCATTGGTAACTACAGATTTACACAATGAGAACATATGGAGCTCCCCATAGCTCCATCTATTGCAATGTCCTTCGGAGAACTGAAAACACAAATGTTAATTCTGAATTTGAGATACAGTCCAGTCTTATAAAATGCTGTGTGTCCTGGTCATGGGGGACGGCTGCTCCTGGCCTGTCCTGCCCTGGGGGGCCTCCTGGGGAATGGGGGTGCCTACTGCTGCCAGGGGCTCACCTTCTGGAGAGAAGTTTGCTTTTCTCTGGACTTACCACCCCAGACTTCTCTTCTTCCCCGCTCTCTCACACACACATTTAGGGCTGTGCACGTCATGCTGGGTGGATCGGGGGGGGCCATCTATGTGGCCTTCTTTCTGGGCCGTCCCGATCTGCCTCTCGCCTTCATTTGCATGATCACACTTATCTTTGATTCCTCACACTCTGCATGCCGACACAGTCACTGCCTTGACCTGCGTGTTTATACACTGAAGGTGGATTTATACTTGTGTGGTGCCTGCGTCATAGCCATAGGCCCAGCAAAGCTCCACGGAGGCTCGTAGCGCACCTCTTCCAGACCTGACGTGCACCCCTGCTACGCAGACAGTAATGCGGAAGTACTCCTTTATGATTGGTCAGTTTGGGAAAACAGTTTCATTAACCCTTCTCTGGGACAAATCAACTCTTTTATTCAGAATCTGTGAGAGATGTTATCCTACCTTGTAGGCTATCACAGATCATCGCTAAGTATGCATATATCAAATTAAAAGAAAAAAGATATACAATATATACACAGACAGACAGACATATAGGAAACTCACTCACTAAGAAATACAGTTACTACACAAATATATTTTTGCCTTTTGTAATTACTGAGCCATTGGTTCTATATCAGGATGCAAAGATATAGATCATTATCATTTCTTTGTCTACAAAACTACATAAACAAATAATGTTCCCCAAATGTGGAGGAAAAAAGTGAAAAATGAAGATGATCTGAACTGTATTAATAGTGGGATTGTAGGATCCTCTGGGCCCTGAAAAGACAACTTCATATCAACTATAGATCTACTCAAAGATGAAGTGGAGTTTCTATCAATACAATTCAGATCATAATCATCTTCATTTGATTATGATCTAAATAGTATTAAAAAGCATCACATTACAAGGATGAAGGATTTCTATTTATCTCCCACACTCTTTTTTTCCCTCAGATTGTTGTTTGAATGTTGCTGTAACAGTTTCTGTTAGGATGAAGTTTCTGCCAGGTCTAGACACTGTGATATTACCACTCTGGTCCACATATGAGAAGGTAAAAGATTCACTTTCTAAGCCACACTCAGGTTTTTATTCTCTATTTTAGAAAAATAAACATGCAACTTTTTTCAGGAACAAATCTAATAGTCCATTATTCCTATAGTAGCATGAGTAGAGAGTGTAGCACTGCAGCATGATACCAGAACATGAATTCATAAACAAATAAGCTGAAGTGACCATGAAAAAGGAGGGTTTGTTGTACCTTTGGCTGGAGATGTGGGTGAATGTGGTAGGATCCTGTGCAGAGGCATATTTGCTTGTGGGGAAGGTTGTTTCTGTGTCTTCAGCTGCATGCTGCATCATCATCCCATTACACGCCTGTAAGCGGAGGTGAAGAAACCAGTCTGAGAACTGCCCAGGTTCAGGTTTGATGCTTTCTGTGTGATGCCAACAACTTACTTTGCTGAGCTTCAAATCCTGAAGAAGCACATTAGAGATGTGACGTTCTGTGGTAGAGCTTTCCTGTTTGACACCAGAGCCGGTGTTGCTTTTCCTATTTTTCCGCTGGCTCTGCCTCAGACGGTCATGTAGCTTCTTCCTCTGCTTCCTGTTTGTGGAACAACCAGGATATTACACATGTTCAATGCCAGGTTTTTTTGTATTGTCATTTTTCATAAATGACAGCAACAATATCATTTCCCTTTGAGGACTGATAAATGATTAATCTGATCCATTCTTCTCTTCAAAGCAGAAAAAAACTAAAGACATCCAAACTATGAAAAGAGATATGCTGAACACAAATGATACACACAGTCGCTGTCCACTTTAACAGGTCCACCTATTCAACTTACTGTTAACGCAAATATCTAATCAGCCAATCACATGGCAGCAACTCAGTGCATCTAGTCATGGTCAAAAAAAAAAAAAAAAAGTTAAATGTCTGTATTTATACAGCACTGTATTGTGCCTGGAATGATACCAAAGCGCTTTACATTATACATCAAGTTCACCTATTCACACACACATTCACACACTGATGGCAGAAGCTGCCATACAAGGCGCTAACCACAACTCATCAGGACCAATTTGGGTTTCGGTGTCTTGCTCAGTGACACCTCGACATGAACTCAACAGGCCGAGGATTGAACCGGCAAGCCTCAGGCTACAAGACGACCACTCTACACACTGAGCCACACCGCCCACAAGACTGACGTTCAAACTGAGCATCAGAATGAGAAAGAAAGGGGTCTTAAGTGACTTTGAACATGGCTCAGTATTTTAGAAACTGCTGGTCTACTAGGACTTTTACACACAACCATCTCTAGGGTTTCCAGAGAACGGTCTGAAGAAGAGAAAATATCCTGTGAGCATCAGCTGTCTGGACCAGAATATTTGTTGATGTCAGAGGAGAATGGGCAGACTGGTTGGACATGGAGAAAAAGAAGAAAGGCAACAGTAACTGAAATAAGCACTGGTTCTAAACCAGTTATGCAGAACAGCATCTCTGAACAAACAACATGTCCAACCTTGAAGCAGATGGGCTACAGCAGCAGAAGACACACCGGGTTCCTCCTGTCAGCTAAGAACAGGAAACTG
>JBAGKP010000021.1:24968800-24991202 GCA_037177255.1 Melanotaenia maccullochi | reverse complement strand
ATCTATCTATCTATCTATCTATCTATCTATCTATCTATCTATCTATCTATCTATCTATCTATCTATCTATCTATCCGGGAAGGCCGCAGTAAAACTAGTCACGTGGTAAAACAACTTTCGTACCGTTACCATGGCGTTGTTTATCAAAGTCCGTTGCTCATTGGTTCATGAAATCGTCACAGCCAATATAAGAGCAATTATTGGTTGACTCGGCTTCTTATTACGACCAATAGCGAAGCGCGCCTTTTACAAACGGCCAATGTCCAGGAAGTTAACAGCACTGCTGCCTTTGGCAAAGAACTGAAAGGGGGATCTTTAAATCTGCATAAAGCGCCTGGTAAAGCTAATGAATTATTATTACAAATATATTGCAATGGAAATATATGATTGGAATTTCTAAACGAGGTAGAAGAGGCCTCTTTGAATTCCGGATGTTAGTGAAGTATCTAACAACTGGTCGTGTGTAGCGTGTGCTTTAACTTTAGCCTTCTGTTACTCTGGTTAAAGCTAACCTCTTTGTTTGAATGGCATTGTCTTGGTTTAGACTGTGAATAAGTTTACATGCTAACATGTGTTTGCAGTTTTAATTCGTTATTGTCATTTAATTTTCATATTATTCCTAAGTAGTTCTTTTACTTATTTGTAATTTAGATCATGTACAGCGGACAATGTTGGCATTTGTCTACATGGCGTTTCATTGACTGTTTCATATCTTAACCTTAAACACACTTAATGTAACGTATTGTGTCGATTTTCGTATTCCCCTTGTTAAACCCTGAGCATCGTTTTCATAGTCTTGTTTCTTGCTCCACCAGTTGTTTCCAGCTTCAGCTCTCGCGTCCTCCAGTCACCATGGACTCCTCTCCAGTTCTTCGTCAGCAAAGTCAGAACAAAATCCGCTGCGACTTTCAGAGGCAAGTATTTTAATAAATTAGAGCCACTCTTATTTGCTTTTTCTCCACGTGTCTGTACTGAATCATATTACTTTACTCTCCCAAACTGTAGTTGTGGTACCTTAAGTAACTGAAAACTTTTTCCTAAAAACATTTTTTTTTCTCCTAAAGACGATGTCCTTGCTGCAGCAGCCCATAAAAAATAGATTGATCTTGTCTGAATACACAAAGTTAATCTGGTTATTTATATATAACATTCCCTACAGTTTTGCCCAAATATTTAATTTGAGACCGATCTACTTTTCATGTAGTCTGAACAAAGACATGGGTATTGTAGAAGCACTAACAAGTGAACTTTAAATTTTTTGTCAACACAGAATGAAGAATGAGCAGAACAAAAAACAAGCTGAACCAAAGCTTTTCAAACTCCTGCCTTCACCCTGCCTTTCTGACAAAGACAGAGAGAACAAAGATGCAGCAGAATTGTGTCGAAAGCCACCTTTGCAACTAGGTGTAAGCAGGCTCCCAGTACTCGCAAAGTCTCTCCATCTTCAGACACCTTCTGACTTCAACCAGTCCCACCTCAGGTGGGAAGAGAAAGCTTTGTCTGTAAGTGCCTCTTTCATATCCTTTAGATCAAAAGAAATTAATTTTATGTGCTTAGGTTATCCTTGTGTAATACTTTATTAATTTCCCTGTAGGGGAAAGCTAAGAAGAAAAAGCCAAACACCCGACCTTTACCTTTCAACCTGTCCCAGCCGAAAAACACAAAATGGACTGCTGAAAATCGACAGCCCTTACCTGCTCCACAATCCAGGACTCATGCAGTTAAATCTGAAAACAAACATTGTAATGCAAAACCTCCTAAACGTCCAGCTGCGCTGAGCAGCAAAGGGGATTCAACTAAAGTTATAGGGAAGTCTCAGGGAAAGACTCCTGAAAAAGTATCCCAGCTGTTGGGACAGTCTGGTCCATCCAATGCATCAAAAACTGTGTCCAATCCTCAGTCATCTGTTGCTAGTGGCACAATGCATCAGAAAAAAGCTGCTTCCTCTGTGCAGCCTGCTGTTAGTGCAGAGATCTGTTTGGATAACATGAACCTGCTCAGTCTCAAAGATGCATCCAAGATATCAAATGCAGGTCAGACTGCACAACCAACCATGCAGGGAAATCCTTCAAAAGCTTCAAATGGTATGTGTGAGGTTTTCTCTACTATTTAACAGTTCACTTTCATTTATGCTTTGCTTAAGTGATGTCTCGCTGATACTTTTGGATGAATGTGTGCATCTTTTGCATTGAGATGATTCAAAGTACACAATTAAGATTCAGCCTTTTCTTTTCCTTTTATTTTACCTGCGGTATCTTAAGTTTATGTAATCTTGATATTGTCATAATTTTTAGTGAAATTTGGCAAGTTTGACATGTTTCTTAGTTGTTTTTCTCACAAAGTGGAGAACTTCCAGCCAGACCATGCAGCTTTGCTCAGTATCCTTCGGAACGAGGGAGTAGGTGTCACGGGTCGAATATCTGCGACTTCACAATCCAAAGCATACAACTATCTGGTGAGTTAGTTTCGTCAGATGTGTAATAGCACCTTGTTTTGGTATTTGTATTTACTGCAGTTTTTTTTTTTTCTGTTAAGTGTTTTTAGTATGTAGAAATGTCAGCGTCACACATTTTACTAACCCTTTTGTTTGCAGCCTCAGCGAGTGTCCGTCATGAAGAATCAACAAAAAGCTGGATCCACTACAGGTCAGCATTGCACAAGAGAAATGGTTGAGTTGTGAGTTTTCGCAAATTGTAAGACTCCAGTTAGATGGCAGAGACTGGGCCCTTCTTTATCAACAGTGCTTACAGATCTGTGCGTATTTAGTGTGGAATTTACGATCTCGTACTTAGAAATGTTCTGATAAGTATGAACAGCTCGATTAATAAAACTCTGAGATCGATTTTTATTTATTTATTTGTTAAATACGATTCCCTTTCTGGTGACAACAGTGTCCCTACTCTTGCATGACTTACCAGCGCTCAGCAAGATCTTAGCATATTTACACATTTGAAAGGTTGTCTGTGTCGTTTCTGTCTAAAATGAGCTTCTCTCACAGAGATAATGCCAAATTCTGATTTATTTTTAAAATAGTGCTTTTAATTTGTTTGATTCTGGACACCTGGTAATAAAAAAATTGTAAATGTAAGGCTGGAAAACTAAAAGAAATTTACTAAATATGAAGAATAAATATTTTTGGGTGGATTAAATTCACAGCTGTGACAAGGCACCGATATGCCCCAAATCCACTTCTCTCGTTGAGGTGATGCCATGTTAAGAAAACACTTAATGTTTTGAAAATATGTAGAAATGCATGTAAATGTGTCAGATTATTACAGTAATCTAATTACTCCAAGATATCGGATTTTGACGGTCATGTAAACAGGCTCATTGTTTTCTAAAAATAGTTATCGGAGAGTGTCTTTAATAATAAATAAAAATTTGTGCTGTTACATAATCTGCAACTAAATTAACATCAAATTGGATTTAATCGAAATCTAACCAAATCCGGCTGTTGTGAATTGAATTAATCAAGGAAGTTAGCTGTGATATCCAGTCCTATTATGACATGATTTTCCAAGCTCTGCTCTCCTCAGACAGCTGATCTCTTCGGTGACATCACAGAGTTACTTTTGATCAGATGACAGTTCCCAAAAGAGATCCCGTTAGCTTTCTGCTGTGATTTGGGATATTTGTTGCAAAGTTATTCCAACTACTATTTCGGTAATTATCCAAGTGGATCTTTGGTCACCTACATGGTGAGGAGATAAGTCAAACATTTCCAGACCATCACTGAGCTGCATTACACCAGCCATGATGGATGCAGTCTTACATTTATTTTTCTTAGATACGTCTCATGTGTATGCCTTTTTTTTAACAGATATTGGACAATTTAACAATCCAGCAATGGACAGTTTCTATGAACCTTTAGAGGTGCTGGCAGGCAGACCATAAGTGTACAAGAGTGTTAGTTGGTAGTTGGCGTTAGTTTAGTGTGTACATTATACAAAACTTGACAGAGTTGTCCTTTATTAAAACCAGCTGAAAATGAGCTCTTTGTGCACTTCTTACAGCATCATTGAAATCAGTCCAGTTCTCACCAGACCCTGCTGCATTGCAAAGTATCCTGGACGAGGGCGTGAAGGACAGAGGGCTTGTGGGAGCAACACCCAAAGATTTGGCCAGTCCATTTGTCAGAGGCACTTCAATATACACTGTATGAACACGTCAAATGTCTTTTTACTTCTGCTCTTCTTCCTTTTTTTCATTTTTACAACTGTCTTTTTTTGTTTTTGGGGGGTTAGTTTACCTGCTTGCTTTTGAAAGTAACTGTGTTGCTCCCGTTTTTAGGCTCAGAGAGTGCCTGTTACAAAAAATTATGCAGGAACTGTTCATCCAGTTGGTAAGAGTTTGTAGTTATCTTCAAGCATCCACTTTTTTGTTTTTTTTTTTAATCTACCTTGATATTGAGATGATGTGGTTCTTTCCTGTGGTCAGCGGTGCTCAAAGAGACTCCACTGAAGAAATGGACTCCACAGAGGGTCCGAAACACTTTACAACAGCCCATGTCTGCTATGGTCCGTACTTGTGTGTTGAATACTTGCAGTCGGGTTTGCACTTTGCGTTTCATACAGCTACTGCCTTATCTCACCATGCTCTGCTTTCAGAAATGGCATCAGTTGACACAGCAGTCACCATATGGCACTCCTGGAGGTAGGAACTGCAAAAGTAACCTGCAGCGACATCAGGAGGTGAGAACAAGTCAAAATTATAAATGTAAGGCAAAAGAAAAGAGGACAAAAATAAGAAAAGTACCAGAGCTGAAAAATGAAGCCAATGCAGAAGAAACTGATTTCTCAGACATCCTGTTAGGGCTCCCCTTTCTGCTAAAATGCCAAAGTTTGCAGCAGAAATTAACACAAAAACATCACAGCTAATTTTCTCATTTATGCCAACAAATGCTGGTTCATTTTTATAAAATTGTATTACTTATTTAAGATAAAACTGTGCAATAAAAGGCAGCATTTTTTTTTTATTGCATGACCATGTTGTGGCCATTGTACAGTGCATTGTTATAAATATCATCTTTGGGTTTTTCAAACTTTGAAAGTCACACGTGGTTCCAGTAACTCCAGATTGAAACAGTAAAATGACTTAACTTGATGCTTTCTTATCTGTCTTCTACAAATAAAGTGTGACCATGTCCCCAGCAATATTTTAATAAATCTAAGAAAACAAACATCCAAGAAAAGGGTTTGGAAAGGGAAATGCTGGATTGTCAGTATTGATGTGGCTGTATTTTTCTTTTTTTTATGAAGCCAGAAATAAACTACACCGATTTATAATTCCAACTACTTTGTGTGTTAGCAGGATGTCGTCCAGAGATTATTTGATGATCCAAAAGATGAGCAGACTATAAACGTGAAGGACCAAGCTCTTCAGGTACAAGCAGAGTCGTCTCCAGTTCAATCCTCATCTGTATGAAGTGAAATAAAAATGAAAACTGTTTTCTTTCTTTAACATCTTCAGAATGAAGCTCCCAGTGAAGTAAAGTTGGGGTTGAGCAAAACCAGCAGTGAGGAGGAGAAGGAGGAGCAGAATATGCTACTACAAGCACCACCTAGAGAGTCTGTTATTTTTTTCTCAGTGGGTAAAAAGCAGCTGAGGATCCAACGTTTTGAGAACCTGGAAAGCTCATCTCATCAGAACCAGCATGGTCCTGTTTCGTCAGAACAGGGAAAGGTGCCAACAGCTCACAATGACATTTCTGATGAGGTTGAACTAAGTCAGATCCATGCTGTTCTGCATCTACACAGAGGTAATGCTGATCCCTCACATACAATAATAATTCAGTCCTGTTTTTAAAAAAATTATTGATTGCAATTAGTCACTTTATTCAAGTGTCTTTCCTTTTGTTACAGGCCTTGCTGCTCCAAAGTCTTATCCGAATCCAGCAGTGGCTATGCTGCGCAAGCGTTTTCCTCCTCTGGAGGAGCTGCGTTTGGACGAGGAGGTGGCCTCCTACACCTCTCTGTCTGTCCCAGACGCTCCCGGGTTTGCTCCCCCTCTGCCTCGCTGTGGAAACCCGCTGGCTTCCATCTTGCACTTTGAAGAGTCTAATGTGAGTACGCAGCTGATGCGATTGCATGCAATGTATTTTGTGGTTTTTCTTTTTCTTTCTTTCTTTTTTAAACAAAGAGTGCAAAGTAAAAGCAGTTCTCCAGCTATTTTTATTTCTTATTATTTCTCAGTAAATCAACCATGGTTATATTTTAAAAAGGCAATAAACTGGCCACTGAATTATGAAATTATGGGTCACCTATGATACAAAATTTTGCTCCTTTTTTGTCTTCCCCTCCTTTGTGTCAGGAAAACAAATTGTAATGGGAAAGTTTGATGAAAAGTTTTCTGCAAAATTCAGCCACCATCACTAAATGTCATGACAGGCCAGTGGCCAACGTTGCACTGATTACAACCAAGTTTATTTTTATCAGCAGCATTCAGAGAAATGATGTGATTTACATACTTACACACTGTGATTTCCTGTTTGTACTGGGTTTTATGTACAGACTACAAATCTTTCAATTTAGACTAAAAATGAGCAAAACAATGTTAAAACGCACATTGACCTTTTAAAATGCTGCAAACATACGTAAAAGTAAACTTTTAAATGGTCTTTGCTCAAATTAAACAGAAGTTTATCTCCATTTTGTTTTCCAGAAATTTCTTCCAATTGGCTTTGATCTCTCCGCTGGTCCTTTGTCTTTGCACGGCTCTCCACTGCACGAGAGATGATTTGCACTACATTTACATCTTCATTTAGTTTTACTGAACTGTGAAAAGCTAATCTTTGTATTGACTAGAAAAGCGATGTTTGTCTAACACTGTCACATAGGTTTTTTTTCCAAGTTTTTATAGACTTTTTGATCTTTTTGTGATATAAATAAGGTTTGGAGCATTGCAGCTTTTTAACAAACCGGATGTGGACTGAAAATATTAGTGTATGTATAGTGTTTATAATAAATGTATATTACTGATGGATTTGAATGAATTCTTTTAACATTATCTGTTGTGTCAAAAAAAAAAAAAATTCCCTCTGAGATAAAGCTGCTTCTCCTCCTCCTCTCATTGTGGCAAACCTTTTTAAAGGGACTGAAAATACAAACTGATTATTTTTTCAATTTATTTTAAACATGAGTAATCATGTAATGTGTCAAGTGAACACTTGAACACTTTTCAAAACCTGCATTTCTGTTTGCTGTAGATTAAAGATGTGTATCCTTGATTTTTTACAATATTTTATCACATTACCACACAACTGAGCTAAAAGTCCTAATAAAATTTTTTATCAGGAATACGGCTGCCTTTTGTTTTTAAATTAAATTTTTTGATGTGTCAAACATAAGTTAACACAGTTCAACCATGTTAAATAAATGTATGTGCATTTTATTTGACATGGGGAACTGTGTGTAATACACTGCTCAAAAAAATAAAGGGAACACTAAAATAACGCATCCTAGATCTGAATGAATGAAATATTCTTATTAAACACTTTGTTCTTTACATGGTTGTATGTGCTGACAACAAAATCACAAAAATTATCAATGGAATTTGAATTTATTAACTCATGGAGGTCTGGATTTGGAGTCGCAGTGGAAAAACACACTACAGGCTGATCCAACTTTGATGTAATGTCCTTAAAACAAGTCAAAATGAGGCTCAGTTGTGTGTTTGGCCTCCATGTGCCTGTATGACCTCCCTACAACGCCTAGGCATGCTCCTGATGAGGTGGCAAATGGTCGCATAAGGGATCTCCTCCCAGACCTGGACTAAATCATCCGCCAACTCCTGGTCGGTGGTGCAACATGGCGTTGGTGGATGGACCGAAACATGATGTCCCAGATGTACTCAATTGGATTCAGGTTTGAGGAGCGGGCAGGCAGGTCCATAGCATCAATGCCTTCGTCTTGCTGGAACTGCTGACACACTCCAGCCACATGAGGTCTAGTATTATGAGAAACCCAGGACCAACCACACCAGCATAAGGTCTCACAAGGGGTCTGAGGATCTCATTTCGGTACCTAATGGCAGTCAGGCTACCTCTAGCGAGCACATGGAGGGCTGTGCGGCCCCCAAAGAAATGCCCCCCCCACACCATTACTGACCCACTGCCAAACCGGTCATGCTGGAGGACATTCAGGCAGCAGAACGTTCTCCACGGCGTATCCAGACTCTGTTTCTGACCGTTTGAGCAGACACATGCACATTTGTGGTCTGCTGGAGGTCATGTTGCAGGACTCTGGCAGTGCTCCTCCTGTTCCTCCTTGCACAAAGACGGAGGTAATGGTCCTGCTGCTGGGTTGTTGTCCTCCTACGGCCTCCTCCACGTCTCCTGGTAGCACCTCCATGCTCTGAACACGACGCTGACAGACACAGCAACCTTCTTGCCACAGCTCACATTGATGAGCCATCCTGGATGAGCTGCACTACCTGAGCCACTTGTGTGGGTGTAGACTCCGTCTCATGCTACCACTAGAGTGAAGCACCGCCAGCATTCAAAAGTCACCAAAACACCAACCAGAAAGCAGGAGCTGAGACGTGGTCTGTGGTCACCACCTGCAGAACCTCCTTTATTGAGGGTGTCTTGCTAATTGCTTATAATTTCCACCTGTTGTCTTTTCCATTTACACAACAGCATGTGGAACTGATTTCAATCAGTGTTGCTTCCTGAGTGGACAGTTTGAGTTCACACAAGTGTGGCTGACTCTGAGTTACATTGTGTTGTTTAAGTGTTCCCTTTATTTTTTTGAGCAGTGTATAAACATGCATATATAATCTGAACGGTGGTGTGGTGGTTAGCACCGCAGCCTCACAGCAAGCAGGTCACTGGTTCGTGTCTTGGCTGGGGGGTTCGAACCTGGGAGGCGGTGGACTTTCTGTGTTGAGTTTGCATGTTCTCCCCGTGTATGCGTGGGTTCTCTGCGGGTTCTGCGGCTTCCTCCTACCGTCCAAAGACATGATGTTAGGTTAACTGGTGACTCTAAATTCTCGCTAGGAGTGAGTGTGTGTGTGAATGGTTGTTTGTCTCTATCTGTGTGGCTCTGCGATGGACTGGTGTCCAGGTGAACCTGCCTCTCACCTGTTAATGCTGGGATAGCCTCCAGCTTACCCACGACCAGTAATGAACTAAGCGGTACAGAGAATGAATAAATGAAAGAAAAATCAATTCTGAAAAGTGGTTAATTCCGTAAAACACTTTTTTTTCTTCAAGTGAATGAAACAAACTTTTATATTAAGTTGGACTTTTTTTTTTACATCTTTGGGAACAGCACTAGTTGAGAACAGCAGTAGGACTTTAAAATTTTCTCATTTTTTTTAATAGATCCTCTTGCATGCATTCATTGGGGTCCATAAAAGCACCTTTATTACATAGCACCATTTGTCATAGTTATTCTATTATACTGGCACCCAGTCATTAACATGCATACACTCTAAACACTTTTTGTTCTTGTTACCGTTTCCAAATGTCGCATTTTTTCAAACGTTACAAGGCAAGTAATTAATATTCATACAGTACTTTACATGTCAAATATGAACTGAATACAGTACACGTTAAAGAAAGTGCTCAAGTACAGCATTTCCATGTTTCATAAGTCATAGTTAACAGGACAATAGAACACACCAGTGTATCACATGGATCTAAATTTACATTTTCACACTTTCATTATTCACTTCAGATCGTTTTCAGAAGAAAACCTTTAAAACATTTAAATCTCTACAGCCCCAGTCCTAAAACCGAAGGCGAAACACAACGGAACAACCAGAAAGTCTTCTTCAGTACGCCGACATTCACATCACTACCTGCACAACCACACGTCAACACACACATTTAGTCAGCTTCAGTTCCACCACTGACCTCCACTAAAGATTCTTTTAATCCTGGATGTGAGTCTGATTTACTCTGTAATCTGATCAGAAGCAGTTTTCTGTTGGCTTTGGCTAATTTCTAACACTTCAGTCTCCTGAACTAGAAAAACAAAACGGACCAAAAGGAGCAGGAACTAACTTCACAGGAGCTGGAAGATGTGGAAGCAAGAAATCTCAGTTTAAGCCCAGCATCCTGAAAACCTCCACAGACTGTTCAGTGAAACAAGAACCCTCCGAAACAACCCAGAAAACATGGACACAAAGCTTCTCTGATGTTGAATATCCACTGAGACTGGGCTGCTTCTTCCCTGTGAGTCTCTTCGTGTGCTTCAAACTTATCCTTCTTTTATTTTACAGGCTGATCATTTTCCTTTTTTTGGCCAGTTTTCAGGCAGAATGCGGAATTATCCCGTTATCTGGAAACCAAACAGCTTCAGGAAACTTCTGCACACACACATGAAGAAAGTAAGAACTCAGGTTTCTTTTTATTTAACACGACTTCAGTCTGCAGGCTCGTACAAGCAGCAGGACATCTGAAAACAGAGCTGATCTCACCTTGGTCTCATCACATCCTGTGAAATCAGCAGAAAGCTGTAACATGAATCACCTGCTCCCACAGAGCAAAGCAACCCTCAGCACATGCAGCCTCCAGCTCCAGGCTGCCATTCTTCCACCAGTCAAATCAAACTAATTCCATCCCAAACATCAGATTCCCAACGACCCCGCGGTCTCGGGACATGTAACAGCTGGGAATTATTATGCACCAACATTCATGAACGAGTTTCTTAGACTGGGAATTTTGATCCAGGATTGTCGCTTTGCACTCAAATCATGGATAAAATAAATCATCTCAACAGAAGTGCAGTTTTTGTTTAAAGTGCTTTTTTGTGATATTTGGACTTTAAAACTTTAATAACTATCAGATCTGACGCTTTATGTAATAAATATTTAGTCTTTATATTAATATCTTGGATTTTATTCCGAGGAAATTGGCTTCTGATATGATGAAACTCTTTTTAAAGTAAATTGTGCTTTGAATTATCAACATGTGACGTTTATCTTTTAGCATTTATATGAAACATTAAACAAGCCAGTAGTTAAAAGTTAGTGGTCTGTAACAGACCTCTGAGCAACAGGAGCAGCATCAGCACCTCCCGGCCGAACCGGACACTCAGGAAAGCAGCTTCCTTCGGTCCAGAGCTTCTCAGCAGATGTTCTGAAGTTTCTCACCAAACTGGAATGATGTTGCTATGACGACCTTCGTGTCTGCATTTGGTCATCTGTTTTTCAGAGTTTTTAAGGAGATGTGATTGTAAAGTGTTTTAGCCTCTTTGTTTCCAATATTCACTTCTATTTTGAAGCAGATTTACTTTGATTCTCATTCAGAGAAAGCATTTATTCTGTTATACATCTCTGGTTCTGTCACGTGTTGGAGGTCTGGGGAAAGACCTCATCATTAGCAGAAGTAATTACAGATCCATCAAATCCATTATTCATTCAGCTGAAGGTTTTAAAGTTTCATGACTTAGTGGATTACTGTATTTAACTAATTACGTATAAAGCTCATCAGAACACATTACCATCCAATACTCAGAGAAGACGTAAAAAGAAAAGAGTAAATATAATTTAAACGAACCAGAAGTCTTTAATAAACCAGATCGCGAATAATCTCTGTTAAAGATATCAGTTTATAGAATAATCTGAAAAAAGATACTAAAAAGGATGAATCAAATATTTTTAAAAACATGTTAAAGTCAATTTATTGAATAGATATATAAGAGTTTTTTGTTTTGTCGTGATGCGGTAGTGTTTTATCGGATAGATAAGAGGATATATTAGCCTCATCTTAACTTTCTGTGTGTGTGTGTGTGTGTGTTTTATATGTATTTTGGATTGTCATGTAAAAAAAGGGGATTTATTTTTTCTTTCTGCTCCTTTTTATTCTTGCATTTGAATCATCTTTTGTTTGTTTAATTATTTTGTCTCAAGAATGAATGAACTAAAACCAAACATGGCGATGGGCTTCGGTGACTCCTGGAATTAAGTTATTATATGACAATATTCCAGATCACATCATGGAACAGAAGCGGATCCGGTCTGGTCTAGAGAGCTGTCACATGGAGTTCCTCAGGGCTCCGTTCTGGGGCCCCTTTTGCTTTTGTTGTATGTTCTTCCTTCAGCAGTGTTGCTGATGATATTCGGCTCTTCTGCTCATTTTAACTTTCCGATTGTCCTTAATTTGTCGTCTGGCGAGTATTAATCTAAAGTTGAGCAACAATTACCTTCAGAGAAACTGCTGCACCAGACAGACCATCTCAGAGCTGAAACAGCATCTGGGTGATGGAGGATTCTCCCAGAAGTCCCGTCTCAGAAATTACGTGCAATCACTCAAACCAGTAAATAATAAGCTGCTCTTTTCATTCATGGAACATCTGAAAAGATAAATGGTGTCAACGAACGAACTAGAGCTACCACAAATAAACCACTAATAGAGCTGATTGTTCTGTAAGAGTTCTTATTTCATTTTTGTCCTACTTCATAGCTTGTCAGATTGCTTTGTTCTGATTCCAAGGTTTGGTGTCAGCACAGCAGACCTGCATCAGGTACCTACGCTATTTTTACTACAAAGCCAACCTCAACACTCCACTTTTTATTCTACTATCATAATATATGGAGTTTATCAGGGGTAATGCGGGGACTGAACTACCAACCTTCTGGCTCTGGATAGTCATTCATGACAACTGATGCATTTCAGTTACCCAGACAGATCCATGCTGCTGTCATAGCTACCATGTCTGCTAATCTAAGGAAAGGTTTAGGAATGACGTCTCTTTACTCTGAACCTGGAAAGTAGATTCAGAACCCACAGGAAACACATCACCATCACGCTGCATGAACAGAATGACAGACTAGGAACATTACGAGTGACCAAATAAAACATTTTCTTACACTTTGAGGAAAAGAAAATGAAACTGATGAACTCCTGAAGATCTATGGGAGATGGAGGACCGACCCTCGTAACATCCAGCTGAACAAAGAGCACCAGCAGGAAGACGTCTGATGATCTGGGTCTACCATAAAGTCTTCACAGAGTCAATACAGAGAGTTCAAACTGCAAACTGGACTTTACCTTCAGCATTCAGAGGTTTTAAAGCTGAATGTTCTTCAGTATGAAGGTTAAGCTTTCATTGATTATATTTAAGGTTTTGAATGGTAGCATAAATCCAGAGCAGTGAAACAGTTCTGAGCCACCTCTCATTTCTTTATATCTTTTATGTCATTTCAAAGGAGCCAGACTTTCTTTTTGTCTTTTAAAGGCAAAAAAATAATATGACCCATGAAGAATTCAGGAAGATAAACTTGAAGGATGAACCAGAGTTGTGTCGACACATAACAAACAACTTAGCAAAGCTCTTTGTTACCAGCAGCCTGTTACAAAAACTCATCATTCGTAGTTTCATGTGTGAAAACCAGCGAAGATCCGACAGTCTGACAGACAGAAAACAGGATTTCAGCAACAAGGTGATTCCCAAACAGATGCTAGCTGGAAACCTGGACAATCTCAGCATGGAGGCAGAAACTGGACACGTGGAAGACAAAAGAAGAAGAGTCATGACTAAAAACTATCCACAGCAGAGGAACAGGATCAGAAATCCAGCAAAGACCTAAACCAGGACTGAGAGATGCATCTGGACCTTCAGCTGAGCCATCAACTGTTGTCTGAAGCCTCATCATGAATGGTCTCCATGGAAACGTGGCTGCCAAGAAGCTGTTCTTAAAGAAGGGCAACGGCTGAGGTAGGTCACACAAGACACAAGAACTGGACAGAAGATCAAGGGAAACAGGTCTGATGGAAGTATGGATCTTCCCCAGAACCCGGACTTCAACAGGTCTGATGGAGGGATAGATCTGCCCCAGAACCCGGACCTCAACAGGTCTGATGGAGGGATAGATCTTCCCCAGAACCCGGACCTCAACAGGTCTGATGGAGGGATGGATCTTCCCCAGAACCCGGACCTCAACAGGTCTGATGGAGGGATGGATCTTCCCCAGAACCCGGACCTCAACAGGTCTGGTGGAGGGATGGATCCTTCCCAGAACCTGGACCTCAACAGGTCTGATGGAGGGATGGATCTTCCCAGAACCTGGACCTCAACAGGTCTGATGGAGGGATGGATCTTCCCAGAACCTAGACTTCTAAAGGTCTAACGAAGTAGGAGGAGTAGAGGTCCCAGAACCTGGACCTCTACATCACTGAAGCAGTGATGAATGAAACAAAAGACAAAAACTTCTAAAGAAGAGTTTTGGAAAGTCCTTTGAGGACAGGAGAACTGTTCTTCTTCTCTGGATTTCCTTCGGTCACCATCTTTACCATTATCATTACCCAAATTTCCCTGAGGACTCTCCAAAGGGATTAATAAAGTATTTCTATTCTATTCTATTCTTTTTTGGGAATTTTCACCTTTCCCATTTTCCTGGTAACAGACAAAGAAATGATGGGCGGCTCGAGACTTTAAATCACCTCTGGATGAACTACTTTTTCTCTGGTCTAACTTCCTGTAGCAGTGTTGATTGATGCTGTAAATATGTAGTTTATTCTTCATGCTCTCCACATGAAGGAATCATTTCTATGGATCAGACGTCGTCACTACATTTGTGCATGTTGAGCAGGGAAAGGGTCAAATGTCTCCACATTGAGGAGGACCAGACAAAATGAACATTGTCTAAACATTAATTGGAAAAAATGGAGAATTATGAGCCCTTGCACAGGTTTCGGTTATTTGTCCTGGCTGGGATCTAGACGTCGTCTCTGTGGTGTGTTCAGGTGCAGGTTTGTTTATTCCAACAGGTGCTGTAACTGGGAGAGGTTCTTCACATCCTTCTGGTGCGGAAGAGCCCAGAAAGTCTGATGTTTGACTACAAATATTACTAAAAAATAAATAAATACATTTAAAATCAAGCAAATGAAAAAAATATGAAAATTTAAAGAAGCAATTTTTTTAAAAGCCCAGATAAAATAAAATAAAACAGAACTAAAATAAAATTCTGGTCTGCTCTGGGGTTGTAACAGAAAGAGAAGCAAATAACCTCAATAAAGTTTCACTTCCTCACTGAACATTTGAAAACTTCTGTTCTGTTCAGAGTTCATTTCTTGTAAAGTTTTTTGCTGAATAAGCTAAAACTTCCAGCAGTTACACAGCTCGTAAATCCTTTCTCTTCAGGCCTGTTTTTGTGACTGTTTACGATGAAGCTGATCATCTCAAAAAGTATCTTTCTTCTATTTGCTGTTTTCTTCTTTTTTGTGGCTTCTCTTCTATTTTAAACGATATAATAAATATATAAGGTCCATGAATCAATCATTTGTCACGTGTTTGAGGCCTCAGAGCAAAGCACCAAATCAAATATTGATATATGACAGTGAAAAACACCACCTGTGTAGGATAAACAGACAGAAGGTAAAAATGCAGAAAGCAGGATTTTTTGTTCGTTTTAAATCTCGTTAGGCTCCTTCACGCCCTGCTGGTGCTTTCAGGGACGTCTGCACTGCCAGCCTTATGGGCTGTCTAAAGTCTGGCAGGGCACGTCTTTGTGTTCTTGATTCTAGAAACACAAGATCGTTTTAAAAAGATGTTAGCAGCAAATGAGGCCACTGCTACGTTTTCCACAGAGCAGGATTTCCATCCGTCTGCAGCTCTGTGAGACAAGTTCACATATTTCTTTATGAAAGTAAATGACGTCCTACTGTGTCTCATGAGGTGGATGACATTACTGTGATGAAGGACAAACGTCCACAACAGACAGAGTTTGTGTGTGTGTGTGTGTTTACATGCACACTAGAATCCCTGTTAGGACTGCGGTTTTGGACATTTTGATACTGCAGCTGATCCAGATCTTAAAGCATGAGACACCAGTTCTGAGGAATATGTTAGAAACCAGGATCCTACTGTACATGTACACACTCATCACCGCTGGACTGCAGGGTCACCCAGTTGAAGGGTAACACAGACCTACAGGACATGTCCTATCTAACAGCACACATCTGTCCCATTTCCCAGAGTCATTATTCCTGGAAAGTATTCCATTCATTAGAAATATAATCAGCTTCACTCCTCACCTTCAGTACTTTCTCCATCTCTGTTGGTCCAGTGTGGCTGAAAGCACTATTTGATGCTGCGGATGTGTAGCCTAGCATGCCCCACCAACTTTAAACATGATGCAGCTGAAATACAAATTAAATTAAATGCATCTTGTCACTGTTGTGCAACTTCTTAAACTTTTTTTTTTCATCAAACTGAACTAATTTTTTAAAAAAGGATTTTCTGCATTTTTACTCGCTCAAAACTGTTAAGCATTAAGTTTTAGGTATATCATCAATAATATTACGCCACTGGTTCTTGTTTCTGCAGTGCACTTTCAAATTTAAAAGGCAAGGGGTGGGTTTGAAAGAAAAATGAAAAGATGGACTCAGGGCTCATAAACAGACCCGGGTAAAGTGCGTTATAAAGCACGGCTAAATGAAAACTGGTGTGGGTATAAGGCTATGAATGAATGACTTCTTGGCAGGGTATTAGTTGGAGGTTACCAGCCCTTGGCGTTCAGCCGCTCAGTCATTGCAGTACATAGCAGGTGGGTGTCTGCCGTGCTCCGGTTCTCCGTCCGGTGCAGGCGGCCCGCAGCGGGGCTCAGTCCTGCTGCTCCCCGCTGTCCTGCCGGCCTTCTGTCCGCTTCTCCTTGTGACACGAAAAGATCCGCCGCATCTCCTCCTCGTACCTGATGAAATTCTCCCCGAACCGGGCCCAGGCCTTTAACGGAACCGTGATGGTGTTTCTGTACGGCTGGCGCACTTCGCTGATTTTCAGAAACACACCGAACCGGTTCGAACCCACGTCAAAGTAAAACCTTTTGTTGTCCACGCGAAAAGATGCAGCCTCGGGGAGCTCGGGGTTGTCGATGCGGTTCCTGGAGCCGGTTCGGTCGTGGTCGTCCATCTCTTCGTCACCGTAGTCTTCGATCAGCTGAGAGAGGGCGTCTCTGAACTCGATGAGTCCCTGAGCGGGAAGCACGATGGTCTGCTCGATGCCCTGGCCGTAGTAGCCCATCGTGCCGTGGCCTTTGCTGACAGTCTGCCGAATCCGGAGGAACCTGCCTCTCTGGTTCTCCTTCAGATCCAGAAAGTACTTTCTGTTGTCCCTCTCAATGGATTCGCTCTTGAGGACGCGGTGGGTATGGTTGTCGGAGCCCACCGAGCCGGTGGGAGACAGCATGGCGTGCTGCTCCTGCGCCTTCCTGCGGCTCTGACCGTTGCTGCTGCTGTGCTCCTCGGCCAGCTGAGGGGCCAGACCCCCCCTCAGTCCGATACGCGCATAGTAATCTATAAAGTCTCCCAGGCTGTAGCGAAGAGCAGGAGCCATGGACATGGACAAAGTCAGCTTGCTCTTCCTGATGTTATCATGACGACCCTTCCCGATCCACACCTCGGCTATTTTCAGGAAGCGGCCGCGAACACTCTGCTTAACATCCAGATAAAAACGTTTCTTCTGGATGTCGACGCGTTTAGAGGCCAATTCCTGGATGTCATTCCCCTGTTGCTGTGCTCCGGTCTGGATGTACTGCTGGAGATAAGGGTGTCTTGGTAGAGGATCGGATGCAGTCTTACTTCTGCCTCTTTCCATTCCCCTGCAACATCCATCAGCCATCATCGTTTATATTCTACCACTAGACAGTACAGGACAAAGCGATTCCCCCATTCCAGTGGCAAAACAGACTCATACATACAACTGGCTGGAGCAACATACAGGTTCACCTGAAAATGGCTGCTGGTTTAGAGTCATCAGCTCATCCACAAAGTGTCCCGAATAAACATCAAGCTCGACTATGTGGCCATCTGTACTGCGGACTGCTTCCATGTTCCGTCATCTGTTTGTGTTGCGGCTATTCGTTAACAGAGGAAACGGGGAAGCAGTAGACCCGAGCTGGGAAAATGAACCCGATGAACCCGTTCACCCCCTCCCCGTCCTGAGAAGCCCTCCGTTAAAGAGACACGACAGAGCAGTGAATGAAGGCTGCAATCTAATGCAGAGGGATTTACAACCGCCTGGCGCGGAGCTGCTACACAAAGCCGATCATTCACCCATCATCCATTCACCCATTTATCTATTCACCCAGTCATCCATTCATCCAGCCATCCTGTGTTTTGGTAAACCCTCTTTCCACAGGCAAAAACGACCCCTCTTCCTCCCTCTCGTCATCACTCCTCTCCGGGTCATTGCGGCTGACTATAAAGCCGTGGACCCAGTGTTAGATGAAACACACTTTGTGAGAATCCAGTGGGAGAGGTACATCTCCATGTTTTATCTCCACGTTCTCTTTCTCTAAAGCACTGAAGACAACACACTCCTGCTCAGTTGTCAAAAGCAGCTGGTTGAAACTTTATTGAATACATGTCAGCTTTAACTTGGGTTGATTACATTCCTGTGCAGCATATATGTGAGCCAAAAGCATACTTGGTGAAGGAAACTACAACACCTTGGTAAGAAACTAACATCCATACAGAGCTGGAGGGTCTCCAGGGGCCTGCTGTAGTTCCATCTTAGTCCAAACAGTGGTCCATGCAGGTGTCGTGTTTAGTTTCACGTGAGAAGTGTGGTTTTTCCAGGTGAGTTCGAAGCTGGCACACTCCCACTTGTAAGCCTGAAGTCACATTACACTTTACAAAGTACAGAAGCATCATGATTAAATGCAAAAGATATGTCAGGACCTACCTGAAATGACAATATGACACAAAGAAAGGCACAAAACCATATTCTCCCCTCCCCGGCCAGACTATTTGCTATTAGTCTGCTTTCTGAGCGCAAACTTAATTTGACTTTTACTGGAACGTGTAACTTTCATGCAGCTTCACGAACAGGATGTTCCAGCAGCTCTGCTGAGTCATGTTTTCATGAAGCAGTAGCAGGTAGTAACAGAAGTGGCTCCCAAACCGCTGCATCCTCCACACGTAAGGCTCGACTCCCAACGCTCCGAATCTCCACAAATAAGGACAAAGTGGTTTTTACTGGATTCTGTGAACTGCTGTGACAAAGCACTCATATGCTGAAAAACAGCTTCTCTCACCAAGACAATACCACTCAGATTTTAATGTTACGAGTAATAACTTTGTTACTTATGCATTAACACATCGAGAAATTAACGGGTAAATTTCACAGATTAATCTCTGAATCAACGCATTCATTCCCAGTTTGGGAAAAGCTGCATTACAGTGTGAATATGACGCGTCTGATCATTTAAATTTAATTTAAAAATGATATCAAACTTCTTTGTGGACTGATTTTCCAAAAGTGTTGCTCTAAATTTTCTTAAAGTTCAGATCTTAGAAAACGTGGTGATGTTAATAAAACCTTCAAACTGGATCCATTTTAAGCTGTAATACGGCTCAGACGTTCCTACGCGGACAGATTCTGTTTGTTGATGCTTGTGCACGTTCCAGCGACGGACACGACATTCCCGCGACGGACACGACGTTCCCGCGACGGACACGACGTTCCGTGACGTACGTGTGTCACGTGTGTGTGCGTGCAGCATCGTGTGAGACTCAGACGCTACGAAAGGTCGTGGTGGAAATAACGTTTGACCTTTTAGTTTTTTAGTTTTTTAGTTAAAGGACGGAGCCTGAACCTGGACAGAGTTCTGTTGTGACTTAGCGTTTCATAGAAAACTAGATCAAATCAGCCTAAATTCATTTGATCTTCTACTGGAGGTGGTGACTCTCGTTCAGGGCGGGGGGAACCCCCAATATAACGGTGGGGGAAACACAGACTAGTGGTAAGTGTTCTCACTGTGGCCTGTAGCCACCCAGCTGAGGCATGTAGCTGGAGGATGGTGCTGTGGGTGCATCAGCTGACAGGCTATCTGGAGCTGCTGTGAGCTCAGTGTCCTCCTCAAACGGACAGAAGTCCATCTGTTCTTCATCCAGCTGCCGGAAGTCACCACAGTCCTCGCTGTCCGGGTTCTCCGGCTGCGTAAAGCAGGACTGTCGAGGGAAACGCTGGAAGTGTTGGCTGCCGTCCTGCAGCACCAGGTCCGGGTTCTCCTCCGAGTCCAGCAGCGGCTGCGTGGACTCGGACCGGGAGAAAATGCTATGCTGAGGCTGAAAGGCGGGGGTCTGGCCCTTGTACCCGCTGGAGGCCACGACGGAGGAGTACTGGACGGTGCTGGCTGTGGTGTCGGCCATGTCTGCGCCCTCGTCGCTGTCGGAGACGCTCTGGCGAGGCGAGGACATGCAGGATGAGCCACCAATGCCACTGCTGTGCTCCTCGGACAGATACTTGTCCTTCTTTAGAGACAAACTGGCCTTGTCCTCTTCAAAACCACGTTTGGCATCACATACACCCACATCCAGGACGCTGATGCCGGACAGACAGTTCTCCTTCGGCGTCTCGGCCTGTGGAGGACGACAAGGCGGACTGAAATTACTCGTGTACCAAAGAAAACTGGAAAGTCACAAAGTCATCAGGCGACTGATGATCAACAGACCGACAGATTTCAGGGTTTAAACAACTTCTGGTGGAAGAAAAGGATTAATAACCAGAGTTATTAGAAATTTTAACGGCAGCCATGTTTTTCTACATCGTCACTGAGGCTGTCCTGAGAACCACGTGGATCTCATATTTGTTTACTTCAGACTATTTATACACATTTAACACTTTTCATACAATTTTCTACCTAAAAATACTTTCCAGAAATAACAGATGTAGAAAAATAAGTTGGTGTCTCTCTCTGGAAGAGCCTCAGTATAAAACTGACCGGAGGTAGTGATAACCTAGGGATGAAGTCAATAAAATAAAAATAAAAAAAATAGTAATAAATTAAAACAGACCATAAATAGGAAAATAAAAACTAAAAATAAATAAGATTAAAAATATAATACTGCCCTTAAATTAAATAAATTTAACAAAGCAAAAACAGAAGAAAATACAAATTAAAATACTTTAAAAAGCTGAATTAAGATGTAAATAAATATAAATTCAAATGAAAACCAGATTAAAAATGTGAGTTTTTGGTCGCGTCTCATTACAAGAAGGTCCTGGATTTTTCTACCAGTTGGCTCGTCTTTTATTCGTTTTTATACCCAAAACCCCTGAAGTCATCGGGAATGTTGCGACTGGAATCTCTGGAAGAACACATCAGATCCGTATCTGGACTAAAATGGTGGAACCCAACATTTAGTCCATGTTGGTGTTTGGGGGTGGGATGAAGGCTGCACACCGCTGGAGCAGCCTTTCAGTCGCTATGGCTACAGGTCATTTTATGTATGAAAAAAGCTCAGCAGCTGGGTGGAGACACTGGGACCCGTCCAGAAGAACTGGCTGCATCATAATGTGGCTGTAAAAGCTGACTGGCAGGTGAGATCCTGTTACTGGGGTGACACCCAGGTGAAGTCTTTACCTTCAAAGGATAATCAGGAGACCAGGTTCCAATGGTGCTCTCTCCAGGATCGGGAATCTGAGGCCAGAGGTTCTTCTTGATGCTGTGAGAGGAACCACTGAAAGTTATTCAGCCATCAGAACATCAGACATGTTGACAGGCACGACAGGTTTAAAGTCTGAGATGTTTTCATGTGGTCTGTCTAGTTCTCCTTTCTCCTTCACACCAGTAAATGTACCAGTCTGTACATCGTCTCAACATGGTTCTGGAACAATACTTGATCTAATTGTGGAAAAAGCTGAAAAGTAACGTACGCATCTCTTTTACAGAAGCAGAGCGCGGTGAGCACGAGGACCAGGACCAGAAAGCTGCAGCTCACTCCGACCACGATGGCCGCCATCGACTCTGAGGAGAAGAAAACGGGTTATTCTAGATGATTACCAACATGCACCACAGCCGGCTTCACCAGTCCAAATCAACTTGATAATTCTTCTGTATACATTCTGATTTTTAGTTTACTGTCCAGCAAAGATCAGTGAAGTTCCTGCGTCTGAATTCTGGGTTTTTATTAAGATGACTTGCTGTACAATTATTCTGAAATGAAAGTTTAACCGAGTAAATACGAAGAGTTCAGATTAAACCAAACATCTTTGTAGAATCAGCCAGTAAAAGCTGGTCCAATCATTTTTTGAAACTAAGGAAGGGTTGAAGCTGCATTCTGGCCGACATCCAATAGGACGACTTTTTCCCAGATAACTTGGAGCCTTTTTCTTTGCGGATATTTAACAGATGTCTGGAGAGCATCCAGCAGAGGCCACCAGATTAAGCCTTCTATCAACGCCTGGGCTTGCACCTGCACCAGAATCTGTTCAGAGAGTTCAGAGAGCAGGAAAGTCTGAAGCCTCCATGTCTGAATCAGTAGAAACCCGAGGTTTATTCCAGCCAATCAGAAACCAGTGGCAACGTAGGTGAGTAGCACCGGGTTTGGAGATAAAGTGCATGCATGGTTTTTTGTAGATGGTTAGATGGAGGAGGAAGCTTTTCTGATGCTGGATGCCTGAATTTATTAACATGGTAATGGGTAATAAAATCTACTGCTTCAACCGTGATT